>CM053587.1:172002701-172016250 GCA_028646515.1 Pseudochirops corinnae | reverse complement strand
TTCCGCATTCAGGTCTTTTATCACCATCCCTCATCCAATCACAAGCTCGGATTACATTTATTACCTTATATGGCAAATCTTCACAGCAAGCTAGCTAAGCCACACCCAAACTACATAACCCTTTTACCCCCGCCCCCAACATAGATGTAGTTCTACAAATTCACCTGCCTGTATATCTTGCAATTTTATGGGATCTTTCAATTATTTTCCTCCTTTTTAATGAGAAAATGTTCATTTTTATATAGCTGCTTTGGGACTATGGGCCCTGTGTTTAGTTAGCATTGGATAGAGTTTTAATACTTTCTAAGACCATTTTATCCAGGTTGCTTTTCCAAAAGTATACAGTAAAAGTGGTATGTGATGGTATTAATTGCTGTCATTATGACTTTTTCATTAATTATGATCAGCTTTCTTGGTCAAATAAGCTTTATTGATCTCTTTTGTTTTTAAAAATAGTCATTTCTGAACATAACTTCTTCTCTACTCCATCTCCAAAACTGAACCCTTCTTTGTAACAAAGAAAAACAATTATGAAAAAACAACTGATAACTGAGACCTCAACTGACAATATATAAAACACTATCTTTCTGCCCACCCCTGTGGTCTCCCACATTCCTGCCTAAATGAGAAAGGGATGTTTCATCAGCTGTCCTCTGGGATTAAGATGAGTTATTCTAATTACTCAGAGATCCCTACCCTTTTAATTCATCAGCATTCATTTACACTACTATATTCATTATGTATATTTTCTTCATATCTGCTTACTTCATTCTGTATCATTTCATACAAATATTCCCATGTATATCTGAATTCCTGTAGTTTCCTAATTGGTCTCCCTGCCTCAACTCTTCTCTCCCTCCTGTTCGCCCTCCACTAAGTTACCAAGGTTGTATTCCTATATGTCATCTTATGTCTTTCCATTGCCTGTAACTTTCCTTTTCTCCCTGTTATCTCTAGAATCAAATGTAGGCTCTCCTATTTGGCATTTAAATTCTTTAACTACTTGACTCACAACCTCTAACCTTTTCTAACTTAATATGTCTCCTTTTCCTATATATTGTCTAACCAAGCTGGCCTACTTTCTGTTCCTCACATGCAACATTTTATCTGAGCCTCACCACGTTCAGAGTGCAATTTCTTGTGCTTCTCTGTCTTTTAGAAGCTTTCCCTGTTTTTCCCTGTAAGCTTAGCTCAGATTCTTTCCCAATTTCCCCAGCTGCTAATGCCTGCCCCCATTTCCATGCCCCACACAGTCACCAATGACTTCATACTTCTTTGGTATAGTCTTACATAAGTACATTTTGACCCTCCCAATAGAAGGTAAGCTTTTTGACCACAGAAACGGCTTCATTTTTTTGTGTTTTCCCCAGCACCTGGTCCAGCATCTGACACATAGTAGAACCTTACTAAATATTTGTTGATTCACTGTTTACTCTACTAAATTCCTTATATTCCTTGTTTCTTACTATACAATAATACCCCATTATATTCATACATCACAGTTTGTTCAGCTCTTCCTCAATTAATGTGTGACCATTTTGCTACTCAAAAAGTACGGCTATGACATTTTCTATTACACCCCTACCTCTTGTGGTGTATGCTCATGCAGTTGTCCCCTATGTGTAGTATATAGTATCATTTGCATGGCTCAAAGGTAGGAAGTATAGACAACTCTAGGCTCTTCTCCCCTTACCCTTCCTGAAGGAGATAAAGTCCTGCTGGGCAGGGAAACAGGAAGTTGGAACCAAAAGTTTAGCCATTCTGTTCTCCTCAAAGAGAGAGGTGATACAGAACTAGATTTATATCTATGTGCTCCCTTGAATACTATTTGTCCAAGGCTGGGCCTGCACAACCTGCAGTCCACCAAAGGATTTCAGGTGGCCCATGAAAAATATAGAGGAACATTTTTCCCAGACCACCCAAAATCCTTTCTCAGGCTGCAGGTTGTGCAGGTCTGGTCTAAGGGATATGTTTCTCAGGTTCAAGTTAACTTTTAATCCCTGTTTCAATAGTTGAGGGGAAAGAGGAAGACCACAGGCTCTACATCCAGGACTTGAGTCTCTTTCCACCAAATATCAATTTCACATTAAAAACACACAAAGTAAATGGCAAAGAAACCCATTTATTCAAGCCCATGTCAAATAGAAATCAGAGAAAATATGCATAGGATAACACATAGTAGACAATACAGAGCAGAAAAAAGATCTCCCAACTGGGGGCAAGGTAACTCAGCTCAACCAAAAGATAGAGTCTGAGATCTTACCCAAGAGGAAGTGCCCTGAAGACTCTATTGTAGCAAGATGGGGATAGGGAAAGGGTAGAGACTGCTGGCTCCTCTCATGTGGACTTAGTCCTCAGCAACCTGAAGTGGAGTGAGCATCTACCATCTATCTTCTCTCTTGAAGATGGAAGTACCAGAAGCATTTTCTTGAAGAAGCATCAAAGTGACTCCAGAAGCAAAAGTGTATGGAGACTTGAAGACACTTAAAACCACCTCCAAAGACTTGAAGAGTCTTTAGAATTCAAAAAAGAGCAAAGCTTTACTCTCCCCTGCTCCTACCAGCTCTGCCCCCACTCCTCCTGTAGCGGCAGGACATCAATTCCCACCAATAATAAGAGAATCACCTTCCAATATGCTTTGGAACTTGGATAACATCCAGTAGTGAGATCACTCAGTCAGAGGGTTTAAGAATGTATTCACTTTTCTTAGATGATTCCAAATTGGAATGCAGAACAGACAGACCAATTCACAACTCTGCCAATAGTGTTTTGGTGTGCCTGTCTTCCCACGGCTTCTCCAGCACTGATTATTTTCAGTTTTTGTCTCACTCTCAGTTTGTTGAGTGTGAAGTAAAATCACAAATTTGTTATAATTGGCATTTCTCTGATTATATATTCCGTTAATTTTCCCTGCTTTGATTATTTACCCCTCATCTTTTATATGTGTCCTTTTTGAGTCTGAACTCACCAGGGAGTTCTCTGTGAAGCCATATCTATCTTTTTAAATGCTTTCTCCAAAGTCATTAGAATTTCATTTTTGAGAGCCTTCTACTCTTTTGGAGTCATCCTTCTTGAGTTTGCATTCATACTACAGATGTTTCATACTTACTTCTAATTAGATTAATATATTCAGTGTGAAATAAACATAAAGTTGCCCCCTTTCTATGTGAATCATGTTTCCAAAGAACACAAACTCACATAATGTAGGCATTTAAAAAAAAAACAAAACATAATCCAAAATGCTTTCAACCCAGCAGAATGATTGTCAACAGAGAACAGGGTCTCTCTGTGTCAAAGATAAGAGCAGTGCTCCTTAGCATAAATGAATATAACATGTCTATTGAAATACAATGGCCCTCTGATTGGAATATCGTGCATTTTGCAATGTGCTATAAACACACATAGGACTTCACACTGAGATGAATACTATGGAAGATGGTGAACAAAAACAACGAGCTCTGAAAAGCGTCTGTAATCTCTAGTCTTAGAGGAGAAAGCAGAGAATGTTAAGTGGTCAAAGCAGAATAGCAAGTTGAGGGGCCATTGTGCTCAAAGTGGCTTGAATAAATGCATAGGCCTTTCAAAAATTATATTGACTGTTGAGAGGTGATGATATGACAATAGCCTAGAAGGAAGGAAAGATGATAAAGAAGACAAGCAAAGCAAACTGTGGCTATAAGGAAGAGTTGTAGCTCAGGCAGCACTGAATATACTTAATGAGAAACATCCTATCTAGGGAGTGTGGGGGAAACCAAATTAAAATGAACTTCAGATGAGCTTTTGCAAGCAGATAAGAACAGAATAATTTCTGCATTCAATTTCAATATTCTTTATTTTTAAAATAATTTTTCTCAACCAAAGAGGCAATTCCTTCATGTCTGCAAACTGGATTTCTTCTAGAGCTTTACACCCCTACTCTCCAAGCCGGAATAATTTATATTCATATATAGACTGAGAAAGAGAACACTATCTAATGTCCTGACAGAGAAAAACAATTATCAATTTAGCAAATCCTTCTATTTATACTTCAACAGTAAATTATTTTTTGGTTTAAATAAATTTGTATGCTCTATCATAAGTGATATGATATATAAATGTAATTTATGCAGATTCATGTACTTCAAACAAATAGAATGGTGTCATATGAAGGAATGCTAAAAATTTACTGACAATAAAGTTATAACCTCTTTTTTAAACTAAGAAAACATTAATTTTCAGAACTGAGGCATTAGTAAAAGTCTAAATTTAAATGTGTTAACTGTTTTTCACTGATTGGGGATATTTGATTATTAACCAAAGTATACACAGGATAATTGATATAAATGGGGAAAACGTTAAAGAGCATCCAAACCCCATTAAAGAATTGTCACGTTTGGAAACAGGACGATTATTGAGGAAAATATGGGGTCACTTTCCCATTCAACATTTTTGATAAGTGGGAAAAAAAAACCTCAAAAACAATTAAGCTTTTAAAGAAGTATTTCAGAGTCATTAATTCAGGTGTTGGAAAAGTTGGCTTAGATGAGTTAGAAAGGCAAACAAAGAAAGCAGAAAATATTTCTTCTTTAGCAAGGTTTTATGTGTCCAGGTTATATGTAGTCAGCCAACATCCCTAATGGTTATCAGCATTTCCACAACTCTGAGCACAATCAGTCTTCTTGCTTCCTTCTATTTCCTGTTCATTCCTGGGCCCAATTCGTCACTAATTTATGGTGTCTTTTTCATATCTGTCTAGATAGATCTAGATCTAGATATGTATGGATAGATCTATCTGGATTTTCATATATCTATGTAGATGGGTTGATAGAGATAGATTTATATAGGTACATATAAATAGGCACATATTTAGGTATAGAGCCATAGATTATATAATATACATCTATATATTTATATATAACCACATTTGTGAATGTCTGTAGGTATATATAGGATTCAAGTCCTAATTATATACCCTTAGACAAATCATTTAACATCACTGTGCCTATGTCCTCACCAACAGGTTAGAATGGGGAGCTAAATACTTTGCCTGCCTATTCCACAGAGTTGCTATGAAAGTGAAATGAGTTAGTATATGTAAAGCATTTTATAAATAATAAAAACCTGAGTTCCAATCCTGCCTCAGAAACTTACTAGTTAGGTAACCCTGGGAAAGTCACTTACTCTCATCTGAAAAAAGAGGATGACAAGAACATCTACTCCCAGATTTGTTATAAACAAATGAGAGAGGCATTTTCAAGTTTTAAAGTAGCAATTAGAATTAAATATTACATATTAGATGGGGTCTGATCAGTAGAGGGTACAATAAAATCATTACAGCAACCTGTATACTATGTTTACATAATTGTAGTCTATGTTTCTGCATCCTTCTTTCTAGTTCTGCATCACACTGCTCCTATTTAGGTTTGTTGCTGTTCAGTTATTTTTCAGTCATATTCAACTCCTTGTGACTCCATTTAGGGTTTCCTTGGCAAAAATACTGGTGTGGTTTGCCATTTCCATCTCCAACTCATTTCACAGATAAGAAAACTGAGGTAAACAGGGTTAAATGACTTGCCCAGGGTCACACAGCTAGTAAGTATCTGAGGCCAGCTTAAAAAGCAAGAAGATGAATCTTCCTGAGTCCAAGTCTGGCACTCTAGCCAACACTTTTATTCAGTCATGTCTGACACTTTGTGATTTGACTTAGGATTTTCTAGGCAACGATACTAGAATGGTTTGCCATTTCCTTCTCCAGCTCATTTTACAGATGAAGAAACTGAGTCAAACAGGGTTAAGAGACTTATTCATGTTCACATAACTAGTAAATATCTGAGGCTGGATTTGAAGTCAGGTTTTCTAGACTCCAAGCTCAATGCTCCATCCACTGTACCACCTAGCTGCCCAGTCATCTAAAATCCCCAGGTGGCAAGAATCTCTCAGGAAGATGTCAGAATAAGACAAAGTAATGGCATCATGATGCAGCCACAAGAGGGAGAAAAGCTACAGAAATGCAAAAGGTCAACATAATTTTTCTTAGAGCTCTCTTAAAATAAATAAGGAAGAAAGGAAAACTTGAGGGGCAGTGGAAACTAGCAAGAGGAGTTGATGAAAGAAGAGAGAACAACAACTGAAAATGATTTGTTTCCCTTCCTGGTGAAATTTTTAAACCCTGGAAAGGCTTGAGGTCCCAGAAAAAGTGATTCAGCTTTCAACATAACTGGGGCAAGGAAGAAGCAAGAATAAGAAGGAACAACCAAGGAACGGCTTCACCCCAGAAGTTAAGGGGTGGCCAACAAGAATACTATAATTCCTTTATGACCCCATAAAGTACCAAACCAAGTACTCAGTAGACTCACAGGAAGTGAACAAGGTTGTAAGAAAATGCTGCAAGGAAAATCTAACAGCTTCTTCGACCAAGAAAATCCTTACAAGAGGCAATAAAGGCTACCATCTAGGAAACCCAGGGAACTTCTTGGAGTGGAACCAAGATGATAGAATAGAGAAGCATGCAGCCAACTCCCCGAACATGCCCCTCTAAACAACTTTAAAAGAACATCTCAAATTGAATTCTGGAGAGGCACAACCAACAAAAGGTCAGAGTAAGACATTCTTCCAGCCCAAGACAGAATAGGAAATCAGAAGACAGATCTTTGATCTGGGCAATGAAGTTAACCTGGAGCCCATGAGGATGGAACACCAGTAGTAGAACTAGGTATTGGAAACAGTTTTGGAAACACTAAAACCAAAGTTAGCAATGGGACCTGGAAACTAGTTAGAGATTTCAGGGTACCACTGTGATAGCACTGGATTCAGGACCAGACAGTGTTTGTCAATCCATTGCCTATAACCATTTCTGGGTCATGGTTCAAGGGCAGAGAGAAACACTTTCGGACAAGGGGTAGTGGAAATCCTGAGGGTCAGTTTCACTTCTGGTCCCAAGCATTCAGGGATCCAGAAGAACAGTATGGTTTCCAGTCCCAAGGGAAGAGGAGCATTGAGGAGAAGTATCGATTGAAATCCCAAGGGATCAGGAGCCATTCCCTGCTAAAGATCAGAGTGTAGACCAAGAAAGCAAGTGACCATACCTCTCCTCAGATCACACCACCTTGGAAGCACACAAAACTCCAAAACTGGTTCTGAAAAGAGCAGTGCAAAAAAGACTGAAGCTTGAGAAAATATTCCCCCCCTTCAACATTGGGAACAGAGCCCAACATTAAGATATAGTTCAAAACTGAAATGTAAGTTGAAAAAAATGAGCAAACAATAATGACAAAAAGAATCTGATCATAAAAAGTATTGGGGTAATAGGGAAGATCGAGAAACAAACTAAGAAAAAGAAAATGAAGTCAAAACATATCCAAGTGAAATCTCAAAGAAAAAGGATGTTAATTAGGTACAAACCCAACAGAAATTTCTGGAAGAGCTAAAAAATTATTTTCAAATTAAAATTGTAGAGGAAAAAATAAGGAAAAGAAATGAAAGCAAAGGAAGAAAAATATGAAAAAAACAAGTATGGTAAAAGGGGTGAAAAGTGCTGAAGAAAATAAGACCAAAAAACATGTAATTTGCCTAATGGGAAAATAGGTACAAAATCTCACTGAAGAAAACATTTTGCTAAAAATTAAATTGGGCAAGTGGAAACTAATGACTCTATGAGACATTAAGAAACAATATAACAGAGTTAAAAATAAAAAAAAAAAGAAAATGTGAAATATCAAATTAGAAAAAATAACTGACCTGGAAAATAGATCGGGAGAGAAAGTATAAAAATTATTAGGTTACCTGAAAGCCATGCTCTAAGAAAGAGTATAGACATCATACTTCAAGAAATTATAAAAGAAAACTAACCTAATAAGTTAAAATCTGAGGGTAAAATGGAAATTGAAAAAAAATCATTTAATCACTCAAGCATCTTTGCTAAGAAAACCTCAAATGTGGTCATGAAGATTGGAACTGAAAATGATTGGACACTACCACAGGTCACCACCTAAAAAAGATGCCAAAATGAAAACTCCTAGAAATATCATGGCAAAATTCCAGAGCTCCCATGCCAAAGAGAAAATATTTCAAGTAGCAGGAAAGAAACCATTAAATACCATTGAGCCACAGTCAGGATCACACAAGGTTTATTTTTGTTGTTGTTTTTGTTTTTTAGCAGTTTCCTCATTAAATGAGTGAAGGGTTTAGAATAGGATATTCTTAGAGGAAAAAGAGCTGGGATTGCAACTAAGAAAAACCCACCCGGCAAAAATGAGAATAAACCTTCATGGGAAAAAATGGATATTTAATGAAATAGAGGACTTTTAAGCATTCCTGGTGAAAAGATAAGAGATAAGGAGAAATTTGACTTTGCAATAAGAGACTGAAGAGAAATATAAAAAAAGGAAACCATGAAAGAGTAATCACAGGACTCAATTACATTAAACACATATCTTCTATGAACTTTATCATTATTAGGGCAGTTGGAAGGATTCTACATAGAAAGAAGGAGCAGGAGTGAGTTGATTATGTAAATTTTTTTTAAAAAAATAGGCTGTAAAGAGGGATGCCCTGGGAGAAGGGTAAAGGGAGAGGAAAAATGGGGAAAATTATCTCACAGAAGACAGGCATGAAAGAAAGAACTTTTATAGTGGAGAGGCAAATGGTGTGAAGATAAGCAGTTCTTGAACCTTACTCACATCTAAATTGGTTCAAAAAGGTAAATAAATAAATATGAGACAATAGATCCCAGCCTAAGCACCACTTAATGGTTACATTTTGGGCCCTACTGGCTGAGAGTGAATGTGAATAGTAATAGTTTCTCTTTTGACCATCAACCCTGAGTGTCTTCCCCTCCCAATCTGACTTTTTTATTTAATTAAAGGGACCATCCCTTGACTCATTTCTTAAACAGGCCTGTTCACTGAATGGGTGTTGCCTCACTGAAAGTGACAACTCCAAAAGACCTCTAGCTTAAAAAGGCCATTTTCAATTTGTTCTTTTTCTAGTTTTTTCAGTTGCATGCCCAATTCATTTATCTCTTTTTTTCTCTATTTTATTCATGTAAGCATCCAGAGATATAAAACTTCCCCTAAGAACCACTTTCTCTGCATCCCATAAGTTTGGTATGTTGTCTCATTACTGTCATTCTCTTGAAAGAAGTTATTGATTGTTTCTATGATTTGCTGTCTGACTCACTCATTCTTTAGGATAAGATTATTTAATTTGCAATTAGTTTTTACTCCATTTTTCCATGGCCTTTTATTCATATAATTTTTATTGCAACATGATCTGAAAAAGATGCATTTTCTATTTCTGCCTTTCTGTAGGAGATTGTGGGGTTGTTATGCCCTAGTACATGGTTAATTTTTGTGTATGTGCCATCCACAACTGTGAAGAAAGTAAATTCCTTTTAATCTCCATTCAATTTTCTCCAGAGATTTACCACATCTACCTTCTCTAAAATTCTATCCATCTTCTTAACTTCTTTCTTGTTTATTTTGAGGTTAGATTTATCAAGTTCAGAGAGGGGGAGGTTGAGGTCCCCCACTAGTATAGTTTTGCTGTCTCTTTCTTCCTGTAACTCCCTTAACCTCTCCTCTAAGAATCTAGATGCTGTACCACTTGGTTCATATTTGTTTAGTAATGATATTACTTCATTGTCTATGGTGCCTTTTAGCAGGATATAGTTTCCTTCCTTATCTCTTTTAATTAGACCTATTTTTGTTTTTGTTTTGTCTGAGATTAGGATTGCCACCAGAGCTTTTTTTTTAAATTTTACCTGAATTACCTTGTGTGTATCCACTTGTCTCAAATGTGTTTCTTGTGAACAACATATTGTAGGATTATGGTTTTTAATACATTCTGTTATCCACCTTCGTTTTATGGGAGAGTTCATCCCATTCACATTCACAGTTATAATTACTATCTGTGTCTTTCTCTCCATCCTATTACCTCCCCCAGTTATACTTTTATCTCTCCCTTCTCCTTTACCCATCTCAAAAGAGTTTTTATTTTGACTACCACCTCCCTCAATATTCCTTCCCTCCCTATCAGCCTCCTTCTCTTTTTTTACCCTTTTCCCGTACTACTTCTTTCCTTCCTTCTAACATTGCCCTACTGTCTGTAGGGCAAGTTAGATTTCTATACTTAACAAAGTATGTTATTCCCTCCTTGAACCAAATCCAATGAGAGTAAATCTCAAACAATGCTCTTCTCCCTCCCTTCTTTCCCTCTACTATAATAAGTTTTTGTGTCTTGTCAAGTAAGATTCCTCCACTTAACTGAGTATGTTATTCCATCCTTGAACCAAAACTGATGGTAGTAAAACTCATACAATTCTCATCTCCCTCCCTTCTTTCCCTCTACAATAATATGCTTTTGTGCCTCTTCATGTGATGTAATTTACCCTTTTCTGCCTCCTCCTTTCCTCTTCTCCCATTATAATCCTTTTGTACCTCTTAATTAGGTTTTTTTTTTACCATCACATCAGTTAATTTATATCCACACTCTCTGTCTATGTATAACCCTTTTAAATTTTGTAACAATTATACAATTCTCAAGATTAACAGGCATCATCCTCCCATACAAGGATGTAAACAGTTTGCTCTTATTGAATAACAAGTTTTTTTTTTCCTGTTTACCTTTTTATATCTCTCTTGAGTATTGGATTTGAACATCAAATGTTCCATTGAGCTCTGACTTTTTCATCAGAAGATCTGAAAGTCCCTTATTTCATCGAATATCCATCTCCTTGCCTGAAAAATTACGCTCAATTTTGCTGGGTAGTTGATCTTTGGTTGCAGTCCAAGCTCCTTTGCCTTATGATGTATCATATTCCAATCCCTCTGATCTTTTAATGTAGAAGCTTGAAGGTCCTACTTGATCCTGACTTTAGTTTCATGGTATTTGAATTGTTTCTTTCTGGCTGCTTGCAGTATTTTCTGCTTGACCTGATAATTCTGGAATTTGGCTACAATATTCCTTGAAATCTTAAATTTGAGATCTCTTTCAGAGATTGTGAATTCTTTCAATGACTATTTTAATCCCTGCTTCTAGGACCTCAGGGCAGTTTTCCTTGATGATTTCTTGGAAGATACTGTCCAGGCTCTTTTTTTTTTCCATCATGGCTTTCTGGTAGACCAGTAATTTTTAGATTATCTCTCCTGGATCTATTTTCCAGGTCAGTTGTTTATCCAATGAGATATTTTACATTTCCTTCTATTTTTTTCATTCTTTAGATTTTGACTGATTTTTGGTGCCTCATAACGTCATTAGCTTCAACTTGTCTAATTCTAATTTTTAATAAATTTTTTTCAGTTAGTTTTTGTCCCTCCTTTTCCATTTGGTGAATTGTTACTTTTAAGGATTTATTTTCTCTGGTTAGGTTTTGTACTTCCTTTTTCATTTGACCAATTGTACTTTTTAAGTATTTGTTCTTTTCAGTGATTTTTTTTTTCATTTTGCCAATTGTATTTTTAAAATAATTTTTCGATTTTTCCTTTACCTCTCTAATTTGGCTTTTAAAATCCCTCTTGAGCTCTTCCTAGAATACTTTTTTACTTGAGAGAAGTTTATATTCCCTTCTGAGGTTTCAGATATGGGTATAGTGTCAATGCTGTCCCCTTCTGAGTATGTATTTTGTTTTTCTTGGTCTCCATAATAGGATTCTATGGTCTTTGTTTTTTCCAATTTGCTTTTTGCCCTTTGTGATTGCCTATTTCTTGACTTTTAAAGTGGATCTCTGCTTCTGGGGCACAGGGGGCTCTGACCCATGCTTCTTGTGCTGGGGTTGGTTACTGCTTTTGTATGCTGTGGTCTCCAGTTCTGTCAGTTAGAGGCTATATAATACTATGGCTCACCTAGTGCTCAGCTGTACCTTGCTGGTGTGTCCGAAAGCTAAGGCCAAGGCCAAGGCCAAGTCTTTCTGAGTTTCTCCAGGGTTACACTGAAATTCAGTGGGAGGTGTAGGGGAGGAGTTGTCTGTTCACTTCAGGGCTTCACTTCCCCAGTCCTGCACTAGAGCTCAGGCTTGCTTAGCTGCTGGTAGATGGGGCCATGTTGGTGTCTACTGATTCCCCTGGCTGTGTGAAGGCATGCCTGGAGTCCTAGCGTTGGTACCTGCCAGCTTGAGCCCTCTGGGGTTCAGGACCTCCCCCTGGTCAGCTGAGGTGGGGCTTGCTGAAATGCCTCTTGTCTTGCACTGGTCCCCTTCAGCCACAGCAAGAGGGACCCTTCCTGTAGATCTCTCTAGTCTCCCGCTGGTCCCATTATATTAGGATTTTTCCTAGGATAATATTCTCTGGGTTTTTCAAGATCAACAAGGTGGGATGAGAGGAACTATGGTTTACTCCACCATCTTGACTCCCAGAAGTTCAAGTAAGTAACTTTCAAACATCTAGTCTGTGGACTGATTGCCCCAGGAAAAGCTGCTGCCACTGCAGTGGTCCCTATACTTATCTCTCACCTAACTCTGGCAGAACCCTGTCCTGCACTGGGATGTCTGGAAATTGCCACTGTGATGGGTAATTTAGTTCACCTGGGTTTGTTCCCATTTTACTATGGTCAGATATGAGCTGGTGCGGCTTGTGCACTCTGTGCTCTGCACTCCCCCTTCCCAGTGCAACAAATCCTACCCATAGACTCTTCATGTTGTCCTAGGTAGGAAATCTGCCACACTCTGTCTCCTAGTGAATTCTGCCACTCTAAAATTTGTTCAGTTTCAATTTTTATAAGTACCGGAAGGAATTTATGGGAGAGCCCAGGTGAGTCCCTGCTTTCACTGTGCCATCTTGTCTCTAGCTCCTATGAAAGATACTTTTGATTACATGAAATTAAAAAAAAATTGCACAAACAAAATTAATGCAGCCAAAATTAGAAGGAAAAGAGTAAACTTGGGGAGAACTTAAAGAAATTTTCTCTAATAAAGGCTTTATTTTTCAAATATGTATGAAACCAAGTCTAATTTATAAAAATAAGGGCCATTTTCCAGTTGGTAAATAGTCAAAGACTATGAACACTCAGTTTTCAGAAGAAGAAATCAAAACTATCATTAGTCACATCAGAAAATGCTCAATCATTATTGATTAGAGAAATACAAATTAAAACAACTCTGAGATACCACCTCACACTATCAAATTGGCTAAACATGACATTAAAGGAAAATGACAACTACAGGAAGGAATGTGGAAAAAACCCTAACGATGGGGAGTTGAGACTTAGTCCAACTATTCTGAAGAAAAATTTGGAAGTATACCCAAAGAACTATAAAACTGTGCATACCTTTGACCCAGCAATGTCAATATTCTTTTTTTGTGGTGGCAAAGAATTGGATATATAGAGGGGATGCCTATCAACCGGAGAAAAGCTGAGCAAGTTCTGGTATATGATTATGATGAAATATTATTGTGCTATAATAAATGAAGAAAAGAATGTGAAAACTTTTTTTAAAACTTTTATTTATTTTTAGTTTACATCATTCATTTCCATGAGATTTTGAGTTACAAATTTTCTCCCCAACTTTCCCCTACCCACCACCCCAAAACAGCCATCCCATTGTATAACCCCTCCCCCAATCTATTCTCTCCTATGT
>CM053587.1:171959061-172002201 GCA_028646515.1 Pseudochirops corinnae | reverse complement strand
TCATTGGCTTTTTGGGCCTCTTTTGTCATTTGGGTTAATCTATTTTTTAGGGTGTTGATTTCTTCAGTTATACTGCTGACTCTCTTTTCATGATTTTCCTGCAACATTCTTATTTCTCTTCCCAATTTTTCTTCCACTTCCCTTATTTGGTTTTGAAAATCCTTCTTCAGCTCATCTCTACCTTTAAGGCATTCTTCATGTTTATTTGAGGCCTCTGGTGGAGGCGCTCTGGCTGCTCTCTCCTCCTCCCTCTCTCTCCCATAATCTTTCTTTTCCCCAAAGAAGGAATCTAGGGTTTGGGAGCTGTTCTTACTTTGCTTCGTATGCTTATTCTTACTCATGGTTGTTCAGACCGTGAATTTTTTTTTAAAATCTCTGTGGGGCTCTGCTTCCAGAAGGGAAAGCTCTGTCCCAAATTGCTGGGGTCCTCCTGGCTGCCATAGCTCTCAGGAAGGTGCTGGGACCCTTCCTAATTACTTCTGGCTGACTGGATAGTGAAGACTCCAGAACCGAGGCCCAAGACAGCAATCTGGATCCAGGCCACTCAACACGAGAGCACTGGCCTCTCAGCAAATGCTTAGTCCCCCTGCTGTATGCAGGCTGTGGGCAGGAAGCTGCAACATGGAGGCGGATGCAAAACCTCCGCCTTTCGCTTTTCTGCTCTGGAGGCCTTTCGGCTGGACTGCTCCCCTCCCAAATTCGCAAGTCCCACTGAGCTGCTAGCAGCTGCTGCCAATCCGCTCACCAGAAAGACTCCTCTGCTCCTCCCATCCAGCCGCCTCCGGGGGCACAGCCGCGGCTTCAGGCCAGGCTGGTTTCAGTTCGCAGTGCTGATATGGTTCCTTGTAGCTGAGCTGACTTTAGTGGGAAGTATCTTTGTGTGTGTTTTGGAGTTCTAGGATTGGTTTAGAGTCCTATTTTATGGGTATTTTGGGGTGGCTATGTGAGAGCTGAGATATGTTGCTGCTGCTACGCCACCATCTTGGCTCTGTCCCTGAGAAAAATTCTTTAAAACAGAAATTCATCAAATTCAAGAAAGGAGCTCTGCAAAGAACATAGGACATGGACTTATAAGACCTCCTTTGAAAATTTAGTTCTGGAACCTCTGTATAAGAAAAGTTATTCCCCCTCATAGTTTTGTTTTTTTTTTTTAATGAATATCAACTCCCACGCTTAGCCATTATCCATTTTTACAAGTTTCTTAAACATTTGAGACAAGCAATTTAAAAGTTATATTTTTAGTATAAACTTTGTAATTGCTTTTCACAGATGTTTAGGAAAATGTGTGTGTTTTTTTAATATGTGTTGTTCTGCTATCCAAATCATGTTAAAAAGATGTAGACAAAGTTCCTAGCATGTTGCAGGTGATTTATTGGATGTAGGCAAGAGTCACACAGAAAGACAAGTCATTGATGAGCTAGGGATTTTGCAGTTTTAGATCACATCTGTGAGATCACGATAGGTCTTTTGAAGTATTAAAGGTCTATTGAAATTAAGAACGATATTAATTTCTAGTTCTACTTGGACCCAAAGAGCTAAAATCATGTGCATTATCCCAGACAATTCCAGTTTCTAGAAGCTGAAACTATTAGTCAGATCAATTAAAAATTCACTCCAAAATTACATCATTTTGGTTATTAATTCTTTAAGTTAAAATTTAAGTTAAAGCCTTTCTTATAATTTGTTTGAAATACTTAATAGTTCCTGTTATTGTTCTTATATTATTATCTCAATTTATGCCTACTTTTCTATTATCATTTTAGCTTATTCCTCTAATTTTATTGAACTTGGGTCTGGATACAGATTGGCAAATTGTTTTCCCAGTATCTATCATCTATTTTATTTTAATAATTCTCTTCTGAGTTTCAAGCCAGTCCTCCATTGACTTTGTTCTAAGTATTTCTCAGTAGCAAGACAGTAATACATATTATTTATAGCTGGGTTTTGGAAGATAAAGGAGACATATCATAGATGCCAATGAGAGGTTTCTTTTTTACCAGCAGGTGCGATTTATTAATAAGTTAACTTTGAAAGAAAAATCATTAATGTTTTTGCTCCAGTGAGACAATAACCCTGTAAGAGTTACATTTGATCAAATAATGATTAAATGAACTGTAGGGGGATTCAGATAAACTGCAGAATTATTACTTCTGGGAACCTGATTTAGTGCTTTTTAATTTTTTAATATAAGAGTAGGGTATCTAGGAGATCAATAAGTCTAGGGAAAGCGTGAGATTTAGACATCACCTGGTGTGTTCTTCTATTAGGAAGGAGGTTTTCATACACAACTTTAATTATATAATTGTGAACTTGATTAAAAATAACCACTTGTAGGATTATCTCTCCAGATGCTTTATTTTTTCAAATTTCTCTCAACTTCCACAGCAACTATATTAAAGTGTGTGTGTAATACTAGTTTCATTATGATCTTTATTTCTTTCATCTATCCATATACACTTAATTTGTGACTTTCTTATAATTGTATCAGTCTTGAAAATATCTTCTCCTAATTAGTGTAGCTAATTAGTAATTAGTATAGTTAATAGATCTTCTATGTGAATGATGCAGTTGCCATTGGTTTTATTAAATCAATATAAATTGCTTATGAAAACCTATTTGAGACAGAACGTAACTCATTATTGGTGAAATTTCTGCCCTCTCATCCAAGCAATTGTTTCCAATAGCACCTTGTGGATAGTAAACAGGAGAGGAGAGGATGTAAAGCCTTCTTTCTTTCTTTTTTTTTCTTTCTTTCTTTCTTTTCTCCTTCTGTCTTTCTTTCTTTTCTCTTTTCTTCCTTCCTTCCTTTCCTTCTTTCTCCCAGAATCTTTAGTAATTAAGACACTATTTTTTAGGTGGAAAGATCTTAGAAGATCTTCACATTCTATTAACATTACAGAGGCCCATCCTCCAACATGCACCTTTGACATATTAATAAACTCCTTTCATCTTATTTCCTGAGTTTGCCTTAATTGATGAGGGTGATGTCCTAACCAAGATTTCTTTCAACAAGTACATTTTAAAACTAAGTCAATATGTAGTAACTGCAATCTTTATATAGGTATAATGAGGGTGCCACCCTCCCTACCCCCACTGCCTCTATGACAGCACTGACCTAGTAGTCAGTCAGTCAATCCAGCTTCTAATGTAATGCAAGACCTCATCAGTGTCAGAAGAGACCTTTGTTCCATTCTGCCCAACTGCCAGCCTGTCCAGTTGTGTTCTGATATCGTGTTTATCCCTACATGTTTCAGTTCTCTCCTGTTTGTGTCTTTGTTCAATTCTTATGTGTCTCCCTACCCATACACCTCCTTCTTCCTCTGATTTTGGCTAGGCATGCACAAGGCCGGCCCTGCCCCATCTTCTTGGTCCGTGGCCCTTATCTGTCCTTGAAACATGTGCTGGCCCCTTCCTTCAACAGGTGCATGTTTCTTCCTTGTCTCCCTCCCTTCTCAAAATCCTTTGATGAAGAAGTCGAGAGAGTAGTCCACTTAGATAAAGCATGACCCTATCTTTACCTAAGAGCGGCTCCAGCAACCATTGCTTGGGGTGACCAATTCAAAGCCGCAAAACACTTAACATCATCAAGTTCAACCCACTTATTTTCCAGACCAGAAATTTAGGACCAGAGAAATAGTGACTTGTCTAAGGTCATAGGGGATAATAAATATTTATAATCTACCTCCTTGGAACACTGTGAGATTTAAATAAGATACTATATCTAAAGTACTTTGCAAAGTTGAAAGCACTAAATAAAAAGTCAATGATGTTTATTAGTGTTCTCTCAAAGTGTGCAAAGATGAAATCTTCTATTTTGACAGAGGGAGGGCAGAAGAACTACAGGTAAGAGAACCTATGCCTCTTCTCACCTCAATCACACTGGACCATGCAGCCAGGGTTTGGAGATAACAAATCCAAAAGGCTGAGGTTCAAAGCAGGGAGTGCAAATCAGGCTGACTGATAAGCAAGCATGAAAGGCACTCAGAGCCTTAAGGAGAATGCAACCTTAGCTCAGGACTGTGTTTATTCAATCGATAAATGCCAAGGTGCTTGAATAACTATTGTTTAAATTCATTTCTTTGTGGCAGAACAAAACCCATGTAATGAAAGCTATGCAGTTAGAGAATTCATTAGAAGCAATGAGGAGCTAGTATTCCTTAGAGAATCATTCTTACTAAGACAACATCCAGACCTTCCTTTTAGGTTCACAGTAATATCAGGAGAGGTGGGGTAGTTATTCAAAACCCTTTTTTTGTCCTGTCCAGGCAAGATGAAAGAAAAGAGAACAATCAATAGAATCATAAGAAAGAATGGGCTTGGCTTATGCAACCCATAAGGTTAAATCTTTTGTTGCTGATTAATTTTTGGTAATATAAGTCTCCTCAGGCTACTCAGACTGGGGTATTTTGGGAATAGTCAGTCAGGCAGAAAGGCATCCCTTTCAGTCAATTAATGGCCTAGCCCCAACCTATTCTCCACCAGCAAAGGGATTGTTGAAACTTAATGTCTGGAGACACCTTGCAAAACAAAAGAATTCTTATTGCTTAGCTCAGGTGAGCCCCACATGACAAAAGGCAAGGAGATGAGGGCTAAACCTGGGGGATTCATTTTGAATATATAAAAAGGTGGTGACTTTCAACAAATCTTATTCTAAGTGCCCCCTTCAACCTTCACCTAAAATATTTCAGCCTTTCTCTGAGTCTCTGCTCAGAGGAAATAAAAACAGTGATTTGAAAAGAAGCATGTAAACCTATGTTAGGCCATAATGTTTGACCTTTCCCTAATATTCCTACCAATACAATTATTTAATTACATATGCTATAGATAATATCACATATATACATGAATGTATGTATACATAGGTGTACATGTGTACATACATATTCACATCTGTGCATGTTCACATGCATACATACATATCTACTACTACTACTACCACTGCTACTACCTCTATATTGCTATTACTGGCACAGGGACAGCTAGGTGTCAAAGCAGATAGAATGCCAAGTCTGGAGTCGGGAAGACTCATTTTCCTGAGTTCAAACTGGCTTGAGACACTCATTGTGTCACCCTGGGCAAGTCACTTAACCCTCTTGGCCTCAGTTTCCTCATCTGTAAAATAAGCTAGAGAAGGAAATAGCAAACTACTCCAATATCTCTGCCAAGAAAACCCCAAATGAGATCACAAAGTCGGATGTAAGTGAAATGCCTGAACAGCAATTACTGGTACCATCCAGCCCAGGCACCAATCACCCACTCAGGTTCCCGTCTCTTATGCTATTCTTGACACTTCCCTCTTACCACACACACACACACACACACACACACCCTAATCAGTTGCTACATATTATTGTTTCTACCTTCATAACATCTTTCCTTCACATTATACTTTCCTCTTTTCTCACAGCAACCACTCTGGTTCGGTCTTTTACCATCTCTTTCCTGGACTAGTACAATAACCTTCTTCTAATCAGTCTTCGTACCCCAAGTCATTCCTCATTCCTATCCATCCTTCTCACAACTTCCAAGATGATTTTTCTAAGGCAAGGTTCTAAGCCCATCTTTGCCCTACCTGTTGAAGTTTAAGGTTTAGGGTGCTCAAGATGTCAAAATACTAACACGCCGGGTCCTACCAAATGAATTCCACTCAAGTCTTCTCTCAGTCAAAGTAAAGCAAAGTTTATTAAAGGTTCGTCTTAATGAATAGACTCTTAAAGAGCCTAGATATCTGTGATACTTGTATTAGACAAGTGGGCCAGAATAATCTGACACAGCTAGATAATTCTTGGCCACCTCATGGAGGCAAGATGGAGTTTACATACAGAAAGACTGTGGGAGAGTTCTAGGGGTGATCTAGAGGAAGAGTTTGGGGAGGGTCTTGAGGAGGATTTAAATGAGGTCAGGCTCCCTTAATGAAAGATTAAGGGTGGGAAATAGCTGAAGGCTACCTGGAGATGACAGACAATGGAGGGCCAAGCTAGTTGAAGGGTAACAGGTTTGGGTATAGATATTTTGATAGGATCAAGAGTGGGAAGTAGCTGGACAGTGGAGGGCTAGGCTAGTAACAGAGATTTGGGTCTAGTGATAATAAAAGCCTTATGGCTTCAGGCAAATGCCTCATCTACTGGGAAGATTCAATCATGGTTCAAGGGGTTTCCCAGAGCTTATACCCTATAAATTCCAATGGCTCCCTTTCATATAGAGGATCAAATATAAACTGTGACTGTCATTCAAAATTTTCCACAACCTCATCCCAAACTACTTTTCCAGACTTAGTTCACATTACACTCTTCCATTTACTCTACAATTTAGTCAATCTGGCTTTTCTACAGTTCTTGAGTTGCACTATGCTAAGTGCTGAGAGATACAAAGAAAGGCAAAAACATGGTTCCTGGCATGGCAAAATCAGTCAAAGGATCCATTAATAGGTACTGCTGCCAGTTACACAATCAGTTATGCAGGATATGGGAAAAAAAAGTTTTACTGTGCTCAGAGCATAAGCATCAGTGTGTATAAAAATTCAGTAAACTCTGAGCATCAGTTTCAACAAACTTCTACATATTTTGGTTACATAAGTAGTAAAGGTATTATGTAATTTCAAAGAGTAAAGAGGAGATGATGATTTACACACCAAAGAACAGATGGCAGAAGGAGAAGGTCTGTATCAGGTAAAAGAGGAAACTAGCCAGTAAACACGAGAGGTATAGCTGATATCTCAAGATGGAATTAGCAAAGAGAACTAATACCAATCGAGAGCTAATAACTGACTAATATCAGGACTGTTGTTGATATTTCTGGCATGGTTTTGCAGATTCTAGCTAGTTATATAACTTATTCATCTTAAGTAAACAGCAGTAACAAAGATAAGCCAGAAATTTTCTTACAGCACTGTCCTCAAAGAACCACATTCTGATTGTGGAAGACAAGATGCAAAAAACTACATACAAAATATATGCATTGTAAAGGGAAAGTAATCTCAGAGGAAAGGCACTAGCAGTCAGAAGAAGAGAAAAGGACTCCCAAAAAAGATGGGATTTGAATTGAGTTTTGAAGGAGGCCAGGGCAGTTATAGTCATAATCACAGGAAGCAATCCCTACAGAGATGCAGCCTAGCAACTGCTCCTGCAGTTTTGGCTACAGACATATCCACTGATGACCCAGAAATGAAAGTTCTCACCAAAGTGTTTGGAACCATCAGATAGTTAAACATCAGAAACTGCTCTAATTTTATCATTGGGAAAGGATACTTTAAAAGAACCATGACCATCTTCTTTGCTCCTGTAGCCTAAGCACCATGGGACCTATCCATCAAACTTGCAGCTGAAACCTTCTAAATGTGTTGTATCCCTCATTGAAAGTAGGGATTGTCTTACTTTTCTGTTTGTATCTCCAGCACTTGGTGCAATGTTTTATACACAGCAAGCACTTAATAAGTGCTTTATTTGTTAATAAGTTCCTTTATTCATAATATTCCACCATATTCCTATACCAAAATGTGTTTATCCATTTCCTAATCAATGCTCATTTACTTTGTTTCCAATTCTTTGCCCCTACAAAAAAGGATACTATAAATATTTAGGTGTATATGGGACCTTTCTTTCTATGTTTGACTTCTATGGGGTATATATCCTGCAGCGGGAAGGCATCTCTATTATCATCATTATTTAGATACTTCCTTTACTGACAAAGACACAAACCCTATAACTTCTCAGATGGATTCTGAGGGTGACAACGTCTAGACAATTCCCTTCCTTGTAGCCAGGTGATGTGCCCCTCTGAACTTGGCTGGGCTAGTTTGCTTTCTCACTCATACTTGAAGCCTGTACTACTTAGTTTTTAAAACTGGTAGGACTTGTAGTACTCCACAGTTTTCAGAAACTCAAAGTGTACTAAAGTCTTATTGTGATGTCTCATCCTCCAGTGTTTCATCAAGACACAGAATAGGTCCCTTGATCTCAAATTCCATCAATTCTTAAGCAAGTTCTACAGGGGACTGGCATGGCAGAGAATTCAGAGAGGTCAGTAGTCATTGTCTATGAATTTATTTCACTACTGTAGTCACACTAACCCATAGATCAATCAGGCCACTTTCCTGGTGGTCTGTTTGAAATTATATGCCTTTGTCCACTTTCCCTCGGTTCAGTGTCCTCATTCAATATGATTCCATCCTGGACTATGAGCTCATTGTCTATAGATAATTTTTGTTGCTATTATATCTGAAACTTGGAGATTAGCACTTTAAGTGGTGTTTCTATCAGTATTTGCCTTCCAATTAGTTGATAAAGCCCATTGGAATTTCTCTATTACATATGGGGCCCTGGAGGTAATTCAGAGTTTGGATGCTATGTTTGATATGATTGCTCAGTGTCTTTAGGGATTACCTTGCATTCCAGAACAGTTCCAACAGAGAAATATCTGTCTCTTTAATTGACAATTTAGTGCTATAATAATGCATTAAAAATATTTACTCCAGTCAAGCATTAAGGTAAATAAGTAAATACTAGCTTTTTCCCTCAAAAGAGTTGAGAAGGGCACACTATTTCATTATGTAGTTACAGATGGTTTGATTGTAACCACATAAATTTGTCTGCCTTTGGGTATGGCATTTTGCATGTTTTGCATGTGATCAGTGTCAGGGAAATAAGGATTGTCTTTGGGGATCCATCTAGGCAATGCAGACTCTGGTCCCTTTGCTCTAAGGAGCCCCACAGAGATGGTGACAACATCTGTTTAGGATTACCTGGTATGTTTCAATGCACCCCTTTTTGCCTTTAATCTTTTGCATAATCCTCTACAATTCTTCTAGTACCTCCTAAGGGCACCACTCTTTCTTAGAAATATGAAGAGTGCCTAAGTGAGCCATGCCCAGGATTTGGAAACATAAATTCTTTCCTCTAGAATTTTTACTTTTCCTTTTTGGTTAAATGGGGGCATTCTCTAAAAATAAAATTTGTGTATGTTTATGTCTACCTTTCTCTACATGTAGGTAAGAGAGTCTCCATTCTCACATAGGTACTAAATGTACAATACGAATTTTGAGGATGAGACAGTTTTTACTTCACCTACCACAGAAAAGGAATCATATACAAAGACCTTGCTGGAGCCAACAAACAAAAAAAGAAACATAAAGTGCTCATATGGCTCAATATAGTCTATTCTTTAGTCTACAACTCCTCCAAAGATAATGACACTTGGGGGACCTGTTGACAAATACTTCCCATTCAACTCAGATCTGCACCATTGGAACAATATTCAGAATAATTTCAATGCTTGCAAGATCCAGATATCTTACTTCCCGAAAGCATGACTCTTGTCGTTCAGCTGCAAGGCAAGCCTCATCCTTCTTTAAGAAACAACTGTTAGGATTAGAAATTAGATTAGGAATATGGTGCCTTAAAGGAATGAACTCAGAGACTCTAGTTTCTAATATTCTGTCTGATAAATGAAGTAAAGACACAAAAGAAGGTAGCCAGGAAATAGAGGTCCAGGGACTCCATAAGCTTGCCCAGGTGAGGACAGTCTGTTCATTATGAGCTTTGCTTCCATTTTTCTCTTCCTTAGAGGGACAGAGGAGGAGTTAGAATTACGGAAGAAGAAATCTTTCACCTCACCCTAACTGCTCACTCTAGGCTTGAAGTCCAAGAGAAAGATTATATAGATATTTTAAAATTCAGTTTATAGACCACAGAGAAAAGGGTAGTTCATCCAATAAGAATCTGCCCTTTCCCTCCCGGCCACTCCCACCCCAAACTCTCAGTCACTAATCATTTTGGAGGCCACACACAATAACTAAGAGTCCTATGTGTCTTTTCAGTCTGATGAGGGGAAATATCTACCTCTAGGGTGTTGCCTTTCAGACAATAGCCTGTGTCCTGCAATCTCCTCAGTCTAAATTGTCACTGTCATTCAGTCATGTCCAACTCTTTGTGACTCCATTTGAGGTTTTCTTGGCAAAGATACTGGGAAATGGTTTGTCATTTCTTTCTCCAGCTAATTTTACAAATAAAGAAACTGAAACCACAAGTATTCAGTGACTTGACCAGAGTCATACAGCTAGTAAGTGTCTGACACCATATTTGAACTCCGGTCTTCCTGAATCTAAGCCTGGTACCTTATCTACTGCACCACCTACCTGCTCCTTGGTCTAGAATAATCATCAAATTGATCAAGGTCTCAGTTGAGAAACACATACTACATTGATGTTTAAAAATGGATCTTTTGTTACTTCAGAAAAATAAAAGGAATTGAAAGTAGAAGAAATAGGACAAGTTTCTTCCTTTATGTTTTACTATATTCCTGTTTTTTCTCCCTCCCTTCTCCATTATTGTTTGTATGTGAACAGCAATGGATTGTGGATCATAGAATTTACAGCTAGAAGAGACTAGAGGGTCATTCTGTAAAACCCCCTCATTTTCCAGAGTATCTGTGGCCTAAAGAAGGTAAGTTACCCAAATTCGTGCAAGAAATTAATGGAGCCATGAGTCTCCTTTGCATAAAGAAATGAAAGATTTCCCTGAAATGTGTAAAATTTTACTACCATATACAAGGCAAGTGTGAAATAGACAACATTTCACAATGGTTCCTAAAACCACATTTTGATGTTTCCCTTTTACTTATTTTTAAAAAAATGTCATACTGCCCTTTTCTCAAAGCAATCTGCACAAAATATTTTCTTAGCTTCTATTTTATTGATCATGAAGTTATTATTTTACTTTAAAGAAATTAGGGACAACACATTAACAATGAAATTTAATATTTAAAATTTCAAATGATTATAACCATTCAAGTTATATCATTTTTAAAAAGTTAACACTTTTGAAAACCAGCTTATTACATTGTACTTACTAAAATAAATGATGTTGATAAATATAACATCATATTTTCCACACCAAGTTTGCTTAACTTTAAGCTCATATATTTCTCTTTCAAAGACAGTAAAAGAGACAACATATCTTCATCACAAGCCTATGCCAACTGATGGTGACCACAGCAGGCTTGTGGCTCTTCAATATTCGATGTGTATCTACTCAAGATTTGTGCATATGCATTCTACATTAAATAATAGATGTATTACATTCATTGTAAAATAAGATAAGATAGAGATAAAAAAAAACCCATCAGATATATTTATGTGGGAATTATCCTAGAAGACATAGGATGACTATGATCACTGTTTCCTACCCCACTCCCACTCCCAATTCAATGTGTCCCCATGTTACATAAACATGGTACGGTCTGACGAATGCTGGAAAAGACTTTCTCACCTCAAAAATATTTCCCTATTTGTGCCACTACTGTGCTATAAAATCTCACTTTACTCAGGCAAAAGAAGGCCTTTATTAAAAATTAAGACGCTATCTAGATATCTATGCTATTTAATAATATCAAAATTATATTACTAACACTTTAACCCAAATATTTTTATTAGATTAGTCAGTAACCTATGGAAGTAGCCTGGTACAGTGGAATGATTGCTGGATTTGCAGTCAGAGAATCAGCCCTGCAATTTACCTGCTTGACCTTGACAAGTCACTTGACCTTGCTAGGTCCCAGTTTCTTCATCTTAGAAATGATGGGTTTGCCCCCCACGTAATCTCTAAGGTCCTTCTAGTTCTAAGTCTAAATTCCTATGATCTAGAAGGAATTCCCCCCATGGAATGGAACGAGGAAAGGTTGTGTATATAAAAGAGGTAGGGAGAAGTCAGTAGTCTGCAATGCTCTTTGGACGGGGTGTTGGGACAAGGTGAAAGCAGTAGGAAGTTAGATGATATTGCTAGAACTGGCTGATTATTGTGGACAAGTGTGATAGAAGCAGGCCATGTCTGATATTTAAAACTCTTCACAAGCTGCCCCCTTGCTTCCTTCCTTTCTAATCTTTGAATACTTTCTTCTTCACTCCATCTAGGGACACTAGCCTTCTTGCTGTCCCTCTAACAAGTCACTTCATCTCCTGATTTCATGTGTTTTCACTGGCTGTTCCCCACACCTAGAGCTCTCCCTCCTCACTTCCTTCACCTGGATTTCTTCAAGATTCCACTTCACACCACTTTCTACAGGAGACATTACCCACCTACCCAACCCTGCCACCACTGCTAGTTCTTTCCTTCTGAGATTACCTTCCATCCACAACCAAGTCAACAAATATGCTAACCACTGTGCTGAGCACGGGGGATACAAATATAGCAAAAGAAAGACATACCCTACCTTCAGTAGCCTTTCATTCTACTAGGGAAAAAACAATGCATAAAAGGGAGCTGAAAAAAATGGGGTTGGGGGGAATAAGGTATACGCTGACAGGAATATGATGACAAAATCCAGAGTCAGAAGCAGAACCCAGGAAAGAATGAAGGATGACTGATCTGACCCTTTTCTCAAAATGGATGTTGAAAGAGAAACTCACCAAGAGAAAGGGGCCATAGAGTAGATGGATATTATAGGGTTAGAAGGTTGAAGGGGTAAAAGGATCTTCCAAGGTGAGAATATTGCAGTGACTGAGGGAACCTCTGAGGTGTGATTGGTAGCTGAGGCATGGTGAAGTCCAGAGTCAGAAACAAAGAAAGGAGACGAAGGAAAAATAGCTGTCCTGGGCCCTTTTTAAAATGAAGATTACGATAAAAAGTCATCCTCAAGAGGAGAGAGGAGAATGTGCATTGTAAATATCTCATATGTGAGCTCTTTGAGGGTGGGAATAGTGTTTGGGATTCTCTATGTCCCTAGCTTTCAGCATAATGCCTGGCACTTAATAAATTGTTGACTGACTGACTAGGAACTTAACTAAAGACAGTCTCCTTGTTTCAAAACTTGGTCTGGAACTGGTCCTTCCTGATCAAAAGAGGAAAACCAACAGCAAAGTGTGCAGTTATAATCTCTCACTGAAAATACTCCCAGCAGAAATGACAACCAATGTAAATCTTTATACATGAAAATTGCACTGTTAATGAAAGATTACTATATGCCATTTGGTAATCTAACTATTAGTACCAGGAATTAATCAGCAGGAAATAATCATGTCTGAAAGTCAATGCTTGCAACTGACTAAATGCAGACAGGATGAAATTAGTGCAGATGGGTAACAAGGAATTATTTCCATATTTTACTGACAAGTAGTATTAAGAATCATTATTCTAATGCCTTATGAACTTCCTATGTTATCAAGTGACATACAATAGCAAAGTAATAATAAGGATCAGAATTTCTGTTCTTGGTGGGACTTGAAGCAGGAAGTCTTTGTGTATTTTTATATGTGTTTGGCTACTTCTCACAACATTGCTTTGTAACTCCAGGACACAGACATTTGAATTGTTTTTTAAAATAGAGAACTGGAAAGTTGAAATTGCATTAGCCTGTGGAATATGGTAGAAAGGATTTGAATACAGTAATTCTGTCTTTGATGTCCTTGGCTGCCAGTTACTTCGGACAATTCATTTCACTTCTAGATTTTAGGCTCTTTACTTTTAAAGAAATGAGAGTGAATGGTTCCAAAAGTCCCTTCCAACTCTGAAATTCTGTAATTGATTTACTGTTCAAATGCAAACTTACAGACCTATGAGTAAGGGTGGGGTCAATTGAATAAATCAGTCCCCTTTTATATAAAGATACCTTACCTTGGTACCTTAGCCAAAATATATTGCCATTGAATCAAATCAATCAAAGGGATTCCAACTAAATATGAGAAAGCTTTGACCAATTTAGACATCTCTGAGAAGCCATTAGATGAAATGAAGTTATAATGACAGACATAGTATTTGTGAGATACGGTCATGCCCCATGGGTTTTCTATTAAAAAGCATACCACTACAAAACCAAGAATTTTAGACTCCAGTGAGTGGTGAATGAGGAGAGATTATTCCAGTTAAAATCCCTGAGGAATCAGTTGGCCTGGGGGATAGGGAGAGGGGAAGGACAAGAGGAAGATTTGGAAGAGATCACTTTGCCTTTGGCCTTGGTCTCCCCCAAAACCAAGAAGATGACCTTGTGAATTTCAAAGGGACTGGAGCAGAAGTGGGGAACCTGCAGCCTCAAGGCCACATGTGGCCTTCTAAGTACTTGAGTGAGGCCTTATGGCTGGGTTCAAGTTTTAAAGAACAAATCCTTTTATTAAGAGGATTCGTTTTGCGAAATTTGGATTCAGTCAGAGGGAGTGCACTTGAGGACCTAGAGGGCCACATGTGGCCTGGTAGGTTTCCCACCCCTGAGGATTTTGAATGTCTCATCTTCCCATCTGCATCTTAGAATTCTCTTCTGGGATAGCAGTGGCTAGCAGTTCCTGACAATGTTTGCATCAGGAGATGAGGTCAAAATGTACATAAATTTCCAACTCTACAAAGAGTCAGCAGAAAAGCCACACCATGCTTAAGGGGAACGTCTTGAGAACCCCAAGGAAGAGAGAAGAGGATTTCCATAAACCACTGTGAGTTGCCACATGTACTCTCTAGTCTTGAGCCTAAGAGTGTATAGGTGGGAGAGTACAATGCAGACTTTTGGGGGATGGTGTTTTGTACCAATTCTACCAGTCAAGTTGCCAGCAAGTATTTATTAAGTTCCTTCTATGTGGTACCCACTATGCTAAACTGTAGGAATAGACATAGAAGCAAAAAGATAGTTCTTGTTCTCAGGAAGCTTATGTTCTGATAGGGTTAAACAATACATATAAAGAAATTGAGAGGAAGGAGAGGAGAATGGTATAGAAAGTCAGGAACAGAGCCTAGAGAGTATGACTGGCCTATACCAGGAGTAACTGACCCCTTTTTAAAGCCTACTTGTCTAGCTGACTGTGTAAATGATTCCTAATTAATAGTCCTAGAAGGAAGCATGCCTGTGTGGGCTTGTGAGCTATAAGATAACCCTCCAATCCATTTAGGGGACCCACAGATCCCTGAGAAGACCTAGTACATACACTCTGGGGACCCAACTCAGTAATACAAGATGCCTCAGAACATGAACCCTATCTCAAATCTAAAGGTGTAGTGCAGGTGTTTTGGGGTTTTTTTTTTTTTTTTTTGGTATCTAACACTCATTTGGCAGCCTGCTAAAGCATCAGAATACTGTTTTCAAATACATAAAATGAAATATATAGGATTTAAAAGGAAACTAAACATATTGAAATAGTTATCTTTTTTTTTAAGTTCACAGATCCCAGTTTAAGGATCCACGGTTTAGTGAGAGTGTTGGACCTGGTGTCAGGCGATCTGGAATCAGTATTACATTTATCAGCTGTATAACTATGGGCAAGCACTTAACATCTCAAAGTTTCAATTTCATCATCTGAACAACTCTGATAGTACTTGCCGCATCTTCCTCAAAGAATAATTTGAGCAAAGTGCTTTTCAAACTTAGAGCTATGTAAATGTAACATTATTATTATTATTATTATTATGAAAATAGGATTAATAATACCCTAAATATTTCAGAGGATTCTTGTGAGGAAAGCACTTTGTAATCCTTAAAATGCTGAATGAATGTGAATCATATTATTATAATTCAATATAAAACTATCTTCATTGTATGCTTCTTTGACCTTGAAACTTTTGTTTTTAACTCTTACGAGTGCCATTTGCAAACTCTGACTAGAGATGGGAAAGAATGTTCTCTTAGCTATCCCAATTCCCCAATTAGAAGATCTTGGCTACAGTTACTGAATTTTTTGTTCATTTTTCCTCCAAAGTTACTCTCTCCTTTTCAGCTTCCTTTACTTCTCTGACACCAGCTCAATCCAAAATTTGAAATGTTATATCTGGAGTGCCTGTCCTTTTGTAGACAATAGGTCCCCAAACTGACAGCAGTACAAAGCCTATTAGCACAAGCACTCTTCAACAGCCTTCTCAGTTGGCCACCTGCCTCCTGTCACACTGATTACCTGAGAAAGCACTGGACTCCCTTAAGGGCCAACCAAGTTTAGTGGAAAACAAGAGTTTGACAAAAGAAGGAGCAGTAGGACCCCTGAAGGAGCTCTTCTAGCTCAGTAAGACAGCCAGGGCTGTTCCAAAAGCAAATCCTTTCACTGTTCCCAAAGATCTCCACTTTAAAGAATTAAGTACGTCAGACATTGAGGAATGTGGTAGAATGAAAGAAGTAGCTGACATTACATGAATAATTCTTAAATGTTAAGGTCACAGTGCCCTAGAGAATTATCTCATGATGTATGGCTATTGAGGTCTCAAGTCAGTTGGGATATATCTGAGCTAAGAAGAATAGTCCTCTCTCTGTCTCTCAGACACACATTCCTTCAATGCCTTTTATTTCACCAAGTGCTTAGTGATGGGTGCTCTGTGATGTGAATGGTGCATACTATGCTAACTATGGGCTCCAATAAACCAAGGCAGGCAAGCAGCCAAGAATGATTTCCCACATGGAGTTCTTCAGGGGATAGCAATCAGTCTTTGGTTACCATTTCTTCACAACTGGAATTATCTTAAAAGTAAATGCGTTCTATTGGCAACATGAGCAATGTTTAGATTACCTTTCACAGGCTCCTTAACATGCTAAACAGTTGTGGTTCTCCCCTATTCACCTCAAGCCCGATGCAAACTCCTTTGGGTATATTTTTCCCAACAGGTTAATCAGATATCCTTCTAATATGGCCTGGCACATTCCCTTTGTTCCCAAAGCTTTAATGTCAATAATTAGAGTGATTTGATAGCCTCAGTATCTGCTGAACAATCCTGCCACTCCATGGGAAAGATAGTATGTCAGTCTCATCAATAGTCTGCCTTCAGTCTTCCAAAGTGCATTCAATGGAGAGTTCAGTCTTGCTAAACTCAAAGACAAACAGGTTAAGTTCATAGTATGCTCTGCCTAGATCTTAGCTCGTGGTTTATATCACTGGAAGTTTCTAGATCCTCCACTTAGCAAACTAAAATTACCACTACCCTTGCATGAACACAGGGTGATGTTATCACCTTCAGCCTCCCAATAGGGACAAGAGAAGAAGAAGACACCAGAGTGTGTGAAAACACAGGAAGAAGGGGGTGAGAGTGGGAAGAAGAACCAGTCTGGCTGCCACTAAGCCATACACGATCTCTGTAGAAGTTGACATAGAGAAATGCTTTTGAGAAATTCCCCTTTGGCAGCATGGAAGAAACTTTACATCTTTCCTAAAATCATTTGCTGAGTTATTTGTGCTCTGCCACAACAGTTTCCATCAGTAGAAAGGACAGCTGGGAATTTGGGCATGAAAATATCACATTAGGCTCTATTGGCTGTGACTTAAAGGAGATGAGAATCTCAAATAGCCCAAGTTATTCTTCTTAATCAAGTATCTGATTTGAAGAGCAAAGTGAAAATCCATGATGCCAATCTGATGGACACATATTCGGAGCCTCATTTCCTTTCTTGTTACTGTGGGGGTAATGCTGGTACTAGCTACCACCTAGAGTAATTGTAAGGAGAACACCTGGCAGAGCTGAAATTTACAAAGTGGTTTCTGCATCACAGCTATACCGAGTTGAAGAGTCAAAACATTATTATCCCCATCTTAAAATGAAATCACTGAAGTCAAGAGGTGCTAAGTGATTTATTCATGGCTTTACAGCTAGAGTCAGAGCAGGGACTTGAACTCTAATTCGATGATGGTAGGTCCAAGGCTCTGCTATGCCCCGATGACTTCAGATGCCATGAAAGGAATTTCAATCTGGACATGTGATCTTTACTGCTACTGTCAGGAACTGCCCATTGAAGTGAGTCACCCCACTGTAGCAGCCTCTGACAGGACTTGCTGGATGGAGTAATAGGGAAGTACTCTGCAGTATGCTAAGCTCTCCAGACTTGTCTGGCCATGCGAGATCAGTCATTAAGTCTCATAACAACAGAAAGTATGTATTTGTTGCTATTGAGGGAGAAGAAAGAGTATTGTGTAAGTGAAATAGCCTCAGCTTTGTAGTTAGAAAAATTGGGTTCAAATCCTAGTGTAACCAGGCTTTGCACAGGCTCAGATCGCCTAACATGGAGGCACATGGGAGAGGAGAGAAGACATCCTGCATTTCCCATCCATATAAATGGTAGCAACCTCTTTCCCTTGGTTGTGTAGCCAGACTGGGACAGTCTCTCTCTCTCTCTCTTCTAAGCTTTCTTGAAGGAGATAAGCCTTTATTAAACACTTTCTATGTGCCAGGCACTGTGCTAAGCAACTTTACATGTATTACCTCACTTGGTTCTCACCACAACTCTCACTCACCTACCTGACAGGTAGTAGTTACTATTATCCCACTTTACAAATGAGTAAACTGAGGCAGACAGAGATTAAGTGACTTGCTCAGGGTCATACAGCTGATATGTCTGAGGCCAAATTTGAACTCAGGTCTCCCTGAATCAAGGTCCAATGCTCTGTCTACTCACTGTCATTTGGCTGTATCCCCTTCTGAAGGTCTCATTTACTCACAGCATAGGTACTATGCACTAAACTGGGTACTACCCCACTCCTTAGATCCCATGGTTCCCCAAAGTGGGCTTGAGTTTTTGGCCTTTTCAGTTCTAGGAGCAGAAGGGAAGGTCCTTAGAACTTGAACCACAGGGACTTTAGAAGTGAGAATCCAGACTGGATACTGGCAGCCCAGCAAAGAAACTCTTCAAAACCAGGGTACTGGGACTTGAACCCAAGGGTCTTTAGACCTGGAACATGGGGTGTGGGTGGGGGATTGATACTATATGTGAAATAAGCTCATGGTGAACCTAATGACCCTCCACTTCCCCAAAGCTGAAGTAGAGGGGAGTGGCACAGTAGACTATGCCTTCTTGGTGTTTGGAAGGGGATGTTTGTATGGTTTTTGTTGTTGTTGTTATACATTTAAAATAAATATTTCTTTGCAAAGCTAATCTAGCTATTAAGTTATTAAATGGAACTAGAGTGCTAGAGACTCTTAAAATTTAGGAACGATAATCAATGAGAGCCTGAGCCAATGGAAAAGACTAAATACCCTCCAAATCTCTTAAAGGTCCCAAAGAAACCTGGGAGGGGTGTGATGTAACATGCCAGGCATTCAGGTGGCATGGGGCTAGAATAATCACTCTTACATCAGTATTGCTGTTTAGGAGTGTGTAACCCTGCATAAGTTACACAACTTCTCAGAGTCTCCATTTCCTCATTTGTGAAATAACGGATTTGACAAGATTTTGGGAAACTGAGCTCTCTGCAGGCAGAAAGCAGTTTTTGTACATTATCTGTGGGCTGTTAGACGGTACAGTGGGTAGAGTGCTAGAGTGGGAGTTTAAAACTAGCCTCAGACTATTATTAGCTGTGTGACCCTGGGCAAGTCATTTAACCTCTGCCACCCCTCACTTTCCTTATCTGTAAAATGACAAGAATAAAAGCACTTCCTTTTCAGGATTGTTATGAGGATAAAAAGAGAATATTTGTAAAGCACTCTGCAAACCTTAAAGTGCTACATTGGTGCTAACTATCATTGTTATCACCATCATTATTAACATTTTACTTATCAGTTTCATCATCATTATTAAATATACTCCAGACTAACAGCTTTCTTCTTACCATCTATGTTCAGACATGAAATATTGCAGGCTGTTATACCACCTCAAAGATTAAAATGCAACCACTGTCATCTCTAGCTTCCTAAAACAATGGCAGTCAGATATTTGAGGTGCTAAGAATGGATTTTCAGCATGATGGAATGTTTCAGTTATGCTCATTTTGGCCGCCTTAATTCTGATCTGAGAGACTATCAGGGATGGGGAGCCTGTGGGGAGCTTAAGGCTACATATGACCTTCTACGTCCTTGAGGGGATTTGTTCTGTGAAGTTTGGATTCAGTCAAAGGGCCACACTTGAGGACCTAGAGGGCCACATGTTGTCTTGAGGGTGCAGGTTCCCCATCCCTGGCTAGATATTAGTCCAATCACTTGATAATTCACTTTTCTTTTTTTAAATTTATTCATTCATTTATTTATTTATTTTTCATTTACAACATTCAGTTCCACAAGCTTTTGAGTTCCAAATTTTCTCCCCCTCCCTCCTCTATAATTTGCTTTTCAGATGATATATCAGAGGCATTGAGGTTTGGGGTTCTGTTTGTTTTTGAGGGGTTAGTGATCATTTATCTTATTTGTATTTAAAAATATATTTTATTGCTATGTCTTTATATCACAGGCATTTCTAGGAAAGGCAAAAAAGCAAAAACAAAGCCTGCTCCATCCCAGATTGTACCCCCCCTTGTGGCAAAGAAAAAATAAGCGAAATCATCCAACGTGGTAACTGCATCTCACAGCGTATACGACATTTGTCCCGTTAGCAGCGCCCTACAGAACGGCTGCATTTCTTTACCTTTTCTCAGGGACTTTATGTTAGAGCCTGCGTTAGCCCCAAGTAATTGTTTGTTGGCCCATCTCATAGATGGAAAATAACTGAATATATGAATGACCAAATAAAAGGCCTCAAGTAAATGTGAACCTGTTCCATGTACCTATACTGTACCTTAGCATCCAGAAACAGGCTCAGGGTAGGTAAGAATCAAACTAGAAATTCAGAACAGGAACAAATCTTGGCACCTTTCACTTTGTATGATCTCATGACCACCTGTGCTGGGAAAGTTTCTCAGAGGCACAGTCAAGGAATAGGATTAGTCTGATTCTTTCGCTACTTTTCTTTCTCCTTTTATTGCCTCTTGAACCAATTATAATTCTAAAATAGTCCAAAATGTTGATCTGGAAGTGGAAGTAACAGATAATACCTTGTTTCCTACCAGTCACCATCCTAGACTCCTAAAAGGCAAGGAGGGATAGTTAACATATCTGAGATGGAACTTTTCCTATATTAAGTAGGAAGGTAAGAAGTCCTCTCAGGAGCTATGACAACGCCTCCCCAAAGTTTGCATAGCCTTGCAGTTCAGCCTTGCAGTCCTCCTCTGTACAGCCTTCCTGAGGTTGTAAACATTTGCCCCAAATATTCTTTAATAAATCTCATTTGAACACACAAGTCTTTTCCTTGCTCTGTGAATACCTTAAATAGCACACAATTGTTCACTAGAAATGTAGGAATTGCAATATGTTGAAGAAACTTGATCGTATCCTCATTTTAAAACTCCTAACAATTCACACAGAGAACACATTTGAAATGCTTTAGTGAGCAGCCATTATTCGGAGCTTTATGAGGTTTTTCATCACACAGACCTCAACTGACTTAGTGATTTCATTTATTTGGTTATAGCTTTTATGCTTATTATTCTTTGCTTTTGTTTATTTTACTATGTATCAGTTCATCCAAATCTTCCTATGTTTCTCTGAATTCTTAAACTCTTGCAGCATAATAATACTCCATAAAATTCATATGCCATAGCTTATTTAGATTTTTCAATAACTTTTTCAGCCATTTCCCAATGAAGAACACCCACTTTATTCAAGGTTCCTTGCTACCACAAAAAGTGTTCCTATGAGCATGTGAATACAAACTGGAACTGCGTCTCAACTTTTGATTTCCTGGAGCTTGGGAGGTGGTCAATAAATAACAGGATCAGTGGGTTAAAGGGCATAGACAGTCTAGTTTGGGATTTTTTTTTTGGCATGATTCCACATCCTTTCCATAATGATAAAGCCAATTCACAGCCCCACTAACAGGATAAGTGTTCCTACCTTCCCAGAGCAACAAACATGTTCCCTTTTTTTTGGTCACATTTGCCAATTTGCTAGCAATGAGGTAACATCTGTGAGCTATTTTAGTCTACATTTCTCTTATTCTTATTACTAGAGATTTAAAACATATTTTTCACATAGGCCCTCATAGTTTGCAATTCTTTTCAAAATATTCCCTTTCATCATTTATCCACTGAGGAATAGTTGCTTGCATTATATATTTATATCAATGCCCTTTGTATCTTGGATATCAAACCTTGTCAGTGATATTTGATACAAATGTGTTTCCACTCTACAATTTCTCTTCTTATTCTATACTCATTGACTTTATTCTTGCAAATGATTTTTAATTTTATGTAACTGAAATTTTCTTTATTGTCTCATGATCTTCTCTATGCCTTGTTTGTTCAATAATTATTCCCCTAGACATAGTTTTGAAAGGTACTGGGTCTCAATTCTCTTCTAATTACTTCATGATATGAACTTTTATATTCATATCATCTAACATCATCCATGTGCTATGACATGTTCATCTATACTGAATTTCTGACAAAATTCTTTTTTATCTTGTCTGTTTATCTTTTCTGCTTTCTAACATGAAATAGTTTTGATAATTGCTACGTTACACTACACTTTGAGTTCTGGAAATACCATGCTCCCGTTCATTGGCATTTTTTCTCATTATTTCCCTCATATTCTAGACCTTTCATTTCTCCAAATGAATTTCATTATTTTTCCTACTACCATAAAGTATCTTCAAAATAATTTAATTTTTTATAGCACTAAATCTGTAAGTTACTTTAGGCATTGCTTTAATTTTTGTCATACTGGTATAGCCAACCATCAGCAGTGAATACCTAGTCAAATATTTGTCTTCTTTTATTTCTGCAAAGGGTGTTTAGTAGTTGCATCTATGTAAATTTTTGTGCTGATTGTCACATATTTTTGTGCATTTTGAAACTATTCTGAATATTATTTTATTTATTATCATTCCTTCCTGGTTTTTGTTTGTACCGAAGAGAAATACTGATATTTTCATGTATTTTTTATTCTGTTACCAGCTATTAAACATCTCAGTTAGTTTCTTCACTAATTCTTTAGAATTTCCTAAGCATGCCAACCTTTCATCTGCAAAGATAATTTTGTCTTCTCTTAATATAAGAGAGTTTAAGTACCTTCACTTTTATCATAGATTTTAAAAGTTCATTCACTGATTTCAAAGTGAGCTTTAAATGACAGAAAATGATATGCCCTAGGGAGGAAGAGTCCTATTTTAATAGTGTTTTAAAAAATCAACAGGCATTATGAATATAATATTTTTATACTAAAGGTTTGTTTAACTCACCATATGACTTGGGAGCAAAGGAAGAGCCTGAGTTTTCTTTTATGATGTTTATTTTCAGTCTATGAAATTCTTTAGAAAAGAAACCAAAGAGAATGGTGACAAAGGGCTTCAGGCCCTATATTTCAACAGAAGCTTAGCCATCACCTTCCTTTCTTAACCTCACATTTTCAGACTAAAAAAAAAAAATATGGACTTTGGTTTGACCTGACATTTTCTGTCTGTTTGAAGTGGCTACACAAGAAGTCAGTGTTAAGTGATGAGGCTACTGAAGCAAAATATTAGCAAACACCGTCCTACAAAAATGCTTTATTTGTCTAACATTTTCCCTTAGTTTCTTTCAAGCTGACAATCCAGTCAGACCTGTCATCTGCTCCCCTGACTCATCATCCATTTTCCTTCTGCAAACTCTGATCCAGCAGTGTACCAGGCACTGAGCAAGTGTTTCCATTGTACCTGTGCATTAGTTATCCTGATATTTATGTGGTTAGTCCTTACATAGCTCAGGTTAAAATCTTTCTTACTGTAGTTGCAAATACATATTCAAGATTTCCAGGCATGGCTAGAATAGAAATGAAATATGTTCAGAAATATAAGAGATAACACCAAAGCAGAATAGGAAAGAATAATTTCCTCTTCCAGATTTCTGAAGCTCTGATTCACTCTGTTATTTCTTAATCAATCTCAAGCATTGTTCAATAACAATTATATGCTATGTATAAATGTATCCAAAGAACCTCTCTTTGTTCAGTCTCTTTCAAGGAGCTAGCCCAACTAAGCAAGGGAGTATCCTCATTGATTGACTATGCCACATTCAGAAGTGAACTTTCTAGTCTCTGAAAAGAGAACAAAAGGCATCCCAAGGCCAGAAGTGGCCCCCTTAGCCATATATGTTCCCTCTAGGTCAGTGGTTCTCAACCTTCCTAATGTCACAACCCTTTAACACAGTTCCTCATGTTGTGGTGACTTCCAACCATAAAATTATTTTCATTGCTACTTCATAACTGTAATTTTGCTACTGTTATGAATCTATCTGATATGCAGGATGTATTTTCATTGTTACAAATTGAACATAATCCACAGATTGCGAACCGCTGCTCTTGGTACTTCAATACCTTTATTCTTCAAGCCTGAGCCCATGCTCTCTAGAAAGTGAGTGTGAGTGCCCCAGTTTGGAGAGATAGTTTTATAACGTCTGTCCTTGTTATACCTTTTCATTAACTGGCCCTTTGTAAAAGCCAAAGGCTATTTTATTGATATTGGGAAGAGTACGTTGGAAAAAATCCTCAGAAACCTGAGGGGACCCGACCTGTCAGTAGAAGTGGGAATTGGAGAGTGAGTCTAGAGGAATGCTACATTTGTAACAAAGAAATAGAAAAGAGAAGGGGAAAACGGTTTAGTTAAACCAAGCAACACAACAGAATCTGGCAATATAGGAATGTTCTACATCACTGGCTATTTATAACTCCCAAGCTCAGGTTAATTTAAAATTACATAATTAACTAGGTGGTATTGTTATTCCCCAGCTAATGTGTTTTTATCCCCTGACAATATTAACTGATTGCGGGTTACATTATTAGCATTGGACATACTATTTTTCTTAGCCATGAAATATGTAGTACCTTTATTCAGACAGTGCTCAGTCATTAACCATAAGGTTTGTCAAGACTGGAGTCGCTGACATGTGATGGTTAAATAGCTGGAATGAGATCACTGTCCAGCAACAGGATTAGCCTACAATGGAATGCCTTGGACTCCCCTTTTATTCCATCATCTCTTCCAGTCATCAATGTCTACACCTGACCTGAAGTCTTCTCTAATTCCTCAGCCTGCTCCTAGATGTTCAAATGTCTAGCTGTATCAGTAAATTCCATACAAGTTGTCTAAGTTTCATCAACAACAACCTGATTTCAAGTTATCCTTTCATCTCTGAGTGTAGGGGGTGGCAGTGACAGACAGGGGGTAACAACTGTTCTCTGAGTTCAGGCCAACTCAATCAAGAAGGGAGCCCCACCAAGTTCCACTTGTTTTCTGGACTCTGCTGTTATTAAAGGTCTTTAGACACTTTGTTTCATCCTTCAGTATTCGCTGTGCTGGGTGATGACATTTCATCTTGGATGTCTAGCAGCTTGTTAGCAAAGACCCTGTCACTGCAAAGGATCACAGTATTTTTGTGCTGGGTCCTCAGGGCACTGTTCTCAACCATATAACTGGACTCAGCAGCAGACACCACATGGTCTAACATGACAAGCAGCTGGATCTCAAGCCAACCAGTGGGAAGTTATTTTCCTAAAATGAATGGCAGTTTCCCGAGCAGAACGCAAGGAACTGGTTGGGTTTTTCCCCCACTGTCACTGATAACAATTCAACTTTCAGAAATCCTATAAAACCGGAAAGGAAAAGGTTCAGTTTCCCATGTAAACTAAAAATGACTGCTCAGTGAAGAGAGAACTTAGTAGCGGTATCTGCCCAGCTTATCTTTGCTGAATGCAGTGTGGTTTGAAAGCAGTCTTACTGAAAAAAAATTTAGTGGAAAAGGGAAGAAAAAAGCATAAGACCATAAACAGATGGGTTGGCATTTAAAATCATTTCAAAAGAAGCAGTAAGGAATCTTGTCTGCAGAGCACATTTTCCAGCTTTCCTATGAATTTCTGGCCCATTGCAGAACATTCCTTGGGTCTCTGAGAATTGTAAATCACTAAGCGAGTAATAGAATGCTGTGGCTTTAAACCAATGTTTGATAGACTTGTAACTATCTAGGAAATGGCAAGTTTTGTTTCTTGCCAAAGCAGGTTTCTGCCTTATTAGCAATAAGAGAAGTGCTATTGAAAGTTTTAAGGGACAGCAGCTCTATTACTTTGATAAAGAAGAATGCCTACCAGTCAGAAAGGACTTCAGGCCTCTTTTTTCTTTTTTTGGTAGTCATTGGCTTGTGACAGTTTAAGCCACCAGGGAAAATGCATGGCAAATTGTAACTTTATGTCTGAGAGAATTAGTTGACATTTTGCTTTTCTGCAAATATTTCAAACTTCTAGGGCTTTCATGCCAAATGATGTCTCCATGAGTAAATATGGAAGGAGGATTTCAAGAGTTACAATATTTGTTGATTTTTTAAAAAATAAATTAATCTAAATTTGATTAAAGTTATAAACAGATTAATGAAATAGAAGTAGAAATGGCGGTCTTTGCTTATAGAAACACAACAAGAATTCCAATCTTGAGTAATCTAATAAGTTTCTCTCTCTTTCTGTCTCTCTCTCTCTCTGTATGTGTGTGTGTGTGTGTGTGTGTATGTGTGTGTGTGTGATATGTGTATGTATATTTGGGGTGGTGGTGTTTCTGCAGTTTGTGAGGTCTGTCAATAAATGGGGAACAAAAACCACACTTGACCTGTCACAAAGAGCAAAGGTTATTGTTTGGTTGCAATAAACATTTACTGATTGATTGTGGAACGACCTTCCTTTTTTGACTTGGAGCAAGAAGAGGAAGAATAAACATTTATTAAGCACTTACTAGCTGGAGAAGGAAATTGGCAAGAAAACCCCATAGGGGGTCACAAAAAGCAGAACACTACTGAAATAAGTAAACAACAACACTTACTATGAGCCACACACTGTGTTAAGTGCTTTACAGATATTATCTCATTTGAAATAATTTGAAAATTATACTTTCAATCATCATTCACCATAGAATCAATGTACCATAAGGATATGTATACAGTTTCCAGTACCTACCCCTACCACCTTAAATGGGGCTAGAAAGAAGCTGAGACATAAAAGAAGGCAGAATAAGAAAAGTATGCTCTTGGTTGAGAGGAGGACAGCCAAGACAGAAGAAAAAAGGCAGATTGTTTTGTTCTGATCCTCATCCTCCTCTCTGGAGATGACATTAACAGATTAGAAGATTCAGCAGGAATTCACCACTCTGCCCCATTGCAGAGAAAGGGGGAGGGAGGAAGGGAGGAAGAGAGGAATAGAGAGAGAGAGAGAGAGAGAGAGAGAGAGAGAGAAAGAGAAAGAGAGAGAGAGGCAGAGTCTGTGCTTCAGGGCATGGACATTAGCTGAAAGTCAGGAGATTGTGGAAAGAAAAAAAAAAAACACTGCCATTGCCATCTTTCACTCATCCAAGGCAAGGAGGTAGAACTTGTGGGAAAAAAAAAACCTTATAATTGACTCTAGGCAATCTCTAATCATCTGTTAGTTGCTCAGTAAAATATTTTTGTTTTATTTTCCTCCTTTTAATGAAATATTAAGATATATATTGGGAATGTCATACCAATAAGAAGCAGGGAATCAGCCTCAGGATATTGGGGGTGACAGAGAAGAGGATTCCTGAGGACTCCAATTCCAGAATTTCTGGAAGGAGGTTACGAGCTAAGAGAAAGAAAATCTCTGATGTGTATCTGGCCATGCGTGTTATGAAAAAGTCTCTGACACATGGGTAGTATACTATTGGAGAGAGAAAGAAAAAGAAGAGTACAGATATTACTAGCAAAGGAAACTAATCTTCCAGGGACTATTACTGGATTACTTGGCAGGAATAGTATGATCCTGGACTAGTAGAGCAGAATAATGCTTTTTTTTTTATGTTAGGGAATAGTTTAAAAAATATGATCTTTTTAAAAATTTTTAAATCTGGGCATGTGATTTCATCAGTGTAAAGAATCCAAGTGTTCATAAGCAGATGAGCAACTCATTTGTAACAGTTTTGAGCTTCCTGGGTGGGGCACAGAGGGTTCAATGACTTGTTTTTGGTCACATAATTATTGAGTGTCAAAGGTGAAGCTTGAATGTACATCTTCCTGACTCCAAGGCTGGCCCCCTATGATGACTCTGAATTCTTTATTATAATCCTAAAAGGTAAGACTATAGTAGTATATATAGAAAAATTTCCTTTTCACATATCATCTAACTAGCCTTGTCCTGGTACCCTATTTACAAATTATTAGGAAGCTTTCCTTGATGTTAGGACAATATATGCATATTTAAAGGAGAAAGGGCACAAAAACACTGAAACACCTTACTTGCGCTAAGTTAATATATTTATGACTCATTTAAATTGTACTTCTAAACAAAGCTTCAAGAAAATAGAAAAAAAACAAACCACAGTTAGGTGTTAGCATTCTATCATAATTGTAAATTTGAAAAAAATGTATAGTTCAAATATAAAATGTTTCAGGTGGCTTTCAATAAGTCTTCACTGTCACTTGAAGAAGAATAACATCCTTGTGTAGTGGAATGATACCCTAGTCGACTATAAAAAACAAGACAAGGATTTGAGTCCCAGTTATACTGTTAAATAGCTGTGTGATTTTGGATAAATCACATAACCTCACTGATCTTCATCTATTAAAAAAAAGAATATTGAACTAGCTGATCCCTAACGTGCTTGTCACTCTCACAGTATCTAAATCTAAGTCATATTTTCCACAAATTACACAGTAACACCACAATCACCCTTGAGCAAGTACCAAATACTTCTGCCTCAGTCTTCCTCTGACAGTAGTTATCAATCAGCACGTTGACACAGTCATCAAGAACAAGAAAGAATTTCACTGGTACCTAGACTGAGAGATAGATAGCATTTGTGACCAGAGCACATAGTTTAATACGCCTAATATGTTTAGCATTTATCCTGCTCCAAAACCCAGAAGGGAATTTGGACACAAAGTCAGGAAGATCTGTCTCTTCTTCAAATACTGAAGTGTTTAAAAATGTGTTTATCTAACAAAATGGCATATTCCAAACTACTGTTCTGTTCTCCCCAGCAACTGGAATTGGGTTTCTTTGTCAGGACACTGTTTGGTGAATTCTAAACATGGTGCCCTCAGTGTATTCAGCAGACCCGATGAAAGCATTTCCTATTCAGGGAGGGTCTCAGACTGAGCCCACGGCGGCAAAATCAACTCACTGGAGATTTGAAAGCTGTCCAAGTCCTCACTGCTTAGATGAAGACGATCGTCCTCACATGCATTCCTACACTCTCTGGACAAGACAAAATAGGCATCATTCAGTAACTCATTTTTCAGCGGTAATTGTAAATAGATTGGGTGATATATAAAAATGACTTGCGCTCTATTTTGCATTGGTCTTCAATCATTGCTTTTGTCAACTCTTCTTCCCTCTCTTCTTTTTTGGCCTTTTCCCCTTTTCCTTTCAAGTTGTTTTTATTTGGAAAATCTCCACAGAGGAATCTACTTAGGGTCTAATTTTTGTATCAAATGATAAATGGAAATGGAAGGACCAGAGACTCTAAGCACTGAAATATGCACATGACTGAGTGTAAATAAGTTGCTACACAAATAACTGTACTTGAACAATGAAAATGGAGGATTGTTATTACCATTGTTAAAATTATAATCAAGGAGGCAGCAAATGCTTCTGATAGGCAAGGCTGCCAATAGCAATTTGTAAGATTGGAGATAATTTAGGCTCCTGGGCTAATTTCCCAAATTAGTCCTTATAAGTAACTAGAGATGTGTCTCTTGTGTGTTTTTCCTTGTGCTGTGTCTATTCTTGGGGAAATGATGTTCATTCATCTTAGTATAGCAGGTGTGAGGAGCCTGCGGCCTCGAGGCTACATGTGGTCCGACAGGTTCTCAAGTGTGGCGCTTTGTCTGACTTCATGAAGTTTGGATTCGCTCAAAGGGTCATGCTTGAGGATCTAGAGGGCCACATGTGACCTTGAGACTGCAGGTTCCCCACCCCTAGACAGAGCATATAAGAGTGCTTTGTACCTGTGACTGATTCATAAAATCAGTAATAACAACTATATTTTCTAGATTCTGCTATATTGTTTCAGGTATGTCTGATCTGAGTTAGAGCTCATGAAATACTAAGAGATGGTACAGGCTTTTCACATCAGATGATTGATTATGTTTTATACCCTGATTATTGGTTATGTCTTATACCTCAAAGGTTGAGTGGGGGGGGGAATGATTCACAGTATATTTGGATATGTAACATTTAACTTATCCCAATATAAATAAATGATACCCTGTAAGTGTATCAAATAGACTTAAGTTTAGTTTATTTTCTTCCTTCTCCTTTGTAGATGTCACTGAAGGTAAAGAATTATTCTTTAGACACAGTCATCTTTTAAGTATAGAAACAGTCCTCCGTCCTTTGTATAACTATTAACCCTAATCAAGAATATTGTAGTCATCTGATAAAAATTCATAGCTTGACAAAATATATAGGTCACAGAAAGAATAATAATAAAAAAATTCTTTTAGAACATACCTATTTATTTTTAGTTTTTAACGTTCATTTCCACAAGATTTTGAGTTCTGAATTTTGTTCCCATCTCTCCCCTACCCCCATCCCCAAGATGACAAGTATAATGATTACCTCTTCCCCTAGTCTGCCTTCTCTTAAATCCCCCCATCCTCCCCTTCCCCCTTACTTTCTTATAAAGCAAGATGGATTTCTATACCCCATTGCCTGTATATATTATTTCCTGGTTGCATGTAAAAACAATTTTTTTAAATTTGTTTTTAAAACTCTGAGTTCCAGATTTTCTCCCTTCTTCCCTCCTCGCCCACCCCCACTGAGAAGAAAAGCAATCCAATGTAGGTTATACATGTGTAGTTCTGCAAAACATTTCCATAGAACTCATACTCTGAAAGGCTAACTATATTTCCCTCCATCCTATCCCACCCCTCATTTATTCTATTTTTTCCTTTGACCCTGTCTCTTTTCAAAAGTATTTGCTTCTGACTAACTCCTCCCCCAATCTGCCCTCCATTCTATCATTTCCCCCTCTTATGCCCTTCCCCTCTACTTTCCTGTAGGTTAAGATACCCAACTGAGTGTGTATGTTGTTCCCTCCTTAAGTCAAATACAGTGAAAATAAGGTTGACATGTCCTTTCACCTCCCTGCTCTTCCCCTCCATTACAACAGCTTTCTCTTACCTCTTTCATGTGAGATAATTTACCTTATTTTATCTCTCCCTTTCTCTTTCTGCCAATATATTCTTCTCTCATGTCTTAATATTATTTTTTGGATATCATCCCTTCATATTCAACTCAACCTATGTCCTCTGTCTGTGTATACAAATGCACATACATATATACATACCTATACATACATATAAATGTATATATATATATATGTATATTCCCTTCAACTATCCTAATACTGAGAAAAGTCTCATGAGTTACAAATATTGTCTTTCCATGTAAACAGTTTAACTTTAATAAGTTCCTTGTGATTTCTCTTTCCTGTTTACCTTTTCATGCTTCTCTTGATTCTTGTATTTGAAAGTCAAAGTTTCTATTCAGTTCTGGCCTTTTCATCAAGAATGCTTGAAAGTCCTCTATTTCATTGTATGTCCACATTTTCCTCTGAAGTATTATACTCAGTTTTGCTGGGTCGGTAATTCTTGGTTTTAATCCTAGCTCCTTTGACCTCCAAAATATCATATTCCAAACCCTTTGATCCCTTAGTGTAGAAGCTGCTAGATCTTGTGTTATCCTGATTGTGTTTCCACAATACTCAAATTGTTTCTTCCTGACTGCTTGTAATATTTTCTCCTTGACATGGGAACTCTGAAATTTGGCTATAATATTCCTAGGAGTTTTCTTTTGGGGATCTTTTTCAAGAGGTGATTGATGGATTCTTTCAATTTCTATTTTACCCTGTGGTTCTAGAACATCATGGCAGTTTTCCCTGGCAATTTCTTGAAAGATGATGTCTAGGCTCTTTTTTTAATCATAGTTTACAGGTAGCCCAATAACTTTTAAATTATCTCTCCTGGATCTATTTGCCAGATCAGTGGTTTTTCCAATGAGATATTTCACATTGTCTTCTATTTTTTCATTCTTTTCAATCTGTTTTGTAACATCTTGATTTCTCATAAAGTCATTAGCTTCCATTTGCTCCATTCTAATTTTGAAAGAATTATTTTCTTCAATTAGCTTTTGAACTTCCTTTTCCATCTGGCCAATTCTGCTTTTTAAGGCATTCTTCTCCTCACTGGCTTTTTGGACATCTTTTGCCATTTGAGTTAGTCTATTTTTTAAGGTATTATTTTCTTCAGCATTTTTGGGTCTCATTTAGCAAGCCGTTGACTTGTTTTTCATGATTTTCTTGCATCACTGTCATTTCTCTTCCCAATTTTTCTTCTACTTTCCTTACTTGATTTTCAGTCTCCTTTTTGAGCTTTTCCATGGCCAGCAACCAATTTATATTTTTCTTGGAAGCTTTTGATGCAGGAGTTTTAACTTTTTTGTTTTCTTCTGCCTCTATGTTTTTATCTTCTTTGTCATCAAAGAAGGATTCTATAGTCTGATTTCTTTTCTTCTGTTTGCTCATTTTCCTAGCCATTACTTGACTTTTGAGCTCTTTGCCCTAGTAGAACTCTGTTTCCAGATTGGAGAGTGCTGTGTCCCAAATTTCTGGGGTTTTGAGCCACTGTTATCAGAGCTACTTCTAGGCACCTGCCTCAGAACTGTGAGGAGGACTGCTTCTTCATAGCCTCAACAAGCTCTGCTACACCAGTGCTCCTCATCCTAGGTCTGCCACCAACATTGTGGCCCATATCCAAGCATGGCAAAGCAAGAGAATCTTGTCTCAGCACCAGCAAAGAGACTGCTGCAATTGCCCTCTAATCAGCCACTTGATTTCCCCCACCATCAGTGGGCCTGGAGTTTCCCCACTGACCTTTTACTTCATCTTTGGAGTTTGTGGTTTGAGAAGTCTGGAAACTGCCACAGCCACCAGTGATTCAGTCCTTTGAGGTCTGCTCCAGCCAGACTTATGCCAGGGTGGCCCTCATAAGACTGTGCTCTGCTCCCAGCCAGGTGCAATAGATACTTCCTGTCAGTCTGGCAGACTGTCTTCAGTAGGAGATTTGTTTCACTCTGTAATTTTCTGTGTTCCGTAGCTCTAAAATTTATTTAGAGTCATTTTTAAAAGTATTGGAAGTAATTGGGGGTCAGGCTCAAGCAAGCTCTTGCTTTTACTCTGCCATCTTGGCTCTGTGCCCTGAATTCTAAAATTTTTAAAAAATATACAAATTATGAAAAGAGATATGGGTAGTTTAACAGCTAGCATTTTTATAGTGTTTTAAGGTTTGGTAAGCACATTACAAGTATCTTATTTTATTTCTCACAATATCCCTGGGATCTAGGTGCTAATCTTATCTTTATTTTACAGATGAGGAAACTGATGCAAGCAAAGTTTAGGTGACTTTCTCAGAGCCACACAGCTGGAGATGAACTCAGAAATTTGATAGAGAGCAAAGAAAATGCATGCAATCATAGGGTTACATTAAGAGAGACACAGTGGCCAGAATGAGAGAAGTAATGAATTCTGTCTCAGTCAGACTACAGCTGAATATTATGCTCAATTCCTGGCACTCCATTTTAGAAAGAATATTGGCAAACTGAAAAGTGTCCAGAAGAGACTTCTGGTTAAGATGTTGACAGGAAAAGTCCATTGATCCCCTTTCCCCAATAAGCACCCCAGCAAAGATGTGAAAAGCAACAAGATAAAGTGATAATCAATAAGACTAAAGCTGGGTTCATGTCCCATCTACTGCACATACTGGCTGAGTAACCGAGCAAATCACTTAACTTAAGACAGTGCCTGTAACATAGCAGGTGCTTAGTAAATTTTGTCTGATTGATTGATTGATTAATAAAGGGAAACACCAGTAAATTCCTTTAGGTGGTCCAGGACTGCACAGGAAAATGGCCAGAAGCCAGCCACACTTCCAGTAAAAAAAAAAAAGAAAAGAAAAAAGAAAAGAAAAGACTTGTATTTGCTGAAGAGAGCATTATCCTTGGTAAATAAGACCTAAGTTAGCAGCATCTCAGCCCTGGCCTATGGACCCCTGAGGTTTAGGGTAGAGGGACTTGGAATGGAAAATCTGGCCCTGTAAGTCACTTCAAAGGAAAACAAGGACAGGGTAAAGCCTGGGGGCTTTCCAAGAGTGATTCCAGTGATCCTGACCAAACTGATGTGATTTAAAGGGTTCAGGGATCCCTCAAAGACTGAAGTAGAGGAATGGATCACCTAGAATGAATTCATGGACTCAAGTATCTTTAAGTTAAGGTGGCAAAGGTTTATTGTTAGGCCAGTGTAGTGGGCACAACTCCCTAAGGAACTTGCCACTTAACAGGAAGGATGCTAAAATTTATATAGGAAAAGTAGTGGATTGTCTGGTAGATATGCTAATAAGGTGATAACTTACAACCTTGGTCACAGGTGTTATTCACTACTAGAAATCAGGAGAAAGGGTTTCTCAGGTTGTATTTCTGGTCTGTTATGTCTGTAGCAAGATAGTTTTGAGGGTCCATGTCTATAGCTTTACCTCTGGATTAAATATGATAACTTTGAGAATCAATACATTAAAATTCTGTGGTTACAAGATAGTTCTGTTTTCACAAGAGAATTTCTTCAGAGGTCAGTTTGTTCTTGTGATGAGGAAAGATAGTCTGTTTTACTGGGTCCAGTCATGAGTAATTGTGGGGAAAAGTAGTTTGTCTTACTGGGGCCCACTCATGAATTATTGCTAGGCATAGTGTCCTTAGGCTGGGGAAAAAAATCTATCAGGTATATTGGTTGGTTTGAGGCTAGAGAGAAACATGATCTTGGAATTTTGGTCCAAGCATAAGCACCTCATCAAAATCACAGCTATAAAGAGAGAGATAACTCCAGGTGGATGAATGCCCAGGGAGGGAAACAGCACAGTGCATGAATAGAAAATGCAGGGAACGCTTTAAGAGGCTTGAGATCACATAACTGAAACATTTGATTAAAACTTTTAAATACTGCAGCCTGGGATGGAGCCTACTCCTGGTGGGCTACTGAGCATGGAAGAGAAAGAAATTGGGACAAAGCCACCATTGGCATTAGGTATCACTGGCATGAAGTCTGCAGTACCCTGAGCAGGTATGTTAAAGGTGGAGAGGAGTGGTGTGAAACCAGAATTCAAAGGCAGAAGCCAAGGATGATTGTACAGGATAAGGTCTCATCCATACTGAAGAGAAGATATATCTAAGAAGGCCTACCCACTCCATCCAAAGTAGAGGAGGGAACAAAGCTAGTTCCTGGCACAGCCCCAATCTAGTAACTGAGTCTTGAAGTTATGATAATAAAGAAGAAAACTATAAATACTATGAATAATAACTATGGATTAAGAAAAGTCCAAAAAGTAAACACAAAAGAGAATAAATCCACAATAAATATAAGGAGAAGCTCAGAAAGAAAGAAAAAAAATAATTGCTTGACCAAGACTGGAGGGAATAAAAGAAGTAATATGTTTTTAATGAAATTAAAACTATTGATTATATATTGAAAGACTGGAATAGTTTTGCAGAAATGAAATGATTACAATCATGATTAGAAGGGAAAGAGCTGATTGGCAGGAGGGGAGGAAACTTTGTATTAATTTATCTACTAAAGTTCTGATATTCAAGTCATGTAAACTGTGGGTCACAACATCATATGGGGTTGCAAAAAAATTGGCAACAGTAAAAGGTTTTTGAATGTGCAACAACCAAAAATTAATTAAAAATTTAATGTGTAATGAATCCAAGGTGTTTCTGGTAGCTTTTGTCTGTGTTGCATTATACAACTTCACTGCTGCCTTGGTTCTGAACACAAAGCACTGTGCACTTTATATTGTGCGTGCCCTCAGGTCACACAACACCAATGAACACTGCTGAAACAAAAAAGAGGTGTCCAGTGGGAAAAGCATAAGAAGTACTGTCTTAGATTTATAAAGGATTGTGAGGCAGGATGATGTTGTGGACACAGACCTAGCCTTATTGCCAGGAGGACCTCAGTTCCTGTCTCACCTATGATATACTGGTTGTATGACTGGGCAAATCAATTAACCCTCAGGGTGTTCTAGGTAATTTTTTAAGATTATAAATTGCCAGCCTGCATTGGTAGTGGGATTTTCCTCAGCAGCAAATTGCTTATGCCAGTGAAAAATCACAGCTCCAGTCCTTATGCAAATAGGGAATTGATAAAAATATATAAAAACAAGAGCCAATCCCCAAGTGATAAATTGTCAAAGAATATGGACAGAAATTCTCCTTTTTAAAAGAAGAATTACAAGCTAACAATATGAAAAATGTTCTGAATCATTAACGATAAGAATAAAAAATAAAATAGCTCTCAGGTTCTGCTTCACACAACTAGATTGGCACAGATGATGAGGGGCTATGGAAGGGCAGGTACACTAATACAATTCAAGAAAATAATTAAAAACTATTCCCTAAAAGTCACTCTGCACATCCTTGGAATCAGAGGTATCACTACTGGTCTTGTCCCCCAAGAAATAAAAGGACTCATGTGCAAAATTTTTTGTAGAAGTACTTTTTTGTAACAAAGAACTAGAAACAAAGAGGGTTCCCATCAGTTGTAGAACAGCTAGACAACTTAACGAGGCAAAGTTACCTCAAGCTGAAAATATGTTTTAAATGGCATCCCAGCTCACAATAATCTTCACTGGTACTCTGGACAGGGGGACTTAACTCAAGCTACCCCGGCTCTGTCATCATCCTGGACCATGGCAAACTCTAATCAAAGTCATGATCAATCAAGACTCCAAAATGCTGAGGAGGTAGTATAGTCTCATCTCAAGAAATACATATGAGTCTTAGATGTAGCTAGTGGGTGAATTTGTATTGCACACCTATACTCATTTGCTATGAGAGAGAGATTTTATTTAAGAGGAAATTTTTGAGGAAAGTGGTGGGTAGTAATATCAAAAAAGAAGGAAAGAAAGAAAAGAGCACTAATGAAACATTTGAAAATACAAAAGAGAGGAGGATTTTCAGAAGGAGACAACAAGAAGCTTGTTGCTCAGTCACGTCCAACTCTTTATGACCCTGTTTGGGGGTTTTCTTGGCAAAGATATTTGAGTGTTTGTCATTTCCTTCTCTAGGTCATTTTACAGATGAGGGAACTGAGACAGAGTTAAGTGACTTGCCCAGGGCCACACAGTAAGTATCTGAGACCAGATCTGAATTCATGTCCTCATGACTCTAGGCCTCTATCATCTGTGCACCAACAAGAAGCATAATGGTGTTAATATCATGTAAAATTTAATATACACAATAATAGAAATTCATCATTTAATATGTAGTCCTTTTTCTGTTCCTTATATGTTAAAATGTTCACGTATGTTGATGTTGGTTAGATTCATAATAATTTTTAAAATTTAAGTCTCCTCAGGGGGACAACCAGCATAGTGAAGAAACCCGAGATGTTTAAAAGGTTGAGAAAAGAGCTGTGCAAGTGGTAGGGAGAACGGAGAGCATGGTAGGAGCAATATCCTAGCCCCAACTCCCATGTAAATTAAACTAAAGCTATTGAAATCATGATTGAGGCTTGACTGGATCAGTGGTCTAAAGATTAGGTACCTAAGTACAGTAAGTCACAAGAAAGTCCATTTGTTCTCTGGTACTTGGCTGCTGGATCATAGCTTCTCTCTATTGAACCAGCTTCCTGTGACCCCAGGGTCTATCCTTTTTGATTATCTTTCTGTCATGGCTAAGTAAATCTCCTCAGGGGAGACTGGCTTGAGTTAGGCCCAGCCCACGACAAGGAAGAAGGAGTGAGAAGACAGCCATTAGAGTGCTTTTAGAGTACTCTAATAAGAATAAGGAATTAGATATTTGGTAGGCCCCAAAAGACAGAATTAGAAATAATTGGTAGAATTTTCAGAAATTCTTGAAATTAGAGCTATACCAAAATGCAAATGGAATGGTCAGCCTCAGGAAAGAAGTCTCCAGGTAAAGGCTGGATGACTAGCTGTCAACCATCACGCTCTCGAGTCTAGAGGGAATTCTTATTCAAGTACAAACTTTCGTTCTGAACAATTCTAAGACTAAATGAAATGTAAAGGATTACTTTTAAAGAGAAATTTACAGTAGAATCCTAAATTAGGTATTACCAACATAAAAAGGAATGTATCAGCTTGTAAGGAGAAATGTTTATCTACACACATTAGCTGGTTGTTATAGAAGAATTTTATCTTATGTGTGACAAAGTGTGGCAAACAACATATTGGTTTTCCAGCCAGAATAGGGAAATTTAGAATGTGTGAAGAGACACCGAATGAATCACACTGACACTTATGAAAAGGTTATTTCCCCATCCAGGTTTTTTCCAAGTCCTATGTAGAAAAGATCATAGGACTATAGATTTAAAACTGAAGGATATTGTCCAGGCCAGCTGGACTCGGGGATCCCAGGGGCCCCAGAGTACCTACAGTAGCCTCGCAGTTGCTCCCGGTCGCCCCAACGACCCTGCAGGTGCTCTCTGTTGCCCCAACGACTCTTCGGAGTTAGAACTCTGGATATGGACAGAATAGTCCGACACACCTCAGTGGAATGGCCAACCATCTTTATTGTCTTACAAATCTCCTCTTGCTGCTGCGCCCCCAGCCTTATTCGCCTGCCCCTTTTATTTCTTTTCCATCTGCCCTTTTGTCAGGTGTCCCAGCAACAGGATCCTGATAGGCGGGGAGTGTTCCTCCATTGATGGTGCATACTCAATGCCCCCGTGTTTGATGCACAATCATCGAGGCAGAGTACACACCTGGATGCCTCTAACCCACCTCAGATTTTCCTTGTTAGCAAGGACACACTGACCGAGGTCAGACATCTAGGTAGCTCTAAGGGGCCCTTACAATCTCCCCCTTTTTGTTTTGAGAAAGGAGGGCATAAGCATATACAACATATTATTAAGATGTACTATACATTCACCAGTACTATTAAAGTTGACAGCAAAAGCATAACGGGGGTCAGTAAAGCAAACTCCTCCATAAGAATGGGTATCATGCCCAGTAATGTTTGTGATCAAACCACCTGGACCTACAGTAACCATCTAAGCATAGCAGGTGCGATTCTTTGGGTCTTCTATGAATCCTACCCACTCAGGAACAGTCCCTCCAGGAAAGGGTGCTTGGCCCTGAGATCAAAGTCCCACTAAGTCCTGCCATCATAGGGTGGCATCAGTCAGTTTTGTCCAGTAACAGGCCTGTGTAACTGGTATGATGGTCAGAACGGTCAGCAATTGACACAGGCGTTGAAGTTCACGATTCTTTCCCCGACCCCGTCTGGGCCTCCTTCTCTGCTGCCTTCTCCGTTTCTCTCTCTGGTATCTTGTCATTGGCGAGGAGACGAAGCCACTTCGTGGGTATCCATTTGCCTTTGGTTTCTCCATCTGGAATAACATAAGCATACCCCATTCCCCAAAGGGTTATAGCACCCGGTCCCTCCCAATCCTTCTCCGGGTCTTTCCAGATGGCCCCAGCCTTTGCCAGCATGGAAGGAAGTATTGGTGTCTGTGTGGTGACCGGTGGGAGTCCTTCAACCTGTGGAGCTGCAGCGTAAAAGCGCATAGCAGGAGTTAAAAAAAATCAATGGAAGAAAATTGAAGAAAATTATAGGTGTAGAGGGCGGTATGTAACTGTCCCATAGTGAGTCGGCCCATATTTCCTGTCCACCCCAGACCTCCAGAGGGTCTTAAGGGTGTGGTTCACCCTTTCCATGATGGCCTGACCAGTAAGATTATAGGGAATTCCTGTGACATGCCTAATAGAAAATTCCTGCAGAAAGGAAGCCAAAGCTTTAGAAGTATAAGCTGGACCACTATCTGTTTTTATGGCCAAGGGGGGGCCTGCAAAAGAAAAACATGTTAATAAGTGATTTATCACATGTCGGGCTGCCTCCCCTGGCTGGATAGTGGCCCACAGGAACCTGGAAAAAGTATCAACAGACACATGAATGCACTGGGAACCCCAATGGGTGACATCCATTTGCCACAACTCCTGGGGGCAAGTCCCTCGCAGATTTTCAGAAGGAACATTGGGGGGTGGCCTGAAGGGAGTGCAGGAGATACAGCGTTTCACTATCTCCGCGGCTTGTTGTTTGATTAAGCCATATAATATCCGGAGAGAACGAGCTGAAAGATGAAAAGCGTTATGAGCTGAAGCCGCCTTTTCAATAGACATAAAGGATATACTACAAGGAAGAAGAGAATCTACATATCTATTTCCTTCAAAGGCAGGTCCGGATCCCATGGTGTGGGATCTCACATGCATTATATAGACAGGGTATACTCTAGACAACAACACTTCTTGGGCTTCATGTAATAAGGAAGCAATAGAAGTGTGTCTTTTCCCAATATAAGCTTGAGGAAGTCTCTGTATAGCTGACACAGCATAGGCGCTTTCAGAAACAATGTTGCAGGATTGAGGTACTTTCACTAATGCTTGTATTATGGCAAATAATTCATTTTTTTGTGTAGAATCATATGGAGTGGCAAGGACCCATTGTTGTTGGAGATCTGGACAATAAATGGCTGCTTTATGTGATTTTGTAGCATCTGTGAAGACATTGGGACCATCCACTGGATCCCGTGACAGCGGAAGTGGTGTTTTCCAAAAGGGGCCAGAATAAGGGTGAACTAAAGGAGAGGTTCCTAAGGGTTTTATGGTTACAGTGGTTACTATGTATGCCCATAAGAGATGATCCTGAGCAATAACATTTAACATAGATTCTTTAAAAGGCGAATGAAAAAGGGGGTAAGTACCAGAGAGCCAAACAGCTCGCTGGATGGCTGTCCACACAAATTCGGCTAATATATCTATCCAAGTAGCTATGACTTTGGAAGGACGGCGTGGATACAGCCATTTAATAGGTCGTATGCCTTGAGGGAGAACAGCATATATAGGTTTATCTTTAGCTACTGACAATTCTAGTGGCTTGTCCTCAATTTGGTGGGTCGTGGCGGTCCAGGTATTTCAAATCATTTGTAGGGACTCCAGGGCCTCAGGTGTCCACTTACAGGGGGATTTTAAGGATGGATCGCCCTGCAGAATATCATATAATGGCTGCATAAGAGAAAGTGGAATAGCCACAACTGTGCGGAGCCATTGTAGAGTCCCTACCAACCGTTGGAAATCATTCAAGGTAATGACCCAAGAGGTGTCGACATCGGGAGGTTGTAATGATACCACGGTATCATCCATAATATGTCCCAAATAGAGAAAGGGGGGTTTTGTCTGTACCTTTTCAGGAGCTGGGAAGAGGCCTACAGCAGCCAAGGCGGTTCTGAGAGCTTGATGTAGAGCCTGCGATGCATCCTCCTTATGTGCAGCTAAGAGAAGGTCATCCGTGTAGTGGATAATTTTATGATCAGGGAACTCTTGTCTACAAGGTTGGAATACTTTTCCTACATACCACTGACAGAGAGAGGGACTATTTTTCATAACTTGTTGGAGGACCTTCCAGTGATAACGTTTGGAAGCCGCCTCACAATTAATAGTGGGTACCGTGAAGGCGAATTTCCTCATAATCCTTGGGACTGAGGGGAATGGAATAGAAACAATCCTTAATATCAAGGACCACTATTTTATATCCTTTAGGGACCATAGCTGGATTGGGAAGTCCCAGTTGTAATGCTCCCATAGGCTTCATTGCAGCGTTGACTGCTCGGAGGTCAATGAGCATTCGGAACCTTCCTGATTTTTTCTTTATCACAAACACTGGACTATTATAAGGGCTAAAGCTTTCTTCTATATGTCCTGCCTCTAATTGTTCCTGTACTATATCTGAAAGGGCTTTTAATTTTTCTACACTTAGGGGCCACTGCTCAACCCATATAGGTGTATCGGTTACCCAAGTGAAGGGTGGCAGTACTATTCTATGTATTGTTAGAGCAGTGGCCCCCACCCATTTGGGGGCTGAGAAACCAGACTAACATTCAGTGCTTTCAACAGATCCCTTCCCCATAGTGAGTTACGCAGGCCGTACGCTATGAGTGATTGGAATGTCCCTCTCCGCCCATCTGCCTCCCATGTAAGGGGTTTAGTGGAGACAACCACAGTCTGGGTTCCTCCCACTCCAGTAACAGTGGTGCCAGAGGAGGCAGTTGGCCAAGAGGGCAGCCAATCAAGGGCACGGATCACTGAACTCTCGGCTCCAGTATCCAATATTCCTGCAAAGAGGAGACCTTGAATGAATATTGTTAGCATAGGTTTTTCCCCGGATATGTGTTGACAGAAGTTGATATTCATATCTTCTAATGGCAATGCCTTTGTAATGGTCTACCCAGGTATTAAGGTTACAGGATGAATATGAGGATTAGTGACAATTATTTGAGTATCCCCGGGCATAAGTTCTATTGTATGCACAATGCATGGAGCATAGGTAGACAAGCCCACAATCAGCCATCTTGGAGGAAAAGATTGGGTCTCCAGGGAAACGGTAGTCCATGGTTCTATTATAATCCCTACTGAGGGTGTGACTGGCCAGCATCCTGATTCCACAGTCTCTTGTACTCCTCCTTGAAGGAGGGTGTAGCTGTTTGCATAGGGTATGCCGAAGGAAGATGGGTAGGGGCCTGCAAGGGGCCCCTCACCCCGTTTTCCAGCTGGTGTGCTGAATTTTTCTTACATTTTTTGGCAAAATGTCCTGGCTTGCCATATCCAAAACAATTTTTTCCTGCCTTTTGAGGTCAGTTCTTTTGGAAGTGCCCTGCCTGTTTACATCTGAAGCACCTGATGCCCTGCTGTGAGGGCCTGCTTCGTGACAGGCCCTGACATAGCCTCCCTGTTCAATGTGGCATAGTCCACATTGGAGGAGGACTGTATAATATCTTCCAAGGGGGCATCTGGGGGGAGAGGGCTAGTGGCCTGTGTGCAGGCTTTATTGAGGCCCTCTCGAAGGGGACAGAGAAACAGCAAATCAGAGCCAGGACCTATTCCCAAAGTCCATTCACAAGCCTCCCTGACCCTTGCAATGAAATCTGCTATGAATTCTTGAGGGCCTTGTTTTAAGGTGCTCAATTTTTTGTGTGGTGTGCCGGTGGGTTCAAGAGAGCCCCAAGCCTTAATAGCGCATTCTGCTACAAACACAAAAACACCTGGGTCTAATTGAGCTTGGGTGTCAGTAGCCACATAAGGACCCACCCCTAACAGAAGGTTTTTTGCTGCTGTATTGTCTTGCTGGGGATTATGCTTCAGCCAATTAGTGACCTCCTTAGTCCACAAGGCTTCCCACATTACTGCTTGTCCTGGTGTTAAACAGGCGTTTGCTACCGAGAGCCAATCGTTCTGGATAAAAGCAGTGTTTCTAGTAATGTGGTTAAGCATTTGCAGCACAAAAGGAGGATTAGGACCATAAGTAGCACAAGAGGATTTTAACTCCTTCAGAAATTTGAATGGTATAGGATTATATTGCCGCGCTCCGGTCA
>CM053587.1:171943283-171958561 GCA_028646515.1 Pseudochirops corinnae | reverse complement strand
ATTTTTCAGAGGTAGAAATTAAAGATATCTTTAAGCATATGGAAAAATGCTCTAAATCACTATTGATTCGAGAAATGCAAATCAAAACAACTTTGAGGTACCACATCTCACCAGTCAGATTGGCTAAGATGACAAAACAGGAAAATGACAAATGCTGGAGAGGATGTGGAAAAATTGGAATACTAATGCATTGTTGGTGGAGTTGTGAACTGATACAACCATTCTGGAGAGCAATCTGGAACTATGCCCAAAGGGCTATAAATAATTGCATACCCTTTGACCCAGCAGTACCACTGTTCGGGTTATATCCCAAAGAGATCGGAAGTGGGAAAAGGACCCATATGTACAAAAATATTTATTGCAGCTCTCTTTGTGGTTGCAAAGAACTGGAAATATGGAGGATGCCCATCAACTGGGGAATAGCTGAACAAGTTATTGTATATGAATGTAATGCAATACTATTGTGCTATAAGAAATGGGAAGGACGTGGACTTCATAATTACCTGGAGAGGCTTATACAAATTGATGCTAAGTGAGAAGAGCAGAACCAGGAAAATTGTACACAATCATAGACACATCGTATGTGATGACCAACCTTGATAAACTGGATTGTCCTCAACAACGCACAGCTAAAAGACAACTCTACAAGTCTCAGGATCGAAGGAGATATCTACATTCAGAGAAAGATCTAGAAAGACTAGAGTTTAAATGGAGACTGAAGCAATACATGCTATCATTCTTTTTCATGTTTGGTTTTGCTTCTTTTTTCCCAGTGATCACTCATTGGTTACAACCCTACTATACAACCAGAGTATTGAACAATGTGAAAGTATTTGCAAATCCTATACATGATTGAATGCCATCATGGGGGGAGGGGGAAGGCAGGGGAGACAATCTGAAACTCAAGGGATTGTGGAACTGAATCTTGTAAACTAAAAGTAAATAAATTAAAAAAAAAAAAAAATATATATATATATATATATATGTCCCATTCCACACCTATAATTGACCTTATCTCTCTATTGAGGAGTTCACCAACAATGTTTTGGAGTAAAGATAGTCATCACATAAATTAGTTTTCTGATCTTTCAGAATGACTTTCTGATATATATGGTTGTGGTTCTCGTATAGATCACTTTCTTTTTTCTACTTATCTCGGTCTGTCAATTCATAAAAGAATGTCTCTGAATTATTCATATTTTTCTTTTCTTACAGTACAATAATATTCCTCTACATTTCTTTACCACAATTTGTTTGGTTATTCCCTAATTGATGGAATTCATTCTGTTCATGCCTTTATAAGAGATAAGGATTAGAGTTATAATTTAATTGACAAAGTGAACTCACAGATGAAGAAACTACCTCTACCAATATAAGTCATAACCTCTGAAAGCTAAAGACTAAGAGATTTGTCTAAGTGCTTGGATTTGGAGATTTGTCCAGGCTCATATAACCACTATATGTTAAAGGCTACACTTGAACTGAGTTGGTGGTGACTCCTCAGACAACATTCTCTGCCATCTTCAGTTTTTATGCTTCCACAAAAAGTGCTCATAAAAAGAAAAAATGTATATATCGTTCTTAGGTCATAGGCCTGGTAGTTTTACCTCATATTTTTGTCAGGGTCAGTTTTATGCATTGGCAGAATAAGTAGTTGTATTTGTGATCTTGGGAAAAGGCCACCTACCTAAATATATCTCCACATTGAGCTCTGGTTCTTGCATTTCCCATTTTGTTCATTCTTTAAAATAAAGCTCTATAAATTTCCATTTAAATGGCAGATCCCACCTCTTTCATGAATCCTTTCTTCCTATAGCACTGTCTTTCCTTTCTAAATCCCACAATCCTGACTGTTTATATCACACATTTTGTCATTTAATCTTACCCTTTATTGAACTCTAACTCATGATGTAAGTTTTGGCTCCTGACTTAAAATTGTAAATTCCTTGAAAATACCATGTGGAGATAAAGTGCTTGGGAACCTTAAACTGTTATATAAATGTCAGTTATCATCATCATCACCATTACCACCACAGTCCTAGGAAGAAAATATTTGGTTGCTGGTTTGACTCGAACTGGAGTAGACCAATAATGCTTTAAACCTTTATCAGCCATTAACACTACAGTTTAAATCATCAGATTGATGTGGAATTCATCTAGCAGACGCTTGAGAAAATAGGATACAAGACAAATAACTTTTGCTTGGGTGAAAGCAGAAAGCACCAAAAAATTACCATAACCAGAGTCATGATAGTTAAACTGCAGGAACAGGAAGGAAGCATTTGCTGGCCATAGTCCTGCAGACAATAGCATCTCCCCTAATCTGAGGCTACTTGTAGGCAGCATATAAGACAACACAGTTTCAGAGCCTCTGAGTAATAATTCTAAACCAGTTTTTATATCGTAGCTGTAGACATGATGATTTTGGACAGATGGAGAGAAAGAGAATCAGGTATATCATCTCTCTAGCAGAATCATGCCACTCTGGGGAGTCTGGTTGCCTGGTTGATTTTCCCCATGTGTCTGTTTCTCTGTGTTCACCAGATCACAGAATCTCAAAGTGGTTTAATAAACTGGAGAAACTTTTTTCTCTTTAAATGTTTACTAATTTACCTATACACCAACCCCACACCCACCCTATCTCCTGGGTTTAAATAAACATCAATGTTACTTTCTATGCTACCTAATTAACAGTGTAACAAGAAATAAAATAAAACTATAACACTGTAGAATGCATTAGCCGTGAGAAAGAGCAGAGCCAAAGTCACCTTCAACTATCATTTCAACTACTGACTTCTCAATTTTCCAAACCTAGTCCTAATATTCAATTTTCTCAGTATACCAATTAAAGCCCCTTCTCAAAAATTCTTTCATGTTTCTGTGCAAGATAAGGGTTAAACTCAATTCTCTCAGAAAATAAATTATCTTAGTTCTTTTTCTCTGTCCTCACTTCAACCATCACAGTTAATAGTCTTTCTAGAACTATATTTAAAACTCTCTAATTCCTCACTTACTCCTCACAAAGTGACAGTTAAACTGTCTCTCCAAGATCCCATTGCCTCTTGAAGATACAGTAACAACAACTACAATCTGTATGGGAGAGGCTTTTGAAGCTGGTATTATAGTAGGAAGGGACCTCGGAAGTCATTGAGGTCAACCTTTAACTAAATATCGGGATCCATTATAGCGTTACTGACAAGTGGTCATTTAGATTCTGCTTAGAAACCTCCAAAGAGTAGAAATTCACTTTGTTCTAAGGGCCCTAATAGCTCCATTCTTGACAATCCTGTTGAATGCATCTCTATTTGATAAGAAATGCTTATACCCATTGCTCATGGACACATGGCATTCAAATATTCTTTGCATTGGCTCAAACCAACCTTTCTTCTATCTTATTTTCATGAACTGTTATTGTTCTTTCACATTAACAACAGAAGGACACAATGACCACAGATGCAGGCTATATTGATTCTCAAAAGCTGATCATTAAATTTTCAGTGAGAATATTTATTTATACTCTGGAAATTGGCAAGTGCTGCAAATCAAGATTTTATTTATTGTCTTTTGATTGTTTAAATTCAAGAAAGTGATGAAGAAAATATTTAAAATGTTAAATATAATGTGTGCCGTGTATTTTTTTTAGGTACTGGGGGAAAGGAGGACTACTTGTTAAACATTTACCAGTACACCAGTTCAGTGTTCTAAGAATAAATTCTGGCACCATGTCAAAAACCCCAGAAAGGAAAATTTTAGTACTTTAAAAATAAATTTCTAGACAAAATCGCCTTTTCTTTTTCATACACATCTGTTTCCCTCTCTAGCACAATCTCACATATCTACCAATAATTCAGTGACATCAAAGGTTATCTAGCTATTAACCTATGATATAATTTATTAAAATTTCTAAGTGATAAATCCGAGAGTTGGAAGGAGCCTCAGAAGTCATGTAATTCAACCTATATTCAAAAAGAAGCCTTATCATAACATGTCAGACAAGACCTCCAGTGAAGATGACCCTAATACCTCACAAAGCAAGTCATTGGTTACAAAAGCAACTTCCTTCTCCCCTTCCAATACTCTTAGGAGTAGACTAGTAGTGAATCCTTGGGGAGAATGAGTTGAAGAAAAGGGGGAAATGTTCTCTGTCTCCTCCTTTATCATCTTATTATTTCAGCCTTTCCTTTTGGGGCTTTCTTTTTTCTCACTATAGATGCAGATAATAGGACATGGCACCTGATTGATCAGGATACTAGAAAGATTGATCACCTTTTAGCATTTAAAGATCCTCAGAGAATCATACTGGGCACATTCTAAACAAAATATAATGACAGCTTGGTTTCTATCAAGGATTGGCTGTTTCATTAAAATGGTTGCTTCAGGTTTCCCTAAAAAATCTTTTTTTTTTTTCACTATACCTGATCATGGAGGTATATAACTAAGGATTGGAACAGCTAGCCCAATCCTGGCCACATTCCCAGCACAGATTTTCTTCTCATCCATGGAAGTCTGTGCTACCTCCCCCTAGAAGTCAGAAAGACCAGGGCCCCATCCATGATACATAAACAGGCTGGTGATTGTGGCAACTCATTGAATCTGTCTGTGCACCAAGCAATTGAATGACTACATGTTTTAAAGCAGGTGCTGATGTGCACTGGGAAAAATAATTTCCCCACTAGGAATTCCCTATACTAATCAGTTCTGTTCCAAAAAAAAAAAAATCATATTGACTTAGCACATTTATAAAAGTCCCTTTCACAGAACGACCTTGTGGAGTGGGTAGATCAAGTGTTATTATCCGCATTCCTTAGATGAGGAAATGTGGGCTTGGAGAGGACAAGCAGCTCGCTCATAATAAAGTGATACAAGAGTAACTTGCAGGACAGGAGTTCAAAGTCAGGGCTTTTGAATGATGAAGTCCTCTGATGTTCCACCACACATCTTGAAGCATTCATTGGTTATGCACAGCAATAATTTTATTGCCAGTAACAGCTGTTAGAATACAGCTATTTATCCTTGTAGTTGGTCTTACATCCCGTTTGGTTCCAACTATTCTCCACTCTCGTGAACTTGGGGATGCCACCATAGGTATCTTAAACAGTAATTTACCCAATTATCTTGGCTCACTTTCCAACTTGTTTCAGAACTTGAGAACATTGGAAGATAACTCAGGGTTTGGGTATTCAGTTGCTCATAGTGCTGAGGCAAAGAAGAGCATTTAGGATCATAGATCTAAAGCTGGAAGAGACCCCAGAGGCCCTCCAGTCCAATCCCTCCACACACATCCCCTCCCCCGCCCCATATCTTACAGATGAGGAAACAAAAGCTTAAGGAGATTAAGTGATTTGCCTGAAGTCACACAGGTGGGATAATGTTCAATTTGGCCCCTGACTCCTGAGCATTCAGTGGTCTTTCCATTATCCCTTTTGAGATGAACATAAATGAACAGTAAAGCAACAGAAAATGATCAGCTACATTCCCAAATGAATTCTCTTTTATCCTCTCCTCCCCTACCCCACTACATGGAAACATGATCATACAAAAGACTGAAAAGACAATGTGTGGGCTATGTTCTTTTCCAGGCAGAGTGAAGGGTATGAAATGTCAGTACTGACAGCTTTGCCATGATTGTTTGATAACTGTCCCTTCCTGGATGTGCTCAACACTGCTCATTGCTTACCCAACCACTTCAGAGCTCTGACGGAGTGCCAGGCTTGGCTTATCTCAAGCAATACGAGTTTCTCCTCAGTGTCATCTCTGTTTCTGATCTGACTCATCTATCTGTCTTTGTAGTCATGAGCCATAGCAGTCCTCCATCTTATTGGTGGGAAGAATTAACAGCAGTCCTCCTCAGCTGTTTAGCCAAAAAAAAACCCAAAACCAAAAAACTTCCTCCACACTCTACAGGTACATGGCAAGCCTCTCTCATTCTTGAATAAAAGGGGGAAAGATGGAACTGTACATAAGCCATCCCCATTCTTTTCAACAGAACGATACTAGCTACACATTCCAGATATATTTACTAAATGCAAGCCCTCAGGGAGGTTAGAGTATAGGGAGATTACTTCCAGTGACTTAATTAAGTACTTCTCAGATACAAATAAAGAAGAACCTAGGGACTGAAGAATGGGGAAGAGATTGGGGAGAGGAAAGGAAGTGACTATTATTTCCTAATTATTTTTATGATGGTGCCAAATGTTCCCAAATGTTATTTTTCTTAAGACAGTTCTGCCTTGCTTACCAATTTCCTCATAGTTCCTTCCTTTATTTTATCTATATTAAGATAAACCATTTTGTGTGGCTGCTTTAATACCTGAGAGGTTTGCTGTAATATTGGCACTGTGTGATAAGCAAGAGTACCAAGAAATATAAAATGCTACTGGGTTTTTGCCCCTGTTGGCCTATATTTTCTGGGTTAACAAAGGTGTATCAAAGGATAGCACAGAGTTTCTTAGAAAACAAATAACACCAAACAATATTCCCATAAAGCTAAACTTAAATTAATTTCACTAGCTGGACTTTCCTTCAAAATATATAAAGATTTGGTGTTAGGGTCTTTGTGTTTTATAGGAAGTGGCAGGAGAGTTGCTGATTTCTCTGAATTTTTGGGAAAAAAAACAAATTGTGGGTTCAACAAACAAAAAAAATTTAAATTGACTTAATATATGAAGTGAATCCAAGATGTAAACAATCCCTGAATGTAATTTCTATTAACAAATTGCACCCAGGAAACCTCATCCACCAGGATTTGGGTAAAAAGAAAGTTGGGGCAGCTACGTGGCACAGTGAATAGACCACTCGCCCTGGAGTCAGGAGGACCTAAATTCAAATTTGACCTTAGATGCGGCATACTTACTAGCTGTGTGACCTTGGGCAAGTCATTTGACCCCAATTCCCCTGCCTCCCCCCTCTGGAAAAAAAAAAGAAAAAGAAAAAGAAATAAGGTTTCCTGCAGAGCCGAAGATAGTGTCTGACCCATCAGTAAAATTTAGCATCCTGAAGCTGGTTGTTATTTCCTCTTTTATTCAACATTTAAAAAAAAAATTAAATACCAGCTATGTGCTTGGCTATGCACCAGATGTGGGAGGCACAGGTACAAAAGTGATCAAGTATTTGACCCCAAGAAGCTCACATTCTATTAGTGGAGACACAATATGTGTATATTTACATGTGTCAATATACAAAATAAATACAACATGATTTTGGTGGGAAGGTCTAACAACTAGGGTACTCAAGAAATGTCATTTGAAGAAAATAGAACTTGAGCTGAATCTGGAAGGGAGCTAAGAATTCCAAGAGATAGAAATGAGTAAGGAGAGCATTCCAGGCACATATGACAGTGTGCAAAGGCCAATATGGAGAATAGAAACCTGCTACCCCTCTCCAACTATAATTGCTGCTGCTACGGCTGCTCTACTCCTTATAGTAATATCCCAGAAGGGCTGCAAGTCATATGGATTAGGAAGCTTTATTATCTCAGCTTATCCCTTAGCCTTGTTTTCTGTGGAGAGGAAATGAATACCTACGTGAGGCCTTTGCTTCCTACTTCTCCATTAAATTATCATATATCACTGACAATAGTCGTGTATGAATTCTCCACCAATTGGAACATTCTACATGGTGACTGGAAGCAAATGTAGATCATGGAATGGATACAAACAGGCTCTACCTTTGCCTTCTAATTAGCTATATGCTAGAGATCACAAGTGTTTGCTAACTATTGACAAACAGACATTTCAGCTAGTGAGTAGACTGTATATCATGCCAGTTACAAATTTTGTCAATGACTTCTTGCATTCCTTTAACTTTTCCCTCTATCTGTTGAACTGATATTTCTCACACTTGCACATTTCTTCTTTTCCCACCCTGGTACAGCCTTGAAAACCACCTGGGCTCTCCTACTTTACTTCTTATTGTTTTTAATTTTTCTTCTCATTATTTGGTGGTTTCTACTACTGTCCCAGCCTTTCCAAAATTGGAATATTGGTGAGGAGAAACAAATTCCATTCAGTGGCTTAAAGGAAGTTGTGTTACATCACATGAATACTGTTGTTACTGTATGTCCTTCATTTTCAAAGAAGAACAATGACATCATGGGATGATATCTTTTACTTGTGAGTGAATCGGATTTAAGTGAGGCAGAGTGAACAAAGTCATCAGCCTCACTCCCTCTTCCTGAGTCCTTAAAGTCCAGTGACAGGATAAAAGTCAAAAAGACTGGTAGTAACACAGAATGCATGAATGACCTTGGAATCTTCAATGCCTGACCAAACTCTAAGAGCTCCACAGTGCCTGCTTAAGTCGCCTTCATGGCCATTGGAACAATTTGTTCTCATTTGCCCATTCTGCCAGAGGAAGACTTCATATTCTTAAGGTAGATACTCCCCTAACTCATTGACAAGTTTGAGGTCCATTGGTTACCCTCAACCTGGTTTAGTTGATCTGCTGAGATGGTTTACCAGGATGTGCTTACTGGGCATGTGATAGCTTCTTGGAGCCACAGGTGAGATTTGAGTGCCAGGTGGACATCAAAGGTGGATGAATAGTGCTGCAAAGGGCTCAGGAAAGCCCTTACATCAGAGTGCTATTCCTCTTTGATACCCCATATACTCCCATATGCATACTATAACATGATACAATAGCACTGTGGCACATTTAAGAATTGAATTTCAGGAATAAAAATCCTTTTACTTAATATGTAAATGTGGCCCGAGTGGGACCAATAGATATAATATATGAGTTTTCCAGTGTTATCAGTCATCTAAACTTATTTGAAGGATTTTAGAAGTATTTTAGTATGAATGAGTTGGACAAAATACAACAATAGAGATGTTGCTTATAACTTAGATTTTCTTTGTGAAATTTTGTTGATTTTGGATAAATAGAAGATGGTTTAAAAAAATTTCAGGAAAGTTAGTGTGGAAAAAGAATTTTGCTAGACACAAATGATGCTGAAATATACAAAAATGGAACAAAGAGTTTCATCAGAATACAACCTTCATCAGTCAGATGACCTCAAACAAATAACAGAATACCATCTTAACCTTTTATGCTTCCATACTGCAATGGAACTCTCATAGACATAGGTACTTCATTCAATGATACAGAATGCCTGTTCCCTCAATCTATATGTAGATGGACAAATGACTTCATCTCTCTTTGTTCCAATTTCCTCATATATAAAATGGGGATAATAATGGTATCTACTTCAAAGGGTCAGATCAAATGAGATAATACTTATAAAGTGCTTGGCGTAGTCTTTGACACATAGTAGGTGCTATATAAGTGTTGGCTATTATTATTATATACATTATACTGATATTCCTGATACTATATATTATATATATCATACTGATATTTAAGTTAGCCTATTTCAGTACCCCTAAGTTAAACTGGGTCGCTAGCCTTACCCATAAGCAAGCTATCTATGGATACTGATTATGGATAATCTGAGGGCAGGATGGGGCAACCTATAATGGCCCAAAATTAAATGAGTTATGTATTGTGATGATTGTGAGGGTAAAAGTGCAGGCTGTGCTGGGACTCACTGCAGGCTGGGCTAAGACACAGGATGTCTCTGTGGGAGTACAGAATCTGAGGCAGCTTGCATACCAGTAGATGGAACATGGACTTGGGAGGCGCCCCCCGGGTACAGGATGCTTCTGATACAATAGTTGCTAGGATCAAGGGTCACAGTGTGAGGGAGAGCTGCATGAGGATGTCAGATGGGACCGCTCACTTGGTGGAACTCCTGCACACATGCTGCTTTGGTCTCTCCTCTCATTGGAGGACAAGTAGTGTCCACAAGCTGTGCACGAGCCCTCTGAGGGGTATGAACGAAGCCTGGGAACCAACAATAAACGGAACCTATTCACCATCATCTGGTTTCCCTGTTTCATGATTCATCACAACTCCTGAGAGGGTGGAGCTCAGCCCAAAGAGCAGACAGCCAGTTACAATGTATGGCTCAAGTCAGTCTGAACATACGGGTAAACATTTGAGATCAGAAGTAATCTATACCATTCTTCCAGTTTCCACCTGTTATCTTTCAGTTAAGCCAGTTCAACCCAATATTATATACATCAAACCACTTAATGATCCTCCCAACTGCATGTCCTGCTTCCCAAAGTCCCATATGTTTAACTACTTTGCATTTATTCTCTGTATATTTATCCTGTATAGACAGACAGACAGATAGATAGATAGATAGATAGATAGATAGATAGATAGATAGATAGATAGATAGATAGATAGTTACATAAGCAAGGATTAGTCTGTTCTTTGAGTGCTTAGCCAAGTGCATGGCACAGAGCAGGTGCTTAATCAATGCTTGCTGCTTGCTTGCTAGATTGAAGTCATCTTACTAGGTATAGCTTTTAGTTTTTAAACGTGGATAAGAAATGAACATAAATCACTGTGATAAAAGACATAATGTTACCATTTTATGTGACTTAACCAGTCAAATTTTTTAGGCTTCAGTTACCTAATCTGTGAAATGAGGGGTCTGAACAGAATGATTACTAATATCTCTTCTATTTCAGAAAATAATTCATTGACAACTACCAGGACCTAGAATTAGGAAGTGAGGAAAATTTGAGTTCATGAGAAGTCCCTGTTTAAGTAAAAAAATCAAACATAGCATTTTCTGAAAAGAAGGGGAAAAATCACTTTCCAGATTAGCAGGATCCTTCCTGGACAAGATAGCAACCAAGTAAAGGAACAATTTTTTAAAGTTAATTTATCTATTGTTAGTTTTTGACATTGTTAATAGTAATGAGATTTGAAATTCCTTTTGTATTGTTAAGCTAAGAGATACTTAGCACCTAGTTCAGATTAAGCCTCTGTTGAAGAAACAGAAGGTATGAACTCTGTCTCCTGTTACTGACATAACAGGAAGGGGTTGGCTGAAACAGGAAGATAATGCTGTGTGTATATAAGAAAAGCCCCAGAGAGGCATAGTCAAAATTTCCTGAGAACTTGTGGTGGTGGAGCTTCTTCTGAACAGGAGACTAGGAGGCCAGGAGCCCAAGAGAAGACTGAAGAAGCAGAAGACTGAGGAAGCATGACTGGGATGCTGAGACTTTGTTTGTTTGTGGCTTGGTTGAGCCTTGAATTCTTGGGAACAGAAATTGTGAAGGATTTGAGATGGACTGGACCCTGTGAACTCCGTTGTGGAGCAGGACCTACCCAGAGAGCTGGACAAGGAACTGGGAGGGGTCTGCCATTGAACCCAGGTGAATCCAGTTTGGTGATTCCAGGTAGAATCTGGGACCATGGAAGGGGATCCAGGGAATCTAAGAACTGGCCCCAAGTCAAGATGAAGAAAAGACCTCTCCTTGAGTATTGAATGCTGTGGTGATAACCTGGTTTACTAGTGACCTAGAGATAGGGGGGGGGGGGTTGTGTATTTTCTAATGATTGTACTTAGTGATTAACGATACTTAGTAACTGATTGAGTTAACCTAGTTGCCCCATGAGTGGAAGACTGACTTGTACTCTTGAGTTGACTGAATGACTGAGTAAGGAGGCAAACCTCCTTAGGGATACCAGATGATTGTTCTTTGTTCAAAGTTATTGTGACCACTTTGGTGAAAACTATGTGGCTATTTTAAAGACAAGCTGTTGTGAACATTATATTGTGATTTTCTGTGGTAAGTTGTAATATTGTGAATACTGTACCTTGATTTTCTGAGAATGTTTTGCTTGGATTTGTTATGGAATAAATAGTGTTCACTATACTGTGTAATTAGAACCTTAAAAGCTGTTCACAGTAGCATTCTTTTGGAAAGCTGCTTGTGCATGACATTACAGATTCACTTCCATAAGTTTTAAATTTTCCCCCTTCCCCTTCCTGCTCTCTTCCCAAGGCAGCATGCAATCTGATTATAGGCTCTACACATACATTTTCATTAAATATACTTTCGCATTAGTCATGTTGTATAGAAGAACCAGAATGAATGGGAGGAACCATGAGAAAGAAAGAAAAAAATAGTCTGCTTCACTCTGCATTCAGATTTCCATAGTTTTTTCTCTGAATGTGGATGGCTTTTTCCATCATGAGCCCTTTGGAATTGTTTTAGGTCCTTCCACTGCTGAGAAGGGCTAAGTCTATCAGAGTCAGTCATCACACACTGTGGCTGTTATTGTGTACAATGTTGTCCTGGTTCTGCTCATTTCACTCAGCATCAGTTCATAAGAAGTCATTCCAGGTTTTTCTGAAGTCTGTCTGTTCATCATTTCTTATAGCACAATAATATTCCATTCCATTCCTATACCACAGCTTATAAAGCCATTCCCCAATTGATGGACATTCCCTCAATTTCCAGTTCTTGGCCACATTTGGGTCTAAATGAACAATTTTTATGGGTGGAGATGGGAATGAGAGTTGGGGAGGAGGTGTACATTCCAGGATAAGGAAGAAATAGGAGTAAAGGATAAAGAGATCACTCCATTCTGTATCTGCTGCTCTTCCTGGTTTTTTCAACTCTATGGAACAAGATGCCCTTCCTAGGTTAACCTCTAATCTCATCATCATCCTGCTAACTCAAGCTGCGACTGAGACCACCTCCTTCAGTCTCTTCTCCCCTCTGACTGGAGTGGAGTACCAAATTCCTCCCAATGCCTTCCTTTATGAAGGACAGAAACTGGACTCAGCTGATTCCACTTTTCATCTGCTTCTTTACCAGGTTTCAAACACACAGAGGAAGATGCCCCTGGACCATATTGACAACTCCTGGTGTCTCATCCCCCCACACTCATTTTTCTTGCCTCCTTTTGTGTATTGTCTTCCCCTCTAGACTTTAAACTCCTCGTGGAAAGGGACTGTTTTTCTTTTTATTAACTGTATCCTTGGGGCTAAGCAAGGTACCTGCCATATCTAATAAATGTAGATGGTAAGCATCTAATAAATGTTGATTGGATTGGATTCAACTGGGCAAGATTCTAAGGTGGAAATAGAGTAGTTCAGTTTGATTGGAACATAGAATACATGAGATAAGGATGGAAATCTAGCCTGGATTCAGATTGTGGAAGGGCTTAAAATATAAGAAAAGGAGTATATTCTTTATTTAGTAGGCAAAGGGGAGTCATTGAATGTTTTTGGCCTGAAGTAATATAATCAGGGAGGCAGTCAGATGTCTAAATATATAGAGTACTGGGCCTGGAGTCATGAAAATCTGAGTTCAAATCCAGCCTCAGAATCATCCTAGCTGTGTGATCCTGGGCAAGTCACTTAATTTCTGTTTGCCTAGGAGGCAGGTAGGTGTCTTATTGAATATAGTGTTGGGCCTGGAGTCAGGAAGACCTGAGTTCAAATGTGTCCTCAGTTCACTGGAGAAGGAAATGGCAAACCACTCCAACATCTTTGCCAAGAAAACTGCATGGACAGTATTGGCATGCTGCAGTCCACAAGGTCACAAAGAGTCAGACACAACTGAACAATGTAATCAAAGCCAACATCAAGACTACCGCTTTTTAATTGAAGTACTCTTCTTTTAATTCTCAGATCAAGGTAATGCCACCTTTAGAGGTAGATGTTGTCTAGTGGAAAAGATATTCAATTTGACATTAGAAGACCTGAGTTCAGGTAATGGCAATAATCTTTTTAAGTCTGTTTCCTCCTCTGTAAAATGGAATAATTAGCAAAACCAGACCTGCCTTAATGAGCAGGATCATTGTGAGGATCAAGTGAAATCATGAATAATACTACTTGGATATCATTTGAGAGTTTACAAAATTCTTTTCTACAAATTATCCAACTTAGAGATTTATATTAAAATAAACAGGAGGTAGACATTGTCCTAGATCACATTTGGGAAATCACAAAGCACTTGTAATAATTCTAAGCTGCTGGGTGACACAAAAGCCCATTTTTCAAGCAGCAGTACTCTTCAGGTGATGTGGTATATATGGCAGTGATGCCCAAACACTACAACTCAGAAAATAGCCATTAACAGATATCTGGGTCTGGCGTCTGGAAGACCCAAGTTCAAATTCAGGTTCTGTCACTTACTAGCTATGTGACACTGAGTCAGTCACATCACCTTTGTCTGCTTCCATTTCTTCATCTATAAAATGGAAATCATAATAGCACCGACCTCCAGGGCTGTTGTGAAGATAAAATGAGATGATACTTGTGAAGCACTTTGCAAACCTTAAGTACTACATAAATGCTAATTATCATTATCACCATCACCGACATTACTACTATCATTTAATTCTCACAACTGTGTGAAGTGGATACTATAGTTAGTATTACCTCCATTTTACAGATGAGGAAACTTGAAGCTTATAAAGTTTAAGAAACTTTCTCCTGGTCACATAGTGAGTATTGGAGGTGACATTTGCACCCATTTCTACCTGAAACCAAATCTACACTGTCCATTTCATCATGCTGCCTCTCAGAGAAAGAACATTTCCAGATGACTCCAAAGATAATAGAAAGAAAGTCTGTATAATCATGACATTTTCAGTTATGTCTGACTCTGTTTGGAGTGGAGGGCAAAGTTTCTTGAGAAAGTGTAATGCCAAGCAAAGACAACTTCCAAGGTTCAGATTACCAGCATAGCAAACCTCATTTATTCAACAAACATTCACACAACAGTCAAAATACAGTGAAATTGTTCCTTTAGCAAACAAGTCCTCAATTCAAGCCAGGTACTACTCTACCCCTAGACAGTACATTCATTTAGTCAGTCAAAAGTCTCTTCTCAAATGGAGATTAGTCTCCAACCATAAACAAAGTACATTCATTTGGTCAATCATAGAGGACAGAGAAAACTCAAAGGCTTCCCACCCCTGAATCTCAAAATGGGCAGGAGAACACAAAAGAACACAAAAGGCCATCCACCCTTAAGTTACAACAAATTCAAACTCAGCATAGAATACCCAAGGAAAGGTCCTTCTTTCATCTTCACTGAGGCAAGCCCTCAGCAATCTCAGTTCCTGGGGAGACAAGGCTCAATAAGGCCATAGCCAGTGTTCTCATCAAGTCACTCTCTGCCTGTAGAACTTTCCCAGAATCCCTGAAAACATCAACAAGGCCCCCTTCCAGGATTTCTGTGCAGGTACCACAAGAAAATCCTCCTTCAGGGCTTCTGAACCAACAGCCAGCTTCCAGGACCTCTACAACAGCAGCACTGTCCTTCACCAGCAGGTGAATCTGGCAAAACAACATCAAAACAGACAGACAAAATACCGGCAACACTGCCATGCCTCTTCAGTCCCTGGCGGTTCTCAAAAGTCCTGGGCAGTTCCAATGGGCTCTCAACAGTCTTTCTCTC
>CM053587.1:171925871-171942783 GCA_028646515.1 Pseudochirops corinnae | reverse complement strand
CGCAGCCACTGCCTCTGACGCCGCTTCCAGTCCGCACCGCACAGAGACTAGCTTGGCTCCGGCGTTCTCTTGCTCCACCCCTTCCTGCTACATCAGCAAGCTCAAGGGGCGTGGAAGATCTTCAAATCCTAGTATCGTTACAAACACTCAACCCAAAAACCAAGTAAAATACAGGGGCATCTCCAAATTCCATTACCAATACACAAAGGTACTAGAGCAGTTTTCTGTTTCCTTCTTCAGCTCATTCTACAGATGAGTAAACTGAAGTAAACTTGCCCAGGGTTACCCAGCAAATGTCTGTGACCAGATTTGAACTCACAAAGATGAGTCATCATGACTCCAGGCCCAACACTCTATCCATTGCATCATCTAGCTGCCACTATAATAGTGACATATATGCAAGTATTACTGTAAAATACATTGAAGACATATGTAACCAGGAAAAAAGTAAGCCAGGAATGGAGAGGGGCGCAGAATAGTTGGACTGATTAGGTGTTACATTGTTTTCCACAAAAATACTAAAATAATTAATGGAAGTCTTTCAGAGCATTGGTTAAATCCATTACACGGAAAGCTAGGGAAAAGAATTGCTTAGGATGGTAAAGCTTGCAAGGGAGATAGTTTGTACTAATGGATGGAGCTCCTACATGTAGCACATCCCAGTTTCATTGAAACATGGGAGTAAGGAGTGATTGCTTATTATTAGCTAAATCTGTGTAGAAGTATTAACCTTTATGATTGATACATGATAGATAGACAGAGATAGACAGATAGGTAGATAGATAGATAGAGACTGATTTGGAGGCAATGCAGCATAACTGATAGAAAGCTAGCTAGCTTTGAGATAAAGAGGACTTTGATTTAAGCTCAGCCTCTGACAAATATTGTGAGACCTTGGACAAGTCACTTGATACCTGCATGGCCCCAGTAAATTCCTATAACTATCAGTCACCTACAAATTACTGATTTATCTTCTTAGAGGTAGTTTTTGATGTACTAGGAGTTCTATATAATGATGTAGTAATAGGACCTCCCTAACCTCCCCCCCCAACACACAATAACAGATCAAAAAATGAATTTGTAAAATGTTACAGCAGAAAGATATTGCTGCCAGTGTCTTCTAAAAAAAAAGTCAGATATTTATGTATTTTTTATGGGCCAACTTAAATGCACATTATCTCTCTTGATAATTGATCAACAAGAATTTTAATGCTTACTCTGTGCAAGGCACCTGACTTCAAAGAGCTCGCATTCTGGCATGAAAGCTCTTTGAGGACATGAAATGTTTCTTTGTCTTTGAATATCTTGTGCCTAGCACAGTGCTTGACCCAGAGCAGACTCTGAGTAAATACTTGCTGATTGAGTAGTTGTCTAAAAGGACCTGACAAATCATCTGTTTTATAGAAAAGAAAACTGAATGAGGAACAGCAAAGTAGTGGGACTTTTCCAAGGTTACCTCTCTAGCTACATGATACATCTTTAAGTAGAAAGAGTAGAAGACCATCTGAGGGCTATTCCATTCAGGCTCTGCTGTCATTAAAGCAATTTCACTTGTAATCCTGAGTGGTAGCATGTCTGAAATCAAAGGGAAATCCTTCATGACAAGAAAATGCCAACTGGGGTGAAGAATGAAGGCAGTTTGGATTAAACAGGTAGTCCATAAGCCAAAGCTGCCCTGCTGTGTCTTCGTTGGCAAAGAGTAGATGGAAAGGGCATCTTTTCAAGTCTTCAGTCCTGTTATAATATGTGAGCTCAGACTGCATGCTGCAATCAGTTCAACGCAATGCAGTTCACTTGCTGTGCGTACTTTATTCCTGCTCTGGGCACTTTATTCCTCCACGCCTCCTCATTGTTTTCTTAGGTGGTGGTTGGAAGAAGAATTGCTGGTGAGTTCATTAACTCATTCCCTTATGACCTCAAGGTGAAGAGTTTCTCCATTTGCTGATTGTGATGCCCCATGCTCATTTTTAACTACTTTGCCTGACTTGCGTTTTTATCAACAGCTTTATGTTAGAGTTGTTATTACTTTCTTCTCTTTACGTTTGATGTTAAGGACTAGTTTTAAAACACTTTCCTGTACAGCTCAGCTTCTTCAAAATCACTGTTAAATTGGACTTTAAATTGAAAGTTGCCTACTGTCTTCTTTATTTTCCTCTTGACCTTTTCTCACCCCTCTCCAACACTGACCACCATCAATCTCAAATATGATTGAATAAGCCCTTCCTGATTCCTCGTTTGGTTCCCTTTGGTGACTTATCATTTGTTCAGATCAGATGAGAATCATTAGCATGCTCATTATCATCATCAACCAATGACTCCTGAACCCTGTTGTGAAGGTAAACACAGGCTAATGGATGGAGCACTAAAGAGGGACTCAAAGAACACAAACTCTATAAATAATAAGTTGTCAGATGTTGAGTGAGTTGTATAACTTCTTAAGATTCTTGGATTTTAATTCTCCAAAATGTAAATTATATTAAAGATTAGTTCACAAGAAACTCTACAGAAAGTCATACAGTGAAGTCTTTAAAGCTCTTTATAAATAAACACAATATCAAGAGGAGATATAAACTGTTGTTTGCATTTTTGCATCATTTCTTCCATTTCCATTCCAGACTCTTATTCTATGTCCAGCCAGCACCATTTAACAGAACAAAATCAAAATTTGTCCAGATCTGCACTTTTATTGGCGTGGAGAACTCCAGGGAACTCCAGAAACTCATCTATTACTTGTAATCTTAGAAAGGTTCCTAGAACACTGAAAAGTCATGTGATTTGCCCCTGGTACAACCCTAGTACACGTGTAAAGTGTTACTTGAACCTAAGCCTTCCTGATTCTATAGCCAGCCCTCTATCCATGCTAATGACAACATATGAAAAATTTAGCCTGAGGGCTTGAAGGTTGAGGATCTACATGATGCCAAATAATTGGTTTGAATGAATTTTTCCACTGATTTAAGCAGCTGTCTGATCAATTTGACCCATTGATTTGTGGTGTCAGGTGGACCACCTCCAATAGTCAGGAAACATAAACAACACCAATGGATAGTCTTCTATTTCTAAAACAATTAAGACTATTTAATTACTATATCAGGCTGTTTATATCAAATGGCAAACTAGTTAGTAATGTAATCAAATCACTTAAAATCAGTTAAATGGATTATTAGCCTAAAATATGGGCCATTTTAAACTTTATAATGCATTATTCTTATGCTATTTATAGATATCATAAGGATCCAGCTTTTTCCCCACATTTTCAATTTTCAATACTTACAATGCAGTGCTCACCAGGTACTTAAATTCCTCCACACTAACTTTGTTCATAAACATGTGCCTGCACAGCTTTATAATTCCATTGCTTCCCTATCAAAGTTGAGGTTATTGACCTTGAGGTTTCCCATGACCTTCATTCATTTATTGATTCTTTTTACTTCAAGGGAATATCTCTGCTTTTCAGAGTAGTTTCTTTGTATAAAGCAAGAGCCACTTTGACACTTAACTCTTTGTTGCCCAAGTGAATTTTATATCATTCTTAGTTTGTCAGGGAGACAGATGCATTTTCTGGTTTCTGACATTCCCATTCTATGCTTCTTCATCCTTATCTTATAATTTCACCTAGGCAAGGTGTATACACCCTCCATATATCATTTGGATCCCTATGTGGATAGAGGGAGAGGAGAAAGAAAAGGAACAGAGGGAGGAAGGAAGGGAGGAAGGAAGGAAAAGAGGAAAGGAGAGAAGCAGGGAGGAAGGAAGGAGGGAGGGAAGAAGGGAGGGAGGGAAGGAGGGAGGAAGGAAGGAACTGTGTTGCCCAACTAGAATGGGCCACTTAAGTCCCCAGTGGAGCAGCTACTACTACTCACAGGTTGTTGTTTGTCCTTCATTCTCTAGGAGGACCATGACATCAGTAAGGAGATGTCATAACTTGGAAGAGAATTAGACTTGGGAAAGGGAGGGCTGTGCAAAGTCACCAGCCTCACTCTCTTCTTCAGTCATCTGGATACAGTGGCAAGATATAGATCAGAACAACGGGAGATGGCCCTGGATGCGATGGAAAGCCTTGACATTTTTTAGTCAAGGAATTTATTTCCCAGGTCTCAGTTTGCCTGAGGTAACACCCATTAAGGCTTGGTAAAAATGAGGCAAAGAATGGCCTCTTTTACTTAGTCAAAAAAAAAAAATCAGTCTGGAAGGGGAAGACCCTCAGGGTTTCTGGCTAAAACAGAAACAATTGCTATTTACACTCATTCTGAGCCATCAGAATCTAAACAATGACCAAGTAAGGCTTGGTTTGGGAACCAAGGTTGGCCAATCAATGAGAGCCAGAGTGAATTGGGTCTAAGACATGGTCTATTAAAAAAGAACCTAGTCCTTAAAGCCCAAAATGTCTTGCTAGGTTTCAGTGATCAAAATTTATATTCCTTTGGGCAGAGCATCTGTCATACCCTTACTCAAGAGTAACAACAACAATCATTTAGATCAGCATGTAACAAACAATGCAGTCAATATTGTCTTCTATTCTGGGTTTAAGGTTTCTCCATATACCAGTTTGATAATAATAATGCACTCACTTGGGTAAGACCTAATGGAAATGATGAGGTTTTATGTAAAAATGTATGATAATCTGATATAGTTCTACCGAATTTCTTCACCTTTCCCTATCTCATGAGTCTGCTTATTCCAGGGGAAATTGCTGCAGCATCTAAAATCCTCATAGCTAGACCAAATAGCTGATTCCCTCCTTCCTTTCCTATCCTCATGAATTGGGATAGACAACCTAGAAGGAAACCTGAAGGTCTTCTTCCCCCTAAGCCTTGCGCAAATCTTAAGCAGCCAATGTCAACAATACAGTGCTAACACATTCCAATGTGCTGATAGCTATGCAAGGTCACATTGGGGAGAGAGATATAGAAATATAATGGGGGAGAGAAAGTACAAATTTAGAAGCAAGACTGGGGGAAGGGAAGCTGTAGGCATCAGGCAGCTATTTGTAGAGTGAATAGAGTGCTAGACCTGAGCTGGACCTGGGGAGGTGGGTCAGGAAGATCTCATTTCAACTCTGACTTCAGATACTTATTAACTATGCAATCTTGGACAAGTCACTTAACCTCTGCCTCAGTTTCCCTCTCTGTAAAATGAGCATAATAATAATAGTACCTATGTCCCAGGTTTATTTGGAGGATAAAATGAGACATTATTTATAAAGTATTCTGTAAACCTTAAAGCACTATACAAATGTGGATTATTATTATCAGCAAGCAGCTAAAAGAGGTCCTGCAGCTGGTACTTCCTCCAACATGCACTTCCCCTGCCTACACCCCTCCACTCAACATCAAGAGCCTAAAGCTGGCGATCTGCCCTGGATGCTGATTTCTGCACATTAAAAGCAAGTTATCATTGGGAAACACTGGTGGGCTCCACAACCGGAAGGAACAGCACTCAAAGGGACCAAAAATCTCCTCATTTGTAATACTGTATATTGTGGCCCATCTTCTACATAAGACAGTGTTTCTTTCTGAGGAAACTACCTTAGGTGTGGGTCCATGGAACAATGTTATATCTGGGTTTCCCTGGTAAGGGGAATATATGAAAGTAGAATTAGACAATCAGGGGAAAAGCCTATATTAGGAAGAGTAACTACAGATGAGATCTGACTCACGCTAATCTAATTTAATTATTTTGTGATACTTTAGCTCTTAGGCATCCTCTGGGCCTTTTCCATCAATACTGCACCTAGGGGATAACTATTACCTTAAAAACGAGTTGCCTGATTTATCTCTCCTAGATTTCATCCAGGCCAGCTATCACTTCCAGATAATGTTCCCTCTGAGCTGGGGTAAAAATAAATAAGCAAAGAAATAGATAAGTAAATGAATGAATATATATGTATATATACATATACACACACACATACATACACCTACACATACGTGTGTATATGTGTATGTATATAGGTGCATGCATACACACACAACTATTCAAATTTGGGCTGTAGGAATCTCACATGTACTACCCAAAGACAACTGAGATATATCTCAGGATCCCTAAAACCCCAAAGCCCAAAAGCCACCCCAAATTCCCATTACTATCTCTAAGTCTTATACTATGTTCATTTCTCTGGCAATTTTCTGTCCTTCAGTCTTGCTATATCTACACATAACAGAGAAGGCAGGAATGTCTCTTACCCTTTCTGCCCCAGGATGGGAAGTTATTCCATTTCTCCAAATATATTTTTATCTCTAATGTATTTATCTCCTTCATTGTTCAGGCTGATTGAATTTCTGTGGCATCTTCTTCTGTATTTAAGCTCAACTCAAACTGATCCAAGTTTGTTACTTGGGGATAAAGCCACATCAATCCCCAAAGGGACAATTTTCACTGATCACATTATTTTTCCTATAGAAATTGTTAAATATTATACATTTCTTCATTACATGACTGTGGTACTTTTTAGTCTATCTTCATGATGGAGCTAAGGTGAGTGGGGCAAAAGAGGCAGCCCATGGTCTCATTATGCCACTCTTAATTATTCTAGTTTGTCTTACTGGTTTGGTAATATTTGGGGGAAAATTGTCATAGGACTCATCTGATATTACTGCTTCTCCTCAACCCTTAACCCACAAATATTAGTACATGAATTATGAAAAAGATCCTGCTAGATTCTGAAACATAAAAGACTGTGTTAGGCATCATTCAATGTCACTTCTTCCTTTACCAACTCTTTTTCCTCCCTCTCTGCATCTGTGCTGAGCTTACTAAATTGCATAAATACATACTTTTGAATCACTCACCTTTTGTTCCATAACATCCCTTCTTGATTATTACAAAAATTGTAACTCTGTGCCAAGTCAAGTTTAAACTGTGTTGGTTAGAGATAATGCCTTCTTTTACATGAGGATGAAGCAGGAAGTCAGTTCTTAAAACTGTCTTTTTTTTTCTGAAGATCTGGGAATTTTAAAATACTAACAGGTAGAACACATGATTATGAGCCTGGTTTTAGATCTGGCCTTGACTAAACATATAGCCTAGGGCAAACTAGTCTCCTTAGCTCCTACACTGAAAACTGCTATCAATGACTCAGTATCCTCTTATGGGAATATCTGATAATGTTACAAGGGCACTTGTAAGGATTTAATTCAATTCAACAAACACTCACTAAGTATATCCTCTATGCAGGGCATTATACCACTATGAGCTCAGTGAGACACAATGGTTATGTCATAGGATCAGAGAGTTAGAGCCAAAAAGGACCTTAAAAGTTATCTAGTTCAAGACATGGCCACCCTTACGAAATTAAATATTCATTTACTATTAGGAGAAAATTATCTATGTGCATATAAATTCATAGAATAGGACCAAAGTACTACATGAGACCTCTTGGGGATGAGGGAAAGAGTGATCAAGATTGACTGGGGGTAATAAGAATCATGGGAGACTTCTAGATTTCTGTCCATGACCTGGGTAATGAAACTTAAGACAGTTTTCCCAAACTTACAAATGGAAAGGATGGCGCTTTGGAGAAGTAAGTTTCCATTCAGATGTTAGAGGCCTGACTTTCTAAGGCTATGGAGGTTTTTTAAAAAGAATCTCCTCCAGATTGAGGTACAAGTAGAAGTCACCTCCTTCTATTAAAGGCCTCCTAGAGTGGACAGCTCCTAGAGGGTACATTAGTGTTCCATAAAGAGCTACAAGTGAAAAATCAGTGATGACCACTGATGCCTGATAAATGTTGTGTTGAATTGAATTGAAAGAAATTATCTAACACTAGAATGATGACATTGAGAAGGGACAGGAAGGGAGAAAACAAAAAAAAAATTGAAAACAAACAAAAGAAACAATATCTTAGAAAGAAGATAGAAAACTATCTGAAAATGCAACTAAAAATACCTGGTATTTCCATAGTAAGCTACAATTGGAGTATCAGCCAGTGATGTCATGTTCTGGCTTAGAAGGATCTAGAAGACTTAATTAACCTCCTGTAGCAGCAAGCACCCTAGCATACCCAGGATGGCTGCTAGCACAGGTTCTTAGATCTGCTTTTCTAAAGGAAAGCAACTCAAAATGTTATTTTAATCAATCAAACATATATCATTTACCTAGTTCAGGGAGAAAAGTCAACACTGAACTTCAGAGAATACAAACAGAAGTTATAGGCAGAAATTACAAGCAGACAAAGAAAGAGATCAGCAGACAGGGCTTCCAGCCGTCTGACCATGACATCCAGACCTAGTTAGTTACCGGAGAGGGAAGCACCAACATCCGGGTTTTCAAAGCTGGGGGGGAGGGAGGGGGAGTGTGTCAACAGCTGCCCAGAGTCTCATCTGGCCAAATCACACAACTCTTCCCAAAGTGAGCCCTAAAGCAAAACCTCACATCAGGGTATATATAGCCTTCTCCTGGCTCAGAGTATGTCACAGCCCTCTTGACCCACTGCCCAACCACAAAGTAATAAGGTGTGGGCATTCCTGAAGTACAAGCTTCCACCACAGGCTCCATGTGACCACATTCAGCCTATCAAGGGGCAAAGTTTATCTTCCCAGCAGTGAAGCTTCCTGTAGGCTCTGTTCTACCCTTCATCAGACTCCTCCCACCACAGGCTCCATGTGACCACATTCAGTCTATTAGGGGGCAAAGTTTATCTTCCCAGCAGGGAAGCTTCCTGTAGGCTCTGTTCTACCCTTCATCAGACTCCTCCCACCATGGGCTCCACGTGACCACATTCAGCCTATCAGGGGGCAGAGTATACTTTCAAATCAGGGAAGGTTCTCAGAGCCACTTAAGCCTCTTAAAGGGCCTAGGGGCAGGGAAGATCTTCAGATTCCCATAATATCTCCACAGCAGGAACATCACATGAAGAAACATGACCCTCCTGCTATAATCAGCAATGACTAGATTCTTGTTCAAATATTGGGTATATTTCTGGGTTCAAATCTAATTCCAGAATTAAGTGCAGTAGAAAAGAGTTCAGAAAGGAAATACTAAAACAAGGCAGGAAGGAAACAAGCATTTATTAAGCACCTACTACATGCCAGGCACTGTGCTCAGTGCTTTACAAATATTATCTCATTTGATCCTTACAACAACCTTGGGAGGTAGATACTTTTATTATCTTTATTTTCCAGTTGAGGAAACTGAAGCAATAGAAGTTAATTGACTTGCCCAGAGTTATACAACTAGTAAGTATCTCAGGCTGGATTTGAACTCATGTCTTCCTGACTCTAGGCACAGTCCTCTATCCACAGTGACACCACCTACTCTAGGCAGCATAATACTTTGAGCGAGTAATTTTACTTCTCTTAGAATCTGTTTCCTCATAGTTAAAATAAATTAATTAGGCTATATCATCTATAAGATCACTTCTAGATCAGATATTTGACAAATACGATTAAAGTTCTCATTAATTACATCTATGAGGAAAGAACAAGGATACTCTGGGCTAGGAAATGGAAAGGGAAAGAAAAAGTTACCACCAGACTTCAAGCATATAAGAATTATTATGCCAAAGATGATAAACATCTATTTTTTTCTAAGAACTGACCTAGTAAATGTATGAGCAAGCCATAGCACCAGAAATTTGGTAGGTTATAAGGAAAAATATCTTTTGAAGTTGGTTAGATTATCCTTCAATTCCATGAATTCTTACCTGTTTTTTTAATATGCAAAATAGAAATACGAATTATGACTTCAAAAGCCTTGAAGAAATGCTTCATAAAGGTTAACTCCTGTGAAATTGCCTTAACTAAAAAAAAATAAAGGAGGCAATCTAAATTATAAATACTTGGAGAACTTTAAATTAAAAGTGTTATACAATTATCCAATTTCAATGTATTTTCATCTTTATTGCTAATTATTACTAAGACTTCCAACATAACTACCAAATTTCTCTACCATAATTCTTCTTTTTTAGGGCATATTGAGATCAGGAAATCCTTCGAGTGTGTCATCAGTGTTAACTTTTTAATTTATTTGACCAGATTCTAAAAGTTGTTTAATATTTACTTAGTTGTTTTTCACTTTTTTGCTGGTTTTTCACTGCCCTTAAATGAGCAGAAACATTTTAAAATTCTGCCACGTGCCATAAAACCCTTTGGCGTCTTTCCAAGCCCAAAACATCAGTGACTCATTGGAACATACTACCATCCTATAAATAAGAATTAGGTCATACTTCATTCTTCTACTATTTTTCTTAGATTTCATCTTCTTAGCATTCAATTACCATGACTTATTCAATAATAACATATTCAAGAGAAAGAACAATGGGGTGGCTAGGTAGATAGAATCACAGACATATGAAATTTAGAGATGGAAAGGACTTTAGAGACTGTCTTTTCCAAACTCCATTTTATAAATAAGGACATTGAGCTAGCATGGTGAACTCACATACAAGGTCACAGAGTAATTCAGTTGTGGAATAGGAATTAGAACAGGGGCAGCTAGCTGGCTCAGTGATCAGAACACTAGACTTGGAATCGGGAGGACTCATCTTCCTGAGTTCAAATTTAGTCTCAGACACTTACTGGTTGTGTGATTCTAGACAAATAACTTACCCCTGTTTGCCTCGGTTTCTTCAACTGTAAAATGAGCTGGAGAAGGAAACGGCAAAACTCCCCAAATGGGGTCACAGAGAGTTGGATACAACTAAAAAAAAAACAAAACTGAAAAACAAAGAGAATAGAACTCAGATTTTCATCTCTCAGGCTAGATCTTCCCCTTCACTGCACCCCTCTATAGACCCATGCTGATGAAGAGCTATGAAGACAAAGAATCAGGACAGGAAAATGAGGTTTGAAGAGAATTAGGACACTAAATAATAGCTACTTCCTGAAAAGTATTCTTGATTCCCCAAAATTTGATAGCCTTATAAAAATTAGAGAACTTGATTATAATAATACTTCAGAATTACAGAGCTCTATACATAAAATAGCCTGATCTTCACAGCAACTGTGTTGGAATATTTCATGGGAGAATTATCCTGCTTTTCACAGAGAGGAAACTGATCCCAGATAACTTAGTTATGAAGTAAGAGAATTGGAACTCAAACTCATTTTACTGATTCTCCAGATTATTTTTTTTTCTTCCAGTGATCAGTTTGCTGACTCATTTCTTACTCTATTTGAAAGTGGAAAAAAACAAAACAAAATAAATGAGGTTACTTAGCTCACCTTTTCACAGGCTTAGATACTTCATGCTACAAATTTTTAAATATCAGAAGGTGGGAAAAAGCTAGAAAAATTCTTGAAAAAACTGGGGGGGAAATGGGTTGGGGGCAAAAGTCACAATAGTAAAGTCATTTCTATGGCATACACGCATTAGAAAGCTAAGTAAACATGATGTTGATAGATACAGCTAGTTGGTATGTATCAACTAGCTATATGCTAGCTTCCTTCTCATTAAACATTCATGCTGGAAATACCTTGTCTACAGTCAGGATATGACCCTGTTGGGGGAGGGAAGTTAGAGAGTAGGGCATTGACTTATTAATCTGTCTGATGCACAGCAAGACAAAACTTGAGGAAAGCATTGCTTCAGAAAGTCTGAGAGTCCATTCCCCTAAGCAATCTGGTTCTCCAAATGCTTAACTACCTTGGGGGAGATCTGAGAGGCCCAGGAGAGAACCCAAGAAGAGAATGAATTAGCTTGTTCTCTTCCATGCAGAGGCATGTAAATAAAAATCAAAAGTGGCCTTTTATACTGCTGACATTATGGTATGTGAGGCCACTTGGTCTAATATATTAAGAAGATTAGGACTAAAGCTGCAGTGAACTTTAAAATGGTTCAACCAAGCTTGCGGGTTTTTCAATTTAAATGGGCACTCAGCAAGACATCTGTGATCATTAGGAATTTGGCAGTCCTAGGTATTTGCTCTCATGCTCTGAAGCAAAGCCAAGCCCCCTGGGTACCAATTCTGTGGGTTCTCTATTCATTTTAGTAGAAGACTGAAAGAAGGGGCCAGATCACCAAGGAGGTCAGTTCTCTGTGAAAGCCAGAATCTAAAATATGGATCTTTTCATGCTTCACTCAAAACTCACATGGCTTAAGCTTGTCAATAAAAATACATTGGTGCTTTTTTGCATGACTTCAAGAGACCTGTATCCCCTACTGAAAGCAAATGTGGCTTAGCAATGGAACACAGAAACTTCTTGGTTGGACTAACAGGAGGCAACTCATACACAGACTAGACTTCCTATCTATCAACTATAAGGGACCCATTTGGAAACCCAGCTTGCCAAAGAACTAAAAGACACTGGATAGATTTAGTAATCCCAGGGAAAGTGATTGAGACCTCCATAAAACTTCAGCATGGAAACAGGCAAGCAAATGAACACTAATTGAAGCCACCAATGTTAGAAGCTTAAGCTTAGAGAACTATCAGTAAGGGAGATAGCTATATAGGGCAAACATTAAGAGATATGGAATCATGGATTTTTTACTTCATTATTCAGTTTTCTTGGGGATGTTTGGGAAAGAAAGAAAGGAAGGAAGGAAGGAAGGAATGAAGGAAGGAAGGAAGGAAGGAAGAAGGAGGGCAATTAGGTGGTGCAGTGAGTAGAGCACTGGGTCTGGAATCAGGAAGACCTGAGTTCAAATGGGGCCTCAGACACTTAATACAAAACTAGCCATGTGACCTTGGGCAAATCACTTAATCCCAATTGCCCTACCTTCCCCCCCCCCCTCCAAAAAGGAAAAAAAAGAAAGAGGGAAGGAAGGAAGGAAGGAAGGAAGGGGAAAGAGGGGAGAGAATTAATGAATGGAAAAAGCATTTATTAAGCACTTACTATGGGCAACCATTGTACTAAGTGTTAATAAATACAGAGAAAAAAGTAAGACAGTCCCTGTTCTGGAGAACCTCATACTCTAATAGCGGCAAAAGAGAAAAAGGGACAAAGAAAGTGGGGGGTCACTGAAAATAAAAGGGAGGTGAAGAGAGAGAGAGAAACATAAGCAATTCTAGATCCAGATTTCATGGAGCCCTTTGTTGCACGATGCCAAAGGCTTTGAAGTCAGACCATATGAAGTATAGTATTGAAGGAGCATCTAGGGAAAATAATTCCCCGTGACTCTCCTGGGTCTCCTCTGAAACTCAAGCTTTAGCCTCAAGGGTGTGGCATGACAGCATCCATTCTCTGTCTCTCACAAATAAATCTCCAAATGAAAAAATATACAACCCATACAGGAATCTGAACCACTTTTATGCCACAGATGCTGCAAACATGGGCTGAGAATTTCTAGGTAATTCCTGGCCTACCAGAAAACATTTAAAAATTAATAAAAATTTGTCAGGAAAGGGGAACTTCCTGGATTCAGAAATGATTCTTCTTTTCAACAAAGAAAAGGCAATTCAGATGATTTGTGGTATTGGAACAAACAAAAGGGAAAGTGGAAGCTCATCCAGTATTGAAGTGAAAACAATGAGGCTGAGTATTTTATTTCCTTTTGGTCTTTTTGCCACAACAAATCTAATAACTCTGTTGTGTCCATTTTCTACCACTCTTATGTTCATTCATCCTCAGTTAATTCATGAGAAAAGCAAGTTGGTTTGACAAAAATAGAAAATCACCTGTTGATGTGGAATTTCCCTCCACTGGAAAATATTTTGTATTTTTAATAAACTATGACTTCTCAGCAGAAGACATTATTCAGGAAAAATATTGTGGGCTGGAATATTTGCACTTACCACAGATGTACTTCCATGTATAATGATGTCGTGCAAAGAGTATTGGGGGTAGACGGGGAGGTGGCACATAAAGGAATACCCCTAGAACGGAAAGACACAAGGACACTGTAGGCCAGAGCTGGGTCCAACTGTAGTTATCCTGCCTCCTCTGGGATATTTTAAGCTAGGCTTTTATAACCCAAAGTCCCCAAACAGATTTTTAAAAACACATTTCACAGAAGTTCCTAGAAGTAGAGAAACCTGTTCAGATGATCCCAGTTGTGCAGACAACAGTTTTCTGGAAAAGAACTTAAAGAGTTGCCTCATCGTTCTGTGAATTCAAACGTCCCTTTCTATGTTTACTTTGGCGATTGTCATCATTAGAAATGAGGCTGGTGACTTGATATTGTTTGTTTAGTTGGTTTTGGTCTGGACTTGTGATTTTATCATTGAAGAGAACTGTTCGTGTGGAAAGTGCTTCTTCTGAAGCCGATTAAGTAACTGTTCTGTAATTTACAGTCTTAGAGAATACTCACATATTTAGTGTATGTCAAAAAAAAGGAGTTAAACCCAGGTCTTTCAGTCTCCAGGGCTAGCCTTCTATCTCCTAAATTATACTTCCTCTGATACAAATTATAATATATGCATACTCTATAGATAGATACAAATATGAATGGATATGGATACAGAATATAGGTGGAGTGTTTATATGTAGTTTACAGACATACACACAAATATCATGTACAGATAGAATATTTATTAAGCATTTACTACATCCTAAGCACTGTGTTACCTGTTGGAAATGGGGGGAAAAAAATCAAGGAACTTATATTCTAATGGAAAAAGACAACATATAAAGGCAAGCTGGAAAGTGAGGGGGGAGGGGATAGGGAGGTGAAGGATAGAGATACACAAAGTGATAGCATATCTAGAGATGTCCTGGAAGTTCAGTGGAGGCTCATACCCTACCAAGATAATAATACCAGGGTGGTTCCAAGGACAGAGGCCAGTTTTCAAGCAGAGAGGGAATGAGGATATTGCCTGAGTTAAATAGAATAAGTGGATGGAGATGTCCAAGAAATCCATATATACACAGGCTAAAATATAAATATATTTATACATTTGTTTCAAAGAGGAATAAAATTCCATTAAGGGGGTAAGGCCTATATTCAGAAGCTGTCTATATCTGGACTAATAAAATTCCTAGTTCAATCCATGCTTCCTCCTTATTAATTGTTCCTGTTTGTACATTAGAACAGAAATGCCAAATTTCTCTTTCTAGAACAACCATCACCATAGTGTTTGTAGCAAGTGCAAATTAGACTAAGGTTATATATTCAGGACCTGCAAAAGCCAGATAACTTTACTTTTTTCCATAGTAATGGACTTCTACCTTAAGCCTTACTTGACTGTGACAGGTTTTACAAAGGAGGGTGGAGAGAATGTGGGAAATCTATCAATCTGACTGGGAATCCTATGACCTAATGAAGAGTCAATGGCATCATCTGAAAAGATAGCTCTGGATATGGATGTTAACTTTTTATTCAGTTAGTTACCTTTGTGTCTTGTCAGTTTCATACCAGTCTAAAAGATTTTCTTTTGTAACCATAACACCATTAATTTAATATAACTCAATTTAATTTAATTCAGCAAACATTTATAATCAACTGTGTGCAGTGTACTGATATATATATTTGAGGAGATACAAAGATGAGGTCAGACCCAAGATCCCTGTCATCATGGAGTTTACAATTTATTTAAGTCTTAGTTATAATATTAATCCCTTTTGCTTATCTATAGCCTGAAAGTCTTTATAATTATTTCTTGGTACTATCCTTTATCCATTTTAGAGTTATTAACCCAGATTCAAAGGATTAATAAAAAGGCACCAGATTTTGAATTGGGTCCCAGCTCTGTGTAATAGTTTAAGTCCCAGTTCCCTAGCACACCCAGGATGGCTTGCTAGGACAGGTTCTTTGATCTGCTTTTCTAAAGGAAAGACAGCTTTAAAGGGGTTAATGATCTTCCTTTAATTACAAAGACAGAAGTGAGTATAGAAAATACAAGCAGAGAAATTATCACAAAAACAAACAGACAGGGCTCCAGCTCTCTGAACAGAGAAATATCGCTATACACTTTACCTTCATCACTGGATCAAGGGAGCAGAGAAATTTGAGCAGTTGCAAGGCTCTAAACATACATCTACTCAGTCTTGACCAGGAAATCAAAAGATCCTTCTCACGAGCAAACCCCAAAAGCAAAATGCCAACCTCCCAGAATATATAATAAAGATTTAGCCTCTGATTGGCTGAGAACCAGAAGGCATGGAAATATACTTGATTCAGCACAGCTGAGAATTATCAGGGTTCAAAGGAGATTAATCCTTTAGATATTTACAATTTAGCCTGAGCCTGGAAAACTGAACTCCAAAAAGAAAACAACAAAAATCTTACCTTGCTTAAGCTTACACTTTGACAATTATTAGCTATGCGACCCAGGCAAAGAAATGCCAATAAACATTTAACAACTGGCTCTCCAGCAAGGGGATGGGGGTGGAAAGTATGCATTGCATACTTTTAAGTTTAATCTGAATCATTAGCATTTTCTCTATTTTATAAACCTTAGTAATCAGTAAAGTGATGAATCAAGCCCTAGTGTTTGCTGATTTCTGAGGTGTAAATGCTCACACTGAAAATTTAACAATCGGGGGCGGAGCTAAGATGGCGGAGAGTAAGCAGTAACCTGAACAAGCTCCAAAAGAATTTCGTCCTTGGGAACTAAAAAGTCAATTTGAGCGGATTTAAAAGTGACGGAGCCCATTGTGAGACGGAGAGTGACAGATTCCCAGCCCAGAGAGGTGCCTAGTTGGGTCGGGGCAGGGAGAGCAGAGCGCACGGGAGTGGCGCCAGCGTGGACCTGGGAGCGGACAGAGCGCGGTGGTCTGGGAGGCCCCACCCAGCAGATTCCCCCAGCTGGAGACCTCTACAGCCCTCTCACTACCCAGGTGAGAATCGACGGAACTGGATAGAGGGGAGCTCAGGGTGTGTAGCAGGGTCGGCGGTCTTTCTGGGGGCTAGCAACCCACAGCTTGGATTCTTGAAGCTACATGCTCAGACTCTCAGAAGCTGGGATGGAGGAATGAAATCTAGGGGCTCTCATCCCCCTCCCCGACACACAAAATCAAGAGGCGAAAGCCCCACCTAGAGTACCTTCTTGCATTAGCGTAAACACCCCCAGGTCTGGAAATCACTGAGGAAG
>CM053587.1:171900437-171925371 GCA_028646515.1 Pseudochirops corinnae | reverse complement strand
CTATACATGATTGCACGCCACCATAGGGGGGGGGGAAGGGAGGGGAGAAAATCTGAAACCCAAGTGATTGTGGAACTGAATCTTGTAAATTAAAAGTAAATGAGTAAATAAAAAATAAATTTAAAAAAAAAAAAAAAAGAAAGAAAATTTAGCAATCACATGATGGTTCAAAAATACCCCTGGATTCAGTGTAAGACATTTACTTCTCTGACCCTCAGAGCTTCACATCTGCAAAATGTGCATAATCTTGGCACTATCCACCAAAGAGCAGTTGAGAGGAAAGTACTTTCCTAACCAAAAGTGCTATATACATGTGGGTTCTTATTAGGATTTCTTCTCTGCCCAACCTGATTCTTGTTCTGAAGACAATCAACTAAAACACAGAGTCTAAGTCTTGCTCAACTTGAAGTTAGACATAGGACAAAACCTCCTGCTAGTGATATGGGATCTTTCTCCCTTCCTCCCCTTATAGCTGTCATCATCTCTAGGCTCCATCAAAGGACACTACATAAAGAAGACTGGCATGTCAAGATCAATCTTTCTCCAGAGATACTCCTTGCCTGAACATTGACTGGCAGTGCATTTGGAAAACTTTACCTCTGAGACCAATTATCTCTCTTCTACAATGTATTCAGCCTTCACCAGTCTAGCTTCTGGAAGCAGCTGCTTTCTATGAAGCCATATATAGATATGGTTTGGTTCACAGATGTGATTATTTAAATGAACTAAAGTCTCTATTTTTTAAAAAATTAGATATTTTTGTTAACCCTCTGGGAACACAATCCCAGGGTTCATTTCATATTAAAAAGATCGTTTTAAAATGTACACAAAACTTATTATGAACCTTAGTCTTCAACTTATTACCTACACTTAATCACTGAATGGATGTTCCCTCAGTCAAGTTGATACCTGTTAAATACCTTAGCTTAAAAAGGCCAAGGTCTCCCACTTCATGGAGACCATCTCTAGCCATCTTGATCAATATCTTGCCACTGGTCCCAGAGGGCTCTGGAGGAGAAAGTGAGGTTTGTGACTTGGCACAAACTTCCATCAGTTAAATCCAATTCACTCGCATGTCCATAGCATCACTTCCGTGATGTCATGGTGCTCTTCAAGAAGAAAGGACAAACAATAACTTGAAATAGATACCCACTCATCCTTCAGAACAATATGGTGACACATGAACATACATCATCACCATGCTGCTTAATTCTTAGAAGTAGGTAAAGTTAGTAAAAGCCTTCTCAACATGCCATACTGTGTTTAGAACTCATTAAAGAATTTTGTTCTCCAACTAGATTCGTGTGTGTGTGTGTGTGTGTGTGTGTGTGTGTGTGTGTGTGTGTGGTGTTTTGTTGAGGAGGGGAATGTCATTCCTGCAATTTCCACTTTCATTAATCAACAACTATTTTTAAGCACCTAATATGTACTAGACAATTTTCTAGGCACCAGGGTCCAAGTACAGAAAATGATACAATGTTTAATGAAGATCAACTATAAACATTTAATTCAACATCTGTTAAGCATCTACAACATATAAAGCATTTTCTTAGTAGGATTAAGGAAGATGTAACAGTTAATAAAATCAGTTGTGGTTCCTCAAGAAACTTAGAACCTGGGAGGGAAGATAGGAGAGAGAGGGGGAAAGGGAGAGAGGGAGGGAGGGAGAAGGAGAAAGAGAAAGAGAGAGAGAGAGAGAGAGAGAGAGAGAGAGAACAAATTATAAAAATGTAATGGGATAAATGCATAAGAAAGGCACTATCAAGTGTTCTAGGAGCTCAGCAAAAACACTATTTTGGTGGGATTCACTGGGACAAGACTCCATGTAGCCCTCTATATATTCTAGTTCCAAAATAAGTCATTTATTTTTCAAGAAGACAAACCGATTGGGCCTGATTAGAAAGCAATAAATTAAACAAATCTAATCAATCAGAGTCACAATTACCATGAGGATAATGGAGCTTTGTTCTTGGAGAGTGATGGGAAGAGCACACTGTCATGCCTCCTACTCAATCTCCTAGAGAAGGGAGGCACAGCTGCCCCTGCTTACCTAAGATACTTGGGGAGGGGGGGGATAAACTGCCCTGTCCTGACACAACTGTGCCCATAGTGGAACTATTCTCAGTTCTGCATCACCTATGGGGTAAAATCACTTGGAGGGGAAAGGCTGGTGCTAAGAATAGTCCTACCCTGAGTATGTTGTGCCAAGAAGGGGCAACCCATTGCCCAATGAGTTCAGCAGGAGCAATTATACCCCACCCCACTCCTGTCCAAAAGACTGTGAAACAAGTTACAGCTAGATAGGATTCCCATGGAAAAGGAATTCTGTTTCCTTGGCCCCACCAACACTCTTATTACATATGACTTCATTGACATCAGTAAGAGCGACATGCAACAACACTACCTTCTGTTCATATTGATCATTAAAGTGCTTTCTTAATTATTGTATATCGTAAAGATAATTCATCTGTTTAATAATCTCGTTAGGCAGAGAGGAGCTAGAAATGAAGACCAAGAAACTGAGACACAGTGAGTCAAGTAACTAAGGAACTTGGGTGGGTACGCCTTGAGCGAGCATGTAGAACAGAAATTCAATCTTCTTATCTACTAACCATTACAATTATGATTTCTTTTTGCGCATTTTAGGAATCATGTCAGAATCTACCAGGACAGAAGAAAATGAGAGTCTTGTCCACATGCCCTGTTTACTTCCATGATAGACTTTACATTTTCTTTTGACTTTCTGGTCTCAAAAGTATCAATTTAATTAATCACAATTTAATTCATTTCCTCTTACATTGAATTCCAATAATATCAATATATTTATATCTTTGCATTGTCCAAAAGCAAAGTTTCACTTTATATAGACGTAGTTTTAGGATTTTAATACAAAAGAGCAAAAAGGATGTTGTTCCTTTTTTTTTTTTTTTTTTGGTTTTAAACTTTGCTTGGCTGGGTTTGGCTCCCTCATCTGAATGTCTAATCAGGAAGCCTTCATCCCTCAAGGGTTTTCATTTAGCACTGTTACATAGCAAGCAAATGTTTTCTTTTTAAAATTTTCGTGACATCAACATAATGCCTGATCACAAAATGTCATGGAAATAGTGAGAAAATTAGCTTCTTGGGGTAGAAGAGGGGGTTGGGAAGAAGGTTGAAATGTATTATGGGTGCCAATTAGTAAAAACCTGGACTAATTATACCTCAGAAGCAGGATCAAAAACAAATGGATCTCTATAAAATGGTAGAAATCACCTCAAAATCTTTCATTTGGCCATAATGAAAGAAGAGGAGTTTAAACCCTAACAGCAGCACTGTTCAGTGGGAAAACTTGCCTTGCTAATACCAATTTAAGCACTGAAGTATAAGAGAGAATTCTAGTAACAAAAATTTTTTGTTTCAAATGTCTTGTATTTAGTCTCCGCCAACCTAAACCATCTGCCTGCCTCTCATTCTTCCACTGGAATTTTTATTCTAATAACTTCAGGATTGCCGTATTGGATCAAAAGAGCAGCCAACTTCATCCCATATAGCTCTATAAGGAGAGGTTTGGAATAGAAGTCCTCTAGGTCTCTTCCAGCTTCAAATCTATGATTCTGTGATGCTTTTATGACCTCTGACAGCAGCACTGACTGTCTGTATGAGCTTCCATTTGTCTTCCATAGTGTCAAATTCCACAGTTTAGAATGCAACCCAAACATCCCTAGTTTCTTTCAATAATGTTTTGAATTAGGAAGCATCATGAAGAAACACTGAATAATGAGATTTAACATTTTTTGATGATCAAATATATTTAAAAGGCCTGTGGTAGGAGGAAGTTAAACCCCTTTAAGAATATGTTTCCATGGAAAGAGCATCAAATTGGAAGTTCACAGACCTAGGTTTCAAAACTTGTTTATGCCCTTATGAGATCTTGGATAAATCATCTAAATTATTTGAGCCTCAGTTATCTCAGCTATAAATTTTAGAGGTCACACTAAATCCTTCCAGCTTTAAATATTATAATATGATCTGAACCACCTATGACCTTTATAAGGCCTAATTAAGGTCTTATATGCAATGTTTACTAAAACTAATAATTCAAAAAGAGTGAACAGGTACTTATCCCGGGTCCATTCAGGTAAGAAAATCTTGATTACAGAAAACTCTCATGCTGTTCCGAGGAAGGAGCCCTAAATTTTCTGCTTCACACTGAAAAAAGACATGTCATAACTCTAAAGGATTTTGGAGACATGCAAGTGATCTGGCTAAACTAAGATAAGTGGAGGAAAAATAGACATTTCTCTCCATTAAAAACAAAAGGAAAGGCAGTAAGGAAATTGGAAGGAGTATAGATTGGCTTTAAAATTGAGTAAGTTTTCACTCCAAGTTTCTTCAATACTCTGCTCCCCTAATAACAAGTGGCACCCTTTTATGAGTTAGAAGTCTGCTCATATGGAACTTGATCCCAGATGTCCACATCCTTAGCATTGTGCTTTAACTCAGCCTAGTCAGGACAAGCATAAACTAGGATAAACAGAACATGAATTCCTATACCTAACTACCAATACTTGTTTGGCCTGATGGTAAGGAAGACATTTAGGGGTCGAACAAGGTATTTTCTGCAGCTAGACAGTTGAAGCCTCCGATGGGAGCAATGTAACAAGGAGATTTGGCAGAGGCTAGAGGATAGAACTTGAAGACTGCCTTAAGTGAACAGAGGACTTTCCAAGAAACAAGGAGGGTTCACTACTGAGAGGAAAGCAGTCACTCTAAGACTGAAAAGGTTTCTTAATCTGGTCCATACCTCATTCATCTTATCTCCCTGGTCAGCTGATCACAGTTAACATAGATGGCACCAACGGCAGGACCTTGACAAAGAAACATGGAAATGGAAGACCATGGGGATGGATAGGGTAACAGAAAAAGATGATCTAGGAAAAAGGATATATGGCAGAAGGGTGAAAAGCTGAGAGCTGAAGAAGTATGACAGCTGATTCTTTAACCCTAACCTTTTATAAACACAGTAGAACCTTGGTTTAGGAATTTAATTCCTTCTGAGATTCTGTTACTCATGAGATTTGTTCGTTTCGCAAAGCGGATTTTCCCATATGAAATAATGTAAAGTCGGTACCACATTCCCAAAAATATTCATATAAAATAATTATTTATAATTTTAAGTAAGTTTTTTGTCCCTAATGCACCTGAAATACAATAGCAATGATTAGCACACAATATAAATCAAAAATAAAACAAATTAACCTGCACTTTACCTTGGAGAAGAAACGTGGATAGTGTGAGGGAGATGAGAAGGAGGAGGGGGTGGGAGGTTGGGGAAGGCAGGGTAGGGAACTGAAGGGCTCACGGAAATGGTCCGGGTCTGAGGACCAGTGTTAGAGGTTGTGGCTAAGACTGGGGGGGGAGGGGAGGGAGGGCCTTGGCCTGGGGTCAGGGTGGGGGGCGGCGTGGAGGTGTCTTTAGGGATTTTGCTTCTGCTGTGCTGCCACTCACTGCTACCTCTGGCGGGAGTGGCCAGAATGTCAGCTGAGGCCAGGCGCCTGGGATACCAGACTGCCCCCTCCCCTGGGGTGAGAGCCCTCAGGCTAGTCGCTGCCCCCCACACTTCCCACTCTCAAGGCTGTAGACATAGGCAGGAAAGCCGCCTTTGATCTCAAGCTGCTGAGTCCGAGTAGCAAGTATATGAAGCTGAAAGTGGAGGGCTCACTCCACTACACCACGCTGTAGACTCTGACCAAGCAGGACACCATACTCAAAGCTATGTTCCGTGGCTGCATGGAGGTGCTCACAGGCTCCAAAGGCTGGGAGCTGATTGACAGGAGTGGTCATCATTTTGGGACAATCCTGAACCTTACCTTCAGGATGGGTCAGTGCCTCTTCCAGAGGGCCCACGGGAGATGGGTGAGCAGTTGGGTGAGGCATAATACCAATTGGTGCAGGATTGCCAGTTGGCTCCACGGCAAAAGGGTGAGAGCCTTTCCCCCGGCTCCCTTATTTCCATGGTGACATCTCCACTGGAAGAGCAGCCGCTTCTGGCTAGCACCTCTAAGCCAGTGGTGAAGCAAACATGATGTTCCTACTGCAAATTTTTGTTCATCCTGCAAGGCAAATTTTGTGAAAATTTTTCCTCCTCCAGTGAAGCATACAAAAACGAGGTTACTCTTAAACCGAAGTTCTACTGTATTATCTCATGTTTGTGGTCTAAAAACCCTGTGAAATGGGTATTACTCTCTCCAGGGATATTATCAGGCTCAAAGGAGATAAGAGATGTAAAGCACTTAATAAACCTTATATATAAACCTCGTATATTACGTGTTGTTGGTATCAGCATTATTATTAATTAGCCTCCCCCAGTCTGGTGGTGTCTTCATTTGCTGGGCCTTTTGCCTCCCTCTTCCTGAACTCAAACAATATTTAAGGAACAGCACTGGGGTGTATTGATAAATTGTTAACAGCAAGGCTCTCAAGAAAAGAAAAAATATGTAGTTTAATCCATGTCATTAATACTTGAATCTGGACAATGAGTGAAACAATAAATCAAACCCTAATTGGCAAGATTGCTGATTTTGGATCTGTAAATGCTCACAATGAAATTTTAACAATCAGCCCTCTCCAAGTGAGTTAGAGCTGGCTCCAGCACACCTCTGGATATCCCCATTTCATAAATGAGGAAACTGAGTCTCAGGTTAAATGACTTACTTATAATCTCAGACTTATTATCAGCAGAGGCAGGATTTAAACTGACATCCTGATTCTAAGTCCAATGTTCTATCTATTATGAAACACTGCCTCATCTATGAAAGAAGATGGATTCTAATAGCCTAATTCATAAGACCAGTTGTAAAAAAATATTTATTTCTTCTTTACTGGCTATTGGATATGTCTATCTAATAGTCTCCCTCAGCCCCAGCTGCTTCTCATTTTCTTCGCTCCTTCCTGCTGTGGGCGAGGAAGTGGGAAGGAGAACACACACTAATGAGGATCCAGCTGTCACTCAGCTAGTTATCTCCCTGGTACTGGGCAAGACATCTCTGATTCACATAATAAAGTCATTTGTACACAATTTTTTAATTCCACCAGGCCCAATACTCATTACTAATAATGAAGTGACAGCCTCACTGGTTTCATAGAGCTCCTCCTGTCTCTTCAATGGAGCAAAGGAGCATGTGAATAGCTTTGAAGATGCCATAGGTATATTTGACCAGAGGGGTGAAGATCTTCTTAGGCCATTTCTTTTCTAAGACACTGACATCCAGATAAATTTCTTCACACAACTTTGTAGAAAACCAGTCTGGCAGTTTCTCAAGAAGACATCCTTTATTCAGCACAATTATTTTTTCTTGAGTACGAAAAATGGTACCACTTTGTAAAATAGTTTTGAAGTGGCATTGTACTGTAAATCTCATATATAGTACGGTAACACTAAATGCCAATATAATGTAAAGATATTAAATGTTAACTAAATTAAGTTAATGCTTTATAAAAATAAGCATGTTCTCAATTCTTATACTTACCAACCATGTGACATATGGGCAATCCATTTTCCTAGGTGTCCTCCTCATTTTTCAAAATAGGTGTGAATACTCTACTATTTACCTCACAGGGTTGTGTAAGGAAAATATATTGTAAACCTTAACTAAGTAGTATATTTATTATAAAACATCATTCTATATGTATTCACATAAACTATATTTATATGATACATCATATATCTAGCACACATCTGTTTTTATCATTATGTAACCATATAATGAGTGTCTTCTTGTGAGTATTATTGCTATTCTTCTTATTGTTGTTGTTATTAAACAGACCGTCTGATACTGCAGGGATGAAATCACAGAACTGTAAAAATGTGGAAAAGACTTCAGAAATCACTTTCTCTGACTCCTTCTGTTTTCAAGTGTATATGGAGAGGAGAGAATAATGACGAAGAGAGATGACGCTAATATTGAAGCACAGAGAACGATGACTTCCTCAAGGCCAACCACTTTTAGCACACAGGATTCCCTTGTCTCTTAACTAGCTTGGCTAGAATGCCCTAAAGTAGAAGTTCTCAATATTTTTGGTCTCAGGACTCCTGTAGATTCTTAAAAATTATTGAAGACCTCAAAGAGCTTTTGTTAATGTGGAGTTTATCTATCAATATTTACCGTATTAGCCATTAAACTTGACAAAATTTAAATATGTATTAATTCATTACTAAGAAGAATAACAAATCTATTACATGTTAATATAAACAACATTTATGAAAAATACCGATAATTTCCAAAAGAAAAATATTTAGTGACATTGCTTTTTTTCAAATCTCTTTAATGTCTAACAATAGAAAACAGCTAGATTCTCCTATCTGCTTCTGTTTCTAATTTGTTGCAATATGTTGATTTGGTTGGAGTATATGAAGAAAATTCAGTGTCATACAGGTAAGTTGGAAAATGTAGGAGTATTTTAATAGGCAATTAATGCTTTAGTATAATTATGAAAATAACTTTGATGAAAATAATTTCAACATCAAGACCCCTCCTCAACAGGACTCAGGGACTCCTCAGTGGCTTGTGGTTCATAGCTTAAGAACCACTGCTCTAAAGGAGAAATAAGCACCATCTTATTACCTGTATGATAGATATTTTTTTTTTAGGTGGTGGAAGTCACCATATAGATCAATGATGGTCAGCCAACAAGAGTTGAGTCGCTTTACTGACTCTAATGCTAACCTTTACTAATAGCACATAGCAACCCACAGACATACTATCCCTGATAATTCTGTTCAGGGATCTGGCATCATTAGAATTTGCCCCACCTGCTAGGCAGATGTAGCTTCATCCTGTCAATCATTGCTTAAGGTGTAAATTGTCAGAGTGAGGCTGTTTATTTTATGAAAGTTTGGTGATCTGCTTTAACTCATGATCAGTGTGACTGGAAGTCTAAATATTCTAATGTTGATTGAAAGAGGTAGCATGACAGATCATGCCAAGTTTTATTTATTTGTACCTTCTGGTTTTCACTGTTTTGTTAAGCTCCCTGCAGTTCAGTTCAGAGGATGACAAACCCATTGCATGTACAAGAAAGAAAACACTGGTCTTGACAGCAGATAGATTTGGTTGATTGAAAAGTTAATTTAATGATACAAGTCTTCATTCACTTGGTCCCATAAATGTGCATGGAATATTTCTCTGACCATTTTTCCCCATTGTCAGAGTGGATAAGTTGGGCTCCAGGCATCTAATCACATTCCCTAACCCTTTGCCTTCCTGTCCTACTCTGAAATAAAAAGAAAGCTTCTCACCTTTCTGAGACAGGGAGCCTGCCTACATGCTAATTAGATGTGAGCTGCGCTTTTTTTTATTTTTGCTAGGCTTTGTTCTGGGCATATCTTTTTCTCCAACCACTATCTAAATTCATCTCAGTTACAAAAATTCCGTATCCTTGAATTCTTTTTGTTAAGGCATTTAACACCGCCTGAGCTGAAAGTTGATCTTGTGTGAATTGGGGGATGGAAGAGGAGAGAGGGAATGAGAAAGAGAGACGAGATGTAAAAGATGGAGACTTTGTTGCTTAGAGACTGGCACAACCATCTCATTACCCCAGTTTCCAGTCCACTGGCCTGTAGAATGAGAGTTCTTTGGGTCTCAGTTCTGGAGCACCAGCTGGGTTCTTTGCTCTACACTTTTAGTTACTGGGCTATTTCCTACTCTTGAGATATTTATATTTTTTTACTCAGATAAGAAGAAACCAGGACTTCATCTTGTTCAGGGAAGAACACAACTCAACCTTCCCAAGGATGAAAGTCACCTCCACCAATCAATTTTGAACTAGCTGTACCTCAGTTATAGATTATTTACCAAGATCTCATCTTTAAAGTATGCCAGACCTTCCAAATACCTGGTGATAGCAAATGAGATAGCTCACAAGGTGATTAGTCATCATTACAGGTCATTAGTTCTTTTCATGTTCAAACTTGCCCTTTCTCTAGTCCGTGCCTTTGCTGTGATGCTGGGGTCATGAACGAACATAGAAAGCTGGGCTGAATTAAGAAGGTATTCATCAGACCTTGTTTATACCTGCTACAAATTATATGGCCAAAAAGAGACAAATGAGAATGAAGAAACAATGAAAAACGTTGATTGATATTTGGTTGAGGTGAAAGGGAGTGGGCAGGAGGGATTCTTTCCAATACATGAAATTATAATGCAACACAAATGTTAAACTTTATTCCTCTGTTGACATTTCCCTGATAAAGCTTAATTTTTATTTTTACTGGGAGACTCTAATATCAATCATCCTTAATAGGGAGGAAATGAAACTGTTTTGTGGTTCTTGTCACTTTCTTAATAATGCCCTATCCCAAGGAACAGTGGAGCATAGGCTCCCTTCTAGCACAAGGGTAGGAAAATGTTACTGCACTGCCCTCTAATGGTACTAGGCTTCTGTACATCTAAGGACAGGACAGTTTAAGGTTGCCAGCAATGAGCTGTTGAAGCACCCTTTCCATCAGCCCCATCAGAGATAAAAAATGGACATTTCATAGCAGAAAGAATCGCTACTATAGACTGCAAGCTTGAGTCATCATCGAAGAATACTGGGCACTTTAAGAGGATGTGTCTCATATAATCTGTGTAACAGATTTTGGGTCAATGAGGACCTATATTGATTGGTGGAGCCAGCACGAGGTATCTGCATTGAAACAAAATGGATCCTGTTGGGAATGATGCAAGACATAGAGTGGTTTTCTGTTCCTTTTAATTTTCTGAATAGACTCTTTTTTTTTTTTTTGGTTTGTTTTTGTTCCTTCAGTTATAGCTGGTAGAGTCATTACTCTGAACCACATAATCTTTTCTCAGTATTTCCCTCATGCTAGCTTACTTATTGTCATTCTCATAATCACTGAAACTCTGTCCAAAGTTAGAGCTGGCATCTTCGTCCACATTGACAGTTTGAGCTTCCAGATTCCCTCCTTTCAGACCTGTGTTTTAATTGACTCCAAAAGACCCAGAGGAGAGGCAGAGGAAGCATCAGGGCTTGGCTGCATTCGGCACATTTTCCAGCTCTTGGGTCTGACCTCCGACTGCCCCTGAAGTTTGACAGGGAAAGGAAACAGCTTCATAATTATGACTGAGCTAAAATAAGGAGGCAGCTTCTTCCACACAGCCCAGGGAGGACCAGCATCAAAACTAACTGATCAAGTCCCATAAATATTAATAATGCTGTTTAAAGTGACAGGGGGCTCTCTGCCACACCTCAGCCCAGCAGCTTCTACAGCACAGATGCGACTTGCTGTTTTGGAGTTCCATTTATAAATAATTAAAATGTTGTGTGGGAAATTACCACCCTGTCTGTGAAAGCTCTCATTGTGTGGGTGCCCATCAAAGGGGGAATCCCAAATTAGTGTGAAGTAGGAGAAGATGTGGTGGGCTGTGTTTTTGTGTGTGTGTGTGTGTGTGTGTGTGTGTGTGCTGCTTAGAAAGAGGTGGGGGGAGGAGGAGACAACTTGCCAATTTGCTGCTTCAGTTTCTAATTGAGACTAATCTAGGTCAAAGCCTTGGCTTTAACCCTTGTCTGTTATGCTTTCTCCTAACTGGGAAAACCAGATGTGAGTGGAGAAGCCAAATGAGAAATGGGAAATGGTAGGACTATATCCAGGGACAGAAAGGCATGCTTTGAATAGCTGAGGACAATTTCAGTTCATATTGAAAACATACATTAGCAAATGAGGAGGTTGGGATGGAAGTAGAAATGTATTGGCAACAATGAAAAAAGAAAAACTCAGTAATTGTATCATGTCAGAAATAACAGGGTCTAAAATGAAATCAGGTTTCACATGACATAAACTCCTACATCTTAGTTGAAATGGCAATTTTTTCTTATTCTTTTTTTTTCCTAGAGGTAACAACCATCAGTTTGTGTGGTTGACAGCTGCCAAATGCAGACGGAGTTACTCTACTTTGCAGATTTTGAAATGTCTCTACTCATCTCCCAGAAGCAGACTACATCTGTTCTGAATGGGAGTTAGAGAGGAAATTTATTAATAAATAACATTTTACAAATACTAAAAAGAAAAGATATTGATGAAACTTGTTTTTTAAAGTTTGGTTCAAGAGATTTAAAAGTATAATTTTTTTTTATTTTCCTATTTTAAAATTTCCTATGTTAGCCCATTTTTTAAAAAAAGAAGTTGACGCAAAATAAGTTTGCTTTTTTCTTTTCATTCATTATTTGAGTCATTCATCTAAGAAATATTTGTCTAATGCTACTTATATATATACTTACATACATGCTAGGTGGCAAAATGGATAGAGTGCAGGGCCTGGAGTCAGGAAGACTCATCCTCCTCAGTTCAGATGTGGTCTCAGACTTTTATTATCTGTGATAGTAACACAGATATTATCTGGGCAAGTCACATAACCCTATTTGCCTCAGTTTCTTCATATGTGAAAATGAGCTAGAGAAGTAAATGGCCAAATAACTCCAGTATCTTTGCCAAGAAAACTTCAAATGGGGTCACAAAGAGTCAAGTATGACTGAAAAAAACAACTGAAACACCTATACAAGAGACTGGGGAATACATACATATATCACATACACGTGTGCATATGCATAAGTGTGTGTGTGTGTGTGTGTGTGTGTGTGTGAGTGTGTTTGTGTTAAACAGTCAATGTCTTCAAGGAACTGACAAACTGGACAGGTTTTTAACAAGGAATAAGTGGTATTTCTACTCGGATGTTTGTAGCTACTTCTAATTGAAATTTTTACACATCTCATTTCCCATAGACTATCCAAATGCTATGGAATTATAATCATGATCATTGCTAGGAAAATTTGCTATAGAGATGGCACTGATTTTAAAAAATGTTCAAAAAAAGGATACTGCTTTATTAACAACTTAACCTTACATACCACTTTAAGGTTTACAAAACCCTTTGTCTAAAACAACACTGGGAGGTAGCTAGTGCAAATATAACATTTTAAAGATGAGAAGATTGAAGTTCAGATAGACTCACACAGCAAATAAATATGAATTTGAAGCCAGGTCTCCTGATGATCTAAAACAAGAGAGTCAGAGACCCCAGCCTAGCCAGATATCCTACATGGGAAAAACAGAATAGCATCATACACAAGAACATTCTCAGGCTTTCTCTGACAATTTGAAAGATCTGCATTCAAATCCTGATTTTGACACTTTCTAGATGTGTAATAATGAGTAAGTTACTTTACCTCATCTTCAAAGTGAAGAGAATAGTATTTCTAGTACCCTGACAAAGTTGTTTTGAAGCCCAAATGAGATGCCATATGTAACTACTTTGTGCATTTTTATTAAACTCTTTCTGTGTATATGGAATCATAGGATCAAGTTACAGCTGTTGTTTGGTCATTTCAGTCATGCCCAATTCTTCATGACCCCATTTGGGGTTTTCTTAGCAGAGATACTTAAGTGGTTTGTCATTTCCTTCTCCAGCTCATTTTGCAGATGAGGAACTGAAGCAAATACAGTTAAGTGACTTGCCCAGGGTTACACAGCTAATACATATGTGAGGCCAGTTAAATTCAGGAAGATGAGTCTTCCTAACTCTAGGCCCAGCACTATCCACGGTACCACCTAGCTGCTCATAGAAGGGACCTAAAAGGGGAAACTAAAGACCCAAGAAGAAGTGAAGTGCCTTGTCCAAAGGAACATAGGTATCAAGGGGTCAAGTGGCAGAACTGGATTTGTACCCTAAAATTCTCTGACTCCAAATCCATTTTTTTTTTTGCCCACCATATCACACTGACTTCCATATGTTGGTTCCACTCAGGAGATAGATCATAAGCATTATTTTGTTTTTGTTCCTATATACTCAGAACCTAGCACACAGTAGGTACTCTATAGAAGTTTGTTGGATTTCATTGAATTGAACTTTAAAGTGCTATATAAATATCAATTATCATTTTATTACAAAATCTATATTTGACCAACTTATAAACCTCCATTTTTTTTAAATAATAGGAAAATTAGTTATAAGCAATTCTGGACCAATGATGAATTTGATTATTTCACAAAATTCATAGAAACCATGACTTGTCTTGGCTCACGTCCCAATATAAGTAATACAAAAAAGGCCCTCAAGCATATTTCTAGGAAACATAAAACTTAGAAACAAGAGAGTCTTTAGAGCTAAATCTGGTCCAACTCCTTTGTTTTACAGATGAGGAAAGTGAGGTAGAGAGAGGGATTGAATTACCCAAGGTCACACGGATAGTAATTAGACAAGCTGGTGATTGAGTGATTCAGTTATCTGAAAGTGCTGAAATAAGTTTGCACTATGATGAGACAGCTGCTATTGTTGAAGCAAATCTCATTTGCATCAGCTCATATACTGACTTGGAGCTGGACTCAGTAACTGAGCTAAACATTTGTGCTACCAAGCCTTCCTCTCAGAGTTCAGCCAGACTGTTTAGCTGACACATTTCTAGGTTTCTTCACGTTCCTATGTCCCATGAAAACCGTGGGGGTGGCACACATTCTTTCCTTGTATTTAACCTTCCTTGAGACTATGAGCTGCATTTTGTGACACGCTGTGGGAGGTGAGGGTGTTATATCTAGAAAGGCAGCTGTGTAGTACTTAGCAAATGTTGTTTCTGTCTATGGAGTTTGTTCAATATAGGAACATAGAGGCAGAGCCCTAGAAACCTAGAATCCCATGAAACATTTGAAGTGAAAGGGACCTTTGTCAGATATCCTGTGAAATATAGAAGGAATTATCCCTAAAATATCCCTGAGAGGTTCTTAGAGTTGGAACACTTGGCCTGGAATCCTAGTTCCAACGTTTATTAGCTATATGGTTATGAGTAAATACCTTAATCTCTGACATGCTATCTTCTCTGATAGGATACAAACTTTTTGATAACAGAGATTGTTTCACTTACGTCTTCATTTATCTCAGCATCTCACACATATTCAGCATTTAATAAATGCTTACTGAATGACTGGTTTGAGCCTCAATTTCTTCATCTATGAAATGGGGATAATGGTGCTTATACTATATATCTCACAGGGATGTCCTCAGGAAATTCTTCTGAGGACCTTAAAGAAACATAAATGTTAGCTATTATTATGATTATAGTTGTTGTGTTTCTCAACCTTTCCCTTGAACATATCCAGGCAAGAGGAATTTACCACCTCAAAAGCAAGACCGAAGGTACAGCATTGGGGGTTATGGAGAACAGAGAGGGGAGAGGAAGGAAGGAGATAATACTAAAAGAAAGTTCTTCCTTGTATTGATTCAAAATCTGCCAACCTGCAACTTCTAACCTACTATTACTAATTCAACTTTCTCAAACTAAATACAAAGATTAAACCCTCTTCCACATGGCAATACTTTTTAATATTAAAGGAAAGCAGAACCTGTGCCCCTCCTCACCCCACACTCCAAAACATCAGCACTTTCTTTATTCATACCTTCTACAATACGGTTTTGTAATCACACACCAACTTGGTCACCCTCCCCTAGGTGCACCCTGTTGAGTCATTGCTCTTTTCAAAAAGAGAGGGACCAGAATAGATCACAGTACTAGAGATGCTGTAAATATCACAAGGGAGGCTATCATCTACTACAATGAGACTATAATCTCCCTTTGTCAAGGCATTATATTGTAGTGTTGTAGAGAAAAGCAATTATTGCTGCTTGGGGAAAGCGTTTTGTAAACCTAAAAGCATTCTATAAATGTGAGTTATTATTATTATTATTGCTACTATTAATGCAGCCTAAAGCTTCATTAGTGTTTTTTATCTACTCAATGAATTCATTGATTCATTCAACATCTATTTTGTGTCTTTTATGTGCAAGATGCCGTGCTATGTGCAGAGGCGACAAAATACAGAAGACATCCTCAAGGCATGGAAAACAACACATCCATGAACAAAAAGGAATGAGTGGTTTAATGAATTTTAAAAAATGTTTATTAAGTGCTTACTATATGCCAACCACAGGACACATAGTAAGATCCTACAAAATATAATACAAATTGATTATGATAAGCGGATTAAAGAATTATGAAAAAATGCTAGGAGAATTAGGAAGAAGGAGGGGATCGTGTCTGGCTCAGGGAATCAGAGACAGCTTCAAGGAGGAGGAGAAGACATTGGATGTAGACTTTGAAGAACAGTTGAAACTTCAGTGCAGGGGGAGGGTAGGTGTACAAGGTATATGGGAGTAGAAGAACAAAGACAGTTGGATGGAAAAGTCCAGGAACTATCTGGGTAATGAATGTTCAGTTTGACCAGTGTTTAAGACAAGTGAAAGGAAGGAAACTAGTTAGAGGACTCATTAGGGGAGCTGGATCAATTTAATGAGTTTACAGTAATAAGGCCATTATTTGGGATTATGAATCTATCTCTTTATGGAAGGTTTAGATATGACCATTGCCACTTTCCTTAAGAAGACTGAGGACATCTCTTAGGCATGGGTACTTGGCCTATTCAGAGCTTATTGAAGATAAGTAATTAAATCACAACATTTGAGATGATTTGATTAGCTCAGGTTACTGTGTATCAGAACCATTCTTTCATATTGTATTTAGAAAAGGGGAGTTTCAGGGGCCTTTCAGAAGATCAGAGAAAAGGACTGAGGGAGAGCAGACCTGGATCTCAGTGAGTGGGAAGCAGTCTTTGTATCTGCACCGTCCCATACCTGTAACATCTGGAATATCTGGCAGACTTGGAAAGACACAGGGAGAAGCACGTTGCAGTTGCACACATTCTCAACAATGAATTTCAATGAAAAGTGGTGGCATGGTTTCTCAAATATGTGGACCTAGAAGGGGACTGGACCAAATGATTTAACCTCCTGGGTAAAGAAGAAGAACTTTCAGTGATGAAGTCTGGGAAAGTTTCTGAACCTAATATTCTATGGAGGAAATCAAGTGTTCTTTGACAGACTTGGAAGACTTGGAAAAAATACAAATAAAGATGTGGTTCTGAATAGAGAAGCATTGTATCATTTTTATGGGATACTGTATTCTATAATTTTTACTTTTTTTGCAAAGTGAGATGAAGTTTCTCCTATATCTGATATGCATGTTTCCTTGAATATTTACATGGGTCCTGGGACCTTGGATCTTTGGAGATTCAGATATGAGTTATATTTAGGAGTTCCTGGAGGAACCACATAGAGATGATTTGAGGGCACCCACCAGAGTCAATGTAAGCCCAGTGGAGGTCCATGTAAGTTCAGAGTTTGGGAAATGAACCATAGATTATACTTGACATAAAGGTAGAAAGGTAAACAGAGTGGGATGGATCCTGAATGCCAGACTAATTCAGTTCAATTCACTTCACGTTTCTTAAACGCTAAACACAAGACTTTGTCCATCCACTCAACCCGTTCATAAACATTTATTAAGCACCTACTATGTACCAGACACTGTGCTAAAGGCTGTAATAAAGACATTCCTTGCCCTCAAAAAGCTTGCAATCCAAGGGGATAAGTCAACACACAACACACTTTTAAGTGATTGTTAGCATAATGAATGGAGCACTTCACCTAGAGTTAGGGAGAACAGAATTAGAGTCCTACCTTAGACACTTTCTACTTGTGTGACCTGCATGACTGACATACTCTGTTAGTCTAAGTCTCATCATCTGTAAAATGGGAATAATAATAGCGGAAAGTCAACCCACATTTATTAAGCACTAACTGTATGCCAGGCAATGGGCTAACTGCTGGGGTTACCAAAAAGGCAAAAAAAATCATACCTACCTTGTGAAGATCAAATCGTAGAACATATTTAAAGAATTCCAAAAACCTTAAGTTCTTTATTAATGTTAGCTATTGTTGTTTTTATTAAGAGACATGAAGATACAAAGACAAAGATGAAAAATGTCCCTGTCCTCAAGAAGCAGGTTACCTGGAGGCAGTTAGGTAGCATGGTGAATAGAACACTGGCCCTAGAGTAAGGAAGAACAGAGTTCAAATCCAGTGTCAGCTACTTAACACTAACTGTGACCTTGGGCAAGTCACTTAAACCCAATTGCCCTGCCTTCCCCCCTTTAAAAAAAATCACCCCCCCCAAAAACAAAGTAGGTTACCTGATATAATAAATGAAATAATATGAAGAATAAGAACACTATCATTGTTCTGGTTTAATTTTTTTCCAGTTTAGCCCTTTTTATAGAGGAAGGATGTAGGAAGAAAACTGTAGGATGTAAGAGCCCAAGGATTATAGAGTATCAGAGAAGCCTGAAGAGAAAGGATAGGGCCTTCTCAGTTACTGAAGGAATAGCTTGGTAGTTAGGACAAAAAAACAGGATGAGTTGTCCACAGTTAGTCATGGTGATTGTATTGCTGGCCATGACATTGTGGGAGCCAGAGTGCTTTCTGGTTTCCACAGTGTCCATGTCTTTTCTCATCTGACTAAAAACCAATTATTCAGTTACAGCAACACAGAAGAAAAAGTGGGAGTCATTTGCGTTGAGCCATCATTTGCCATGGGCAACATGCCAGGCACAGTGTCTTGAAGGAAGCATAAAGTTCCTGTCACCAAATTTTACCATTGCCATTGTAGTAAAAAAAAGTTACCATTCTGGTATAAAAATCCAGGCTACAGGGTTTGGATTTTACTTAGTCATTGCTAACTACTGGCATTTATACAGTGCTTTAAGGTTTGCTAAGCACTTTATATGTGTTATGTCACTTAATCCTCAAAGCCACATTGTGAGGTAGATGCTAATATTATCCCCAGTTTCCAGATGAGGAAAATGCAGAATAAAAGTTAAGTGATTTGCTTGGGTTAGACAGCTAAGTAAGTGTCTGAGGCAAGATTCAAACTCAGGTCTTTCTGACCCCAAGTCCAATGCTCTAGCTGCCACTAAATAAACTATGGAGAGGCATTAGAGGTTATGGAACAGTAGAGTAATGGGATCTAAATTCTGCAACAGAAGGAATGTTTTAGCACTGGTGCATAGAATGGATTGGATGTGGGAGAGGTAGAAGGGAGACAGTATAGGCAGCTATTAAAACATACTAGGTAAAGAAGGGAGGGGAAAATCCCTGAACTGTGGTGGTGCCAGCAAGAATAAAAAGAATGAAAGGAACAAGAAAGATATAGTGAAGGCAGAATCAATTCCAAGGTTTCAAGCCTGGATGACTAGGAGAATGGTAGTGTCATTAACAGAAATAGGAAAGTCAAGAGGAGGAACAGATTTTTCAGGGAAAGATGAGTTCAGTTTTTGAAATGTTGAGTCTGAAGTGCCATCAAGACATCCAGAGAGATATTTCCAATAGGGAGTTATACATGTGGGTCTGGAACTCAGAAAATGGTTAGAATGGAAATGTAGGTTTAGAATTTTTTTTACAAAAAGATGATAGTCGAAGTAGAATGAGTTGGATGAGAGAGGAAAAGAGGAAAAAAGGATGGAGCTTGGAAAATGGTTACAATTAGGCTATGGGAAGGGGAAAAACACAAAACAAAGGAAAGAGAACAAAGAATTAGACAGGGAGGAGAAACAGGATAGTTGTGGTGGCACCATCTCTGCCTCCAAGAGAAAACAGAGTATGCACTAGAGGATGGCAGCCAGATGCTAGAAGCAACAAAGAGATGGAGGAGGAGGAAGACTGAGAATAGGTCCTTGCATCTGGTGGCAAGGAAGGAAATCATTAACAACCTTCAAGAGGACACATTTAATAGAATGTTGGAGATGGAAATGAAATCACAAGAAGTAAATAGTGAGTATTAAGACAGTGTAGAGAATGGATTTAGAATACTCTTGCCAGCAGTGTGGTGGTGAAAGGGAGGGAAGAAACTGTACAGCAGCTGGAAGGGTTAAGAAGGGTTCAGAAAAATTCCCACTTAGGTATGTTCAAATGTAGAGATGTGCCTGTAGGCAGAGGAGGAACCAGTAAAGAGGGAAAGATTTAAGTTAACTGAGAGAGACAAAGAGAGAGATCCAGGTCCTGAAGGAAGTGGGTGGGTTTGAAATAAAGGACCCAAGTGAACAAGTCAGCCTTGGGTAGTAGGAATGACACTTCTTCCTCTGAAATAGGAGGGGGGAAGGGTAGTATATCTGGAAAAAAATTCTGAGGCAAGTTGTGGAAGCTCATTTCTGATAGGCTCAATCTTATGAGTAAACTAGGATTCAAAGGTAACTGCTAATAGTGAGAAGGGAAGAGGTGGGAGCCTCAGAAGAGGAGGGAAGGTCTTAAACAACCACTGTGAGGAATGTGATAGAGAATCAATGACATAATAAAAGGCTATCCAGGTATTAGTAGGAGCCTAGTTAAGGTTAAATGCCAGACATAACATACTATCAATTCATACTGAGTTTGTAGTCAAGTAGAACCCTTTTTAAACCAAGCCTTCTCTATCTCCTACTTGTGCAATTGTTTGTTTAGTTTTTTATTAATCTAAAAGTATTATTTTGTATTTATTCCTATCTAGGAGGCAGCTAGGTGGCTCAGTGCATAGAGTTCAGGGCCTGGAGTCAGGAAGATTTGATTTCAAATCCAGCCTCAGACACTGTGGGACGCTGGGCAATCACTTAACCTTCATTTGCCTGAATCCTCTGGAGAAGAAAATGGTCAACTATTCTGGTATCTTTTCCAAGAAAACCTTGTAGACAGTATCATCACGAAAAGTCAGATACAACTGAAAGAGAACAATCCTTTCTAAATTCATGTTTAGATTTTAGATTTAGATTCGGTCAACAGTTCAGAGAATTACTTCAATTCAGAGGATCTTAGACTTGGAAGAGGCTTCAGAGGTTGCCTACTCTAACCCAGACTTGAACAAAAACCCCTCCAAGTACCTATCCTCAGTTTTCCTCCTCCTCCATCTCTTCATTGCTTCTGGCATCTGGCTGCCATCTTCTGCTCCATACTCTATTCTCTTTGGAGTCAGAGATGATGCTACAACTGTCCCCTGAAACTGGTCATCAAGCCTCTCCTTGAAGACTCCAGAGATATAAACATTACTACCTTATGCCAACCAGTAGCGTGCTGGTAAATGTTTCACAACCATCTCTACAGGAGAGGAATTGCACAATAAACATTTTTCCATTGTTTTCTTAATTCCAGATAATCAACAGAACAATAAATCAAATACTGATTTGGAGCATTTTTTTACTTCCAAGGTATAATTGCAAAGATTGAAAATTTAACAATGCACACCGCTGACCTACACTTGAACACATGTAACTGTTAAAAAAGCATCCTTATATTAAGCCTCGACCTCTCCATAATAGCAAATAATTTAACAAACATTCATTACATCCCTACTCTGTGTGAAGGTCTATGCAAGATACTGGACATAAAGACTTAGCCCTTCTCCGCAATGCAAGGACCTAAAACAATTCCGAAGGAGTCATGATGGAAAGTGCAAGCCACATCCAGAGAAAGAACTATGGAGTCAAAATGCAGAGCAAAGCAGACTGTTTTCTTTTTTGTTTTGTTTTGTTTTGTTCTTAGTTTCTCATGGTTTCTCCCATTTGTTATAATTCTATGCAACATGACTATGTAAAAATGTGTTTAATAGGAATGTATATATAGAGCCTATATCAGATTGCATGCTGTTTTGGGAAAGGTAGGGGGAAGAATGGAGAGAAAATTTAAAACTTATGGAAGTGAATGATGAAAACTAAAAATAAATAAATTAACTAATAAAAAAAGAACCAATATTTTTTTTTAAGATACTGGAGATAAAAAAGATAGACATGTCACTGTCTCTGGACTCAAGGAATTTATAATCCAGAGATTAATATTCTTGGCTCTATTTCCGATTTTCCAAGATTTCAACATACTATGCCCCAGGATAGAGGGCACCTCCTTCCCTTGTTTTTTGGCTCCTTTTTTGTGTGTTATCTTCCCTCATTAGAAAGCCACCTGAGAGAATAGAGTACCAGTCCTAGAGTCAGGAGAACCTGAGTTCAAATCCAGCTTCACACACTTGACACACTTACTAGCTGTGTGACCTTGGGTGAGTCACTTAACCCCAATTGCCCGGTCAAAAAAAAAAAGGATACTAAAGAGAATTTGTGTTTTTTATGTTGCTCCAGCAGTTACTTATGTCTTAGCAAAGCCTCCCAAACTCTAAAAATGCCTACTTTAAATAACAGAGGCAAGGCGAGGCAAAAGGAACCTGGACTATTTCAGTTAGTGCAAAGAAAGAGTATACAAAAAGGACAGAAAGCACTTCCTTGAAAAACTTTGGAACTATGAACACAGTTGTTAAATGGATTGAGTTCCTCAGAAAAGAGGAAGGTCAGGCAGCTAGATGGCACAGTGAATAGAGCATTGGCCCTGGAGTCAGGAGGATCTGAGTTCAAATGCAGCCTCAGACACTTAACACTTACTAGCCATGGGACCTTGGGCAGGTCACTTAACCCCAATTGCCCGCCTTTCCCCCTTCAAAAAAAAAAAAAAGCCATCTGAGAGTCTTTTTAGTTTGTATAATACACTTAACACACTTGTGTTTGTATCTCTAGTGCTCAGCACAGAGCCTAGGACATAATAAGCACTTAAATGATGATTGCCTTCCCTTCCTTTGCCTTGCCTTCCTTGCATGCAATAATAAGTAGAGCAGAGAAGGAGTAGGGGAGATGGATGCACAAATAGCTATTACACAGGGAACCAACTGCCAAGTTCAAAGGAAAGTCCTCCAAGAAGTTGGAGGGGGGATGTGGAGGGAGCAAGGAAAGCTTTCTTGGCCAGGTGCCTCCTGACACTAGCTTTAAAGAAAAGGGAAGGCCGATTGAAGTGAGGAAATTTTCATTTCAAACAGAGGAAGACATTGTGGGGGAAAGGCAGGAGAACAGGTCGGGCAAGAACAGATAACAAGGAGCTGTCAGTCAGTAAGCAATTAAGTGCTTACTATGCGCCAGGCACTGGGCTCAGGCCTGAGAATACAAATAGGAGCTGAAGCAAGGACAGTCCTTGGCCTCAAGAGGCTCACGGTCTAATGGAGGAAGAAGAGCTGAAAAGCTAGTGGGAGACACGGTTGGCTTGGACACCCTCCTTAAATGGAGGTTTGGGTGGAACTACCCATTCAGAAGGACAGGCTGCAAGGGCAGAGGGCACTTCCTATGTGTGAATTCCAGGGTCATCTTCCAGTTATAATCAGCTGAGAAATGATTTGTGCAGTTTGATTGGAATACGATATTTTGAGGCAAGGAATATGAGCTAAGGCTGGAAGATTGATCTGAAAACAAAATTGCGAAAGATTATAATGCCAAGAGAATGAATTTATATGTTTAATTTGGTAGGCAAGGGAGCACTACTGATGATTATTTAGTAGTACGATATAATTAGAGTGATGTCACAAGTAAATTATTTGACCCTAACTGTGCAAGTTACTTTATCTGTCTCAACCTCAGTGTTCACATCTATAAAATGGGAATAGTCATAAGCACCCAACTCACAGGATTACAAAGAGGATCAAATGAAGGAATCTATGTAAAATTGCTTATGACCCTTCAAGTTCTATATAATTGCTAGTTATTATGTTTGTTACTAATATTATTATTCTTTGGACAAGGGTAGGGTAAAGGAAGGTTAGAGAGGGAAGAGGTTCGAGGTAGGAAGATCAGCTAGTAGAAACTTGGTATAATATTTCAGACAGAATGCTAGTCAGGAAACTTGGGTTTGAATCCTGGCTCTTATTGATAGCCACTGTGCGACAATAGGCAACTCACTGACTATCTCTGAGCTTCATTTTTCTTATTTCTAAAACAGGTGTAATGACATCTGCCCTACATTTCTCACAGGGTTCTGATGAGGAAAGCTCTTCTCAAACCTTGCATTTCTAAATAACAAGAGTTACTATTATCTCTTTACTTTTCAATCCAGTGGCTTTTTCTGAGTCTCCATCCATTTTGAACTTTCTGCAGCTTGACATTGGACTCCCTTTCTCCTGCAGACTCTCTTTCCTGGGTTTTTATAATACTGCTCACCTGATTCTCCTCTTCATTGTTGGATGGCGTCTTCTTAGTCTCCTTTGCAGGATCATCTTCCATCCTGTGTCTCTATATACGTATATATATATATATACGTACTTCCAACAGCCCTCTTTAGCTTCTGTCTCTCTCTGTCTCTCTCTGTCTCTCTCTCAGATACATCAGTTCCCAAGTTTCAAGTACCAACTGTAAGCCGATGATTCCCAAATCTATTTATCTAGCTCTCATCTTTCTGCTGTGCATCAAGCCCACATCACCAATTGCCTGATGGGTAATTTTACCTGAATATGCTAATCTCAAACTCAACCTGTCCAAAATAGAAGTCATTATCTTTCTGACCACTCCTCCTCCAAACTTTACCATTTCCATCAAGGGTACTTTCGTTCTAGAATTTTGTCAGGCCTATTTGCTGAATGGCCATTACCTTGAAAAGGCCTTAGCCTAAAAGGGTCAGGGTCTCACATTGCCTCCTGGACCATCTCCAGTCACCTTGATGAATATCAGGCCACTGGACCCAGATGGCTCTGGAGGGGAAAGTGAGAGTGGTAACCTTGCACAGCCCTCCCTCCCTCCCTCAAACCAAAGTCAACTGCAAGTCAAGTCATCATCTCCCTGATGTCATGGTCCTCTTTGAGAATGAAGGACAAACACAGCAACAATACACACAGAATGTTCCAAATTTAAAGACCCCGTGGTCCTTACAGTATAGCAGCAAAGCTGATGGTACCATAGCTTCTTTTTTTTTTTTTTTTTTTAAATTTTATTATAGTTTGCATCATTCATTTCCACAAGATTTTGAGTTACATATTTTCTCCCCCTCTTCCCCCTACCCACCACCCCAAAACAGCCAACCCAGTGTGTCCCCCCTCCCCCAGTCTATTCTCTCCTATGTCACTTCTCAGTAGGGCAGGATGGATCTCCCGGCCACAGTGCCTGTGTATCTCAAGCTCCAGTTGGGTGTAGTCAATAATAACAATAATAATTGCATATATAGATAGAAAGATTGATACATATTCATAACATTTG
>CM053587.1:171882077-171899937 GCA_028646515.1 Pseudochirops corinnae | reverse complement strand
TGCTCTCAGGTCCGTGCTGGTGCCACTCCTGTGTGCTCCGTTCTCCCTGCCCCGACCTGATTAGGCACTTCTCTGGGCTGGGAATCTGTCACTCTCTGTCTCACAATGGGTTCTGTCACTCTTAAATCCGCTCAAATTTACTTTTTAGTTCCCAAGGACGAAATTCTTGGGGAGCTTGTTTAAGTCACTGCTTCCTCTCCACCATCTTAGCTCCGCCCCCCCTTTTGTTATTTTCTAATTAGACACTGAGTCATGAGGATTGTGATGTCCTCTAGCTCTAAAAAGGGTTTGTATACTCTGAGGTTAGCATTTTGGTTTGGGACTCACTCTTTGGAAGAGTGTTTTTATGATTTGACCAGATAAGAATCTGGGTAGCCAGATTAAAGAGCTCCTCCCTCCCTCGGCTTTGAAAAACCCAGAAGTTGGTGCTTCTCTCTCTGGTAACTATGGATGTATTGCCTCAGTCAGACAGTTGGATCTGTCTGTTGATCTGTGCTAATTTCTCAGACAGTTAGAAGCCCTGTGGATTGGTCTTTATTTCTCTGCTTATATTTTCTCTATTTTCCTTGTTTGGATTTTTTCTGAAGTTCAGGGTGCTGACTTTTCCCTGAAACTAATGAATATAATTTAAAAGATAGTTGATCCCTTAAACAGCTGTCTTTCCTAGTAAAGCAGATCTAAGAACCTGTGCTAGAAGGTATCCTGGGTATGCCAGTGTGGTTGCAGCTACAACTTTCTAGGTCTCTTTTCTTCCTTGACACCTGGAGGAACTTCTACCCTGAAATCTCATTCTCCTTATTGGTGACTGCCTGTCTTAATAGTAATCTGAGGCAGCTAGATGGATCAGTGGATAGAGCACTAGACCTAGAATCAGGAAGACCTGAATTCAATTGGTCTCAGTATATTACTAGTTATGTGACCTTGGAGGAATCACTTATCCTCCATTTGCCTCAGTTTACTCAACTGTAAAATGAGGAAAAATAATAGCACCTGCCTTTCATTTGGGGATGTGTTTGATCCAGAAGACCAAATGAGATGATAGCTATAAAGTACTCAGCATAGTGTCTGGCATGTAATAGGCCATACTATATGAATGCTCACCATTCTTATTTTTTTCAGGAAGGATACTAGCTTTCCCTCCTCACTTCCTGTTTCATCTCCACATTATGTGCTGTTTCCTTCATTAGAATATAGACTACAGGGGTGGCTAGGTGGCACAGTGAATAGAGCACTGGCCCTGGAGTCAGGAGGACCTGAGTTCAAATTGGACCTCAGATACTTGACACACTTACTAGAACTGTGACTTTGGGCAAGTCACTTAACCCCAATTGCCCTCCAAAAAAAAAAAACAACAAAAAAAATGAACATAGACTACACCTTGAGGGCAAAGAATATCTTGCTGGCTTGTATTGTATTGGAGGCACTTAGCACAGTGTCAGGAAGCAAAGTAAGCACTTAGTAAGTGCTATTTTCTATAAGTCTATCTCCTTCCTTCCTTCCTTCTTTCCTTCCTTCCTTCCTTCCATCTGCATATTTATCTATCTGTATTGTTTCTGCCAGTACTTTAAGAAACTGGACCTTGTGGCTTGAATTTATCAAGACCAGTTGGGGGTTTTCTTACTGTTTATCTCTTTGCTTATCTTGAATTTTAACTCTTATTAAACATTTGGTTCTATCCTTTACAATCTAAGCATTATTCTCCTTTGAAGTGAAAATAGAAACAAAACAGGAATTTAGTCCTTCTCCCTTCTCTTTGGTGTCCTTTATCATGGTCCGCTTCTATGATTCTTCTCTTCCAATAACAAAGCAAAAAGAAATCCTCTTTTTTTTCTTTTTATTTTTATCAATTTTAGTGTCCCTGACATTGTTTTTATAGGACTGTACATTCTTCTGTTAAATGTTCTCTCTTTCTTTTTTGTTTGTCTTTTAAAAATCCATTTGTCATTGAGTTTTCCATAAATACATATTAGTCTCTTTAGACAACTCATAGAACCATAAAGATAGAGTTGGAATTGACTTTAAAAGGTTATCAAGCCCAATACCCTTTGTTTACAGTTAAAGAAATTGAGATACAGAGAGCTTAAGTGACTTGTACACTTAATACAAATAAGAGTTTGAATTCAAAACCAGATGTCCTTGTCATTTCACTCTAAACTCAGCATCTTTTCCACTATATCACACTTTTAATTCTGGTCAAAATTGTTTCTCTTCTCCACTTTGGAGTTTCATTACTGAGAAATTCTCATCCCACCTGATCTAACTTTCTTTGTGTAGCTAGTAAGAGGCTACTTATTCTTTTTCTGAACACTTTGAATTTTGTTTTTCCTTAATTTGGGTGGCACAACAGACTTTGGCTGGCTTTTTTCTCCTCTCTTACAAAATCTAAGATGGAGTTTACACTAAGCCCCCCACCCTCCCCCTACTAAAGTGACTGTCATTTCATTTGGCAGCCAGTTTCCCTATGTGGGTGAGAATCAAGTTGAGAATAGTAATTCTTCTCTTTGCTTTTCCCACTTTTTAAAAGATGAAACTGTCATTAAAGTCAGCAAATTTTTTTTCTTATCTTTTTTGATGAGGGAGAGAGATAGAAGAGAGAGAGAGAGACACAGAGAGAGAGAGGGAGGGAGAGAGACACACACAGAGAGAGAGAGAGAGAGAGAGAGAGAGAGAGAGAGAGAGAGAGAGAGATAGGCGGCAGACTGACAGAGACATAGAGATGGTGAAAGAAGCAGAGACAGAGAGAGCTGTAGCAGATGACCAGATAATTGAGGCCCTGGATCACTAAAGCACCATGCTTCAGTATCAGACTGTGACTTATTTCCAAAACTCTTTATGTATTTCCTCCTTTTTTCAAGAGGTTGTGTAGTATACTCCCATACTAATAATGCTTCTGTTTTTAATCTCCATTGATTTTCACATAAAAGTTCTCTCTGCTTACCCACTTTGGTGAATTTGATCATATAGATAAACCCTTCTAAATAGAAAATGTTACCCTCCCCACCTTCGTAAAATCTGTTAATTTTGAACAGAGTATCCCATTCCTCAGCTATATTCCAGTCATGTGTCCCATTCCAGAAAATTTCAATGGTATCTATAGGGTTAAATTTGCCCTTTTGAATGCATTTCACCTTGGAATCCACCATTTGTAGGTTTGTGTATAGCAGTCCCCTGAGGATGCGAGTATTATTGACAATTCAGCTCTTAGATTTTTGTTCTTTATGAATTAATGATCTCTATTGCTATGATTTCTCCCCTGCATTATAGCTGTTTTCTATGCTATCTAGATTGGTTGATAAAAGTAGGAAGTCTCTCCCACCCTCCACCCTGACCTTTTTGATTTAAGGCTTTTATGATTAGATTTTCAAGAGTTTAAGCAAACACATTTATTTTAATCAGTCCTTATTAGGTACATGCTCAAACCCTGTACAAGAAGAGCTTACTTTTTTTTTTTAATTCGAAATCACGGCCTATAAATCCTCTCAGAGATTATCTTCTTAACAAAAGTCGTGCTTTGCTGAAACATTTACCTTCCAAAAGCAGCAGTGATAGAAATGTTAGGCGTGCCCCTAAGAGCTTTAGTTTCTAAGACTTTATAATCTTTAGCAATAATTTCTAGGGCCTTTCTGACGTTACCTTTTGCCCCACGTGAATAAGCAGAAATGGCCGTCGTGTTTGACGAGTTCTGAGGAGTTTTATCATATCCTGGACCTGCCGCGGGAAGACAGAAGACCTTACGCTGTTGTTGTTTTGTTTTGTTTCGTTTGCTCTTTGCTCTTGAAGAGGACCGTGGCATCAGGTTAATAAATAGGTGTCTCAGCACCCAGAATTATTTGCATGGCAGAGGAATTATTGAGCATTGTTAGTGCCTGATACAGTGGCTGAGAGCAGAAGAGATTCTATTTCTAAGACCCCTGCATCAGCTATATTTAAAAGTAACTGTAAAAGCAAGACTCATCTAAATACCATGTTACCTGGATGAAAAATGACCTTTCGTTTGTGGTGCTAGAACTGAAGCTAAATGTTTTGGATATTTTACCATTGAATCACCATTACCATTCACTCTTATCAAAGGTTTGGCTTGTTTTCTGTAGGCCCTGCATAAATTCCTAGCACAATTGGGAGTATCAGAGAACTGTCTTGGTGGCCACTTCTAATTCTATGCCCCATTTCCTCCTCTCCTATGCATCTTATTTCATAATACATTATTATCTTATGCAAAATTCCACATCTCTTAAGGAAGAGTTGTGATGAGATTGATGTCATGTTCTGAAAAATAGAAATAAAATTCTCCTTATAAACACAGGCAAGTTTTCTTGTTGTTTATTTCTGTTGCAAAAAAAATATCTGGCAAAAAGGCAATATAGTGAAAGTATTTCAACAATAAAGTGGTCTGAACTTCTACCCCATTCAAAACTGCTTCTAATGGACAATTTCTATCATCTGCTGCATTAAGCTATGGAGGAAACAGTTCTTCAATGGTTATAGGCATACTACATGTCTGCAGGCATTGGAGTGATTAGGGAGAGAGTGGAGTAACCACAAAGAACAGGGAAAAAGAGGATTCTTTTAAGGCTTTTGAATAGAGATCAATGATGACACAGTTCAATTACAGCATTAGTTACTAATGTCAGAAAGGGGTTAAAAATGGAACATAATGACTCTTTAGCACATAAATTTGGAGCAATTAGAGGTCTGAAAATGTCTCTTTTTGTAACTAAAAAAAATAATTGCTCTTAAACTGTCTGGGCTGCTGAGCTTTCTTCTTTTCTTTCTTTTGTATGTTGGGAGCTTCTAGTCAATGCCCTTGCTCTTCTACAGGACATATTGATGGAGGTTCTAAATCCCAAATCTCAAATGAAACGTGATTGGGCTTTTCTTAGTCTCAATTATAAGCACTTTTAAGATTAACAAGGAATTACAATAAGAAAACCTAGCATGGAAAATAAAAAGATAAATTGTTTATAACTAAGTACAATTTAATTCACTGTGCCTTCTTTAGACCTATTAATAAATGATAAAATGTCTAAATCTGAGCCATAACCAGCATTGTATAATACCTTAATGTAGGAAAATGTTAGTTTATGGCAGTTCCCCTTATGGACACATTAAAAACAAAACAAATTAACTTAATGAAATGGTGAGCTCAAAGCTCTTTTGTGCTTCGGCTATCTACATCTACACATGCATATGAAAGGTTATATATGTGCCAGGTAGGAGAGACAATGACATTGTCCCAGGTTTAACTTTGTCTCTACCTTTCCTCAGCCTGCTAACTCTATAATATAGGGAGAGCAAAAGGGATTTGGAATTGAAAAAATTTTAATTCAAGAACTCTTTAGTAGTTATTGGGTAAGTACTCCTAGAATTAGAAGTGGCCATCAAGACAGCTCCCTGATACTCCCAACTGTGCTAGGAATTTAGGCAAGGCCTACAGAACACCAGCCAAACATTTGAGAAGGGCAAATGGCAATGGTGATTCTAATATCCTAGCATTTGGAGACTCTAACTGGCAGTTATGTGGAATTCTAGCCATAAGTTAGAATAAAGTTACCAAGTGAAAGAACAAGCCTAGTTAGCAAAAAAGTTCAGTCCAAAGAAAAGATTAAGCCTCAGGAAATTAGCAAGCTGGTAGGACTGGAGGAGTCTGCCACTTTTTTTTTTCTCCAGCTCATTTTATGGATGAGAAAGCTGAGGCAAACAGGGGTAAGTGACTTGCCCAGGATCACACAACTAGTATGTGTCTGAGGCTAAATTTGAACATACAAAGATGAGCCTTTCTGACTCCAGGCTCTGTATCCTATCCACTGTGGGGTGAGGGTGGAGAATATTCAGGGGGCACTAACACCTCTGGTCTGAGGGCTTAATAAGCCCCTTTGAGGGCTACTTATTTGTCTATCTATCACTCAACTCTCACCTGTGGCTCCAAGAAACAGTAACATTCTCAGTGGCCACACCCCAGTAAAACCATCTCAGCAAATGAGCTAAAGCAGGTTGAGAGTGACTGACAGGTCTCAAACCTGTCTGTGAGTTGGGGTGATATCTACTCCAAGCATGTGAAGACTTCCTCTGGTAGAAAGGGTGGGTGAGAACAATCTGTTCCAATGGCCATGAAAATGGCTGAAGCAGGTGCTGTGCAGCACTTAGAGCTTGGTCAGACATTACAGACCCCAAAGTCATCCACTGCAACCTGGGCCACCACAAGTTATCTTGAATTTTGTCTTCAATGACTCAGGAAGAGAGAGAGAATGAGGCTGATGATTTTGTGTAACTCTGCCTCACTTAAATCCAATTCATGTGCAAGTCAAAGCATCATCCTTATGACATCATTGGTCCTCTTCAAAAATGAAGGATGCACAACAGCAAGTAGGACTCTGTTTTGTGTATTAATGAGCTTGGTGCCTAGGGAGTGAATAATCTACTGGGGTTAGACATACATACTAGCCAAGACTCTGTAAGGAAATATTCTAGATACTTGATTAAGGGAGGGAAAGTGATAACATATTTTCTTGTTGTTTTCATTGCTGGGGAGAGCTATTGCTAACCCAGTGAGAAGGGCTGTTCATTTTTTTCTATAAGAGCCATAACAAACACCTTTCACTTTTGAACTAAAAGAATATAACTGAGCCCACTCTTCTCATGAGGAAGAAAGAGCACTACAGTAAAAGACATTGCCTGAAGGCAAATGCTGGAAGCAGAGAAAAGTTTCATGGTCATGTGTTCAGTGGGGACATTCTAAATGCCCGCTAGCATTTGGAAGAGACTGTAAGTCCAACGGGGCAGCATCTAGTGTTACAATGTCCAATGGAAGAATGCCCATAGTAGCAAGATCCATCAGATCACAGAAGAAGAGTCCGCTGGAGATTTCAAATTCAATGGAGTAGTACCTGGCAGTGTAATATTCAATGGAACAATATCTGTAGTATAGTCTTTGTGGGAGCAGCTTGATGACATCTTGGATGGCATAGATGACATCTTTGCCTGTAGCATAAAAGAAATGTTACCCTTACAAGTTTGTGTGTTGGTCTCATGTTTTACCTTGTGTGCCCTTCAATGTGTAGGCGCTATCTATACCAATTTTTCCTTATTGTGGTATGTGTGTTTGTGCAATAGTATATCCTAGGTTTAAGGAGGGAATATATTAATTTTTTTTTGTTTTTTGTTTTTATTTTTCCCCAGAATTTATTTATTTTTAGTTTTCAACATCCATTTCCACAAAATTTTGTGTTCCAAATTTTCTCTTCATCTCTCCCCTACTCCCTACCCCAAGATGGCAAGCATACTGAATATCCTTTCCCCCAGTCTGCCCTCTCTTCTATCCTTCCCTATTTCCCCGTTTCCCCATTCTCCCTTACTTTCTTGTAGGGTAAGATGGATTTCAATAGAGAGAATATATTATTGTAACTTTTCTTACTCTTCATTTCAATAGATGCTTTTGCTTTACATTTATTGTGCTTTCTGACTATTAGAGGTAAACTTATTAGTAAGGATTCATGATCTATGAATTTAATGAATGTGAACCAACAAAATACTTTTAACTTTGATAAATTTCTCTGTAGAAATTTTAGAATCAAATGATAAATAAATATATACATATATATTATTATTATTATTATTATTATTATTATTATTATTTACATGCAACTGAGAAATACAATATACAGGCACTGGGATAGGGAGATCCATCTTACCCTACCAGAAAGTCAGAGGGGTGATGGGGGAGGATAAAGGAGAGAGCAGATTGGTGGATAAGGTGTACAGTGGGATTGCTATTTTGGGGTGGTGGGTGGGGGAAAGACGGGGAGAAAATTTGTAACTCAAAATCTTGTGGAAACCAATGATGTAAACCAAAAAATAAAAAAAATAAACAAAAGTTTAAAAAAAGAGTAAAATAAATGCAAATTTTATTTTAAAAAATTTAGAATCACAATATTTGAGAGTTGAGGGACCTCAGTAGCCACAAAATAAGTTACCACTATAACAAACCAGAAAAGTGGTCATCTAGCCTTTATGTGAAGACTTCCATGGAGGGTTAACCTACTACCTTTCAAGGCAACTCATTCTCTTTTTTCTAAGATCTAATAGTTAGGAAGTTATCAAGCTTATTGTTTCTGGAACTAAAGAAAAGAAATCTAATTTATTCTTTACATGACAATCCTTCAAATACTTGAAGACTACTCTCATGTGATCCTTGAGTCTCTTCTTCTCTTGTCTTTATATCCTCAGTTCCTCCAAATGATTCTAATATGAAATATGATATCAACTCAAGGTCTTTCCCTATCTGGGTTGCTCTACTCTGGATATTCTCCGGCTTATAAATATCCTTCTTAAACCATGGCCTCCAAAGCTAAATACAGATAGCTGCCAATTTGTGGGAATAACAATGTATTCCAATTCATACTGTATATTTCCATTGGGTTGACATCAACAGCCACATTTTACATAATTACAACTTTGAATTGTATGAATTTGAATACATGTGACCACTTCAGGGGATTCATTCTACACAGATGAGGTCTGTTTAGGGCAGAGTATAGTTTGATTGCTAACTCCATATTGCTAGAAGCTTTCATTCTCTTAATTCAGTCCAGGATCATAATATCATTTTTGCCTAATACATTCCATACATGAGCCATATTAAGCTCAGATCCCAAATCTTTTTCAGAAAAACTACTGTCTTACTGTTTATTTCTCATCTTACATTTGTGAAGGATTGTTTATACCCAAGTACAAGACTTTATATTTATCCTCATTGAATTTGATTTGATTTGATTCAGCCCAATGTTCTAGGCCTGTCAAGATTCTTTTGGATCCTATCTCGTAATGCAATCTGGTAGCTATTTCTGCCTTTATTCAAGTCATTAATAAAAATTTAAACAGCCCAGGACAAAGTCTAGATCACAAGCGTACTCCATGGGAGCCCTCTTATCATGTTATCATTGAAGCATTAATAAATCTAACCAGTTTAATTTAACTAAACTTGTGTCCAATCAGTAACTATATTTTCTCTTGATTGTTAGTTACCATTCTGCCTACCCCAAGCTAAAGTCTAGTGCCTTCTTTGATTCTCCTTTTTTAATCTTTACCTTTCTTCAACAATTTTTGCTCATTTTGAGCTTTAGTATTCCTGATACAATCTTTACGCAATTGGGCCATGCTCTTATATTCATCCTTTGTTATCTGACTTTGCTTGCATATTCTGTACATTTAAAAAAAATTTCTGAGTTCCATCCCTTAGCATGCACATAGGTCTGTTCAGACAAAACTCATTCTTCATTCTCATTAGAATTATGTTTCTTTGTGTCTTTAGAATTACATTCTTAAATAGCTCTCATCTTTGCCTTTAGAATTTTATTCAGTGATATCATACCTAGCTTTCCTCATAATCCTTTGAAATCTGCTTTCCGAAATCTAGGGTACATGTCACTCTATGACAGGATTTATTTTTTCCTCTTTCTCTATCACAAACTATAGTTTGTTGTATGTATGTATGTATATATGTATGTATGTATGTACTTACGTGTGATTATACAAATATTTCCAAAACAAGTTCTTCCCTATGAGTTAGAATAAGATCTAGAATATCTAGAATAGAATTTCTCATTCTTGGTTTCTCCACCTTTTAAATGATGAAATTATCACAAAAGGAAATCAAGAGGTTGTTAAGGGTTCTGTATTGGGGAGGGGGAATAGAGAATGAGCAAGTGAGCGAGAGTGAGAGTGAGGGAAGGAAGGAAGGAAGGAAGGAAGAAAGGAAGGAAAGAGGGAAGGAAGACATGGAGCTCCAGCAGACATCTGAATAATTGTATTATACTTCCATGTCAGATTTCTGGTCGGTTTCCCAAACTCCTCATCTATTTTCTCTTTATATCCTGGAGGTCTGTAGGATATTCCAAGACAAAATAATTTCTTTTTCTCCCTCAAATTTCTGTCATGTTTTCCCAGGTCCTTGGGTTTCCTCACATGTGTATACCTTCTTAACACAGAGTACTAACTTGAACATCTCTTTTTACCTAGTCTATTTCTTTTGAACAAAATATATGCATTTAGAGCCTTGATTTAGAAATAAGTTTCATCCTACCAATCCTCCCATGTCTCATTGCCATCTGTGAGGTCAGATTTCTATACTTGAATTATTATTATTTTTATTATTATAGCTAACATTGATACAGAGCTTACTATGTGCCAGGCACTGTGCTAAGTACATTTATCTCATTTGATTCTCACAACAATCCAGGGGGGCAGGTACTATTATTATCTCCATTTTATAGATAGCAGAACTAATACAAACAGAAATTAAGTGATTTTCCCAGGTTCACACAGCTAGTAAGTACCTGAGGTCATATCTGAACTCAGGTCTTCCTGATTCCAGACCCAATACTCTATGCACTGCCTCACATAGCTGCCTCTAGAAATTAGATTGTCTTATATCGGTATTTTTTTTTTTAATATTTTAATTGCCTAAACTTTGGGCATTTGTTCATGGACTCTTGATGTTTGAGTTTTCCTACTGGCTCTTTCCTTGGATTTTGGATCCTGTGGACTGTGCGCCTCACCTTCTATTTTACTTCTTCATTGCTCCCTTCTATGATGTCTAATCTGAGGAGTGTACACATGGAACTTTCTTTCCCCCCTTATTCCATGTAGTTTAAAGCTTTTTTGATTAGATATGTAAAGCATCCAGCAAATAGTCTTACCAGCCTTTATTGTCTATTCCATCCATGGGCTGAAATCTCTCTTCCCCATGTTTTAAGCCATAGAAATCCAAATCCCATTTTCAATACCACCATATTGGTCAACTGTTCACATCTTAAATTACTACTTTTTTTCTTACATATCATTTGCTGTCAGTGGGCAACAGTAAGGAAAACATGACCTATGCCCCTGTAGTTCTCAGTTTTTTGCCCTGTACTTTACAGCCACTGGAAATACTTTTTAGGCTCTTCTGATGGTAAGATTTTATGTGAATGTTTGATTATATGAATGACCATAAGTGGGTAGTTATCCATTTTGGTATGTTTTGGGAAGTTCTTTACTATGTCTTGGACACCTGCCTCAGGAAGACACTAGATTTGTCCATTGTTATCAGGTTGACAAATAGCTTCCTTAATATCCCTGAGCAGGAAATCACTAACAACCATTTCTCTTCTTCTCTTCTTCAGCCGACACTTACTGGATAAATTCTCACCTGAAATGCTCTGTGACTCTGCTGCTTCATTCTTTGTTTTGAAAGAATGTTTATTTAGAGATAATTTTGAAACAAACTGTTTTCTCTTCCCCTGAGGATCTAGTTTCCTCCTCCACAGGAAGAATCTCCAATATGTTTTGATGGTATGCACCCTAACATTTGGGCTGAATCCCAGGTTCTCTACAAAACTGATTTTTCATTGTTAATTTGGAGGCTAAAGCTGTATGTCTTGCCTACATCATCAAACTACTCTTTTGGTGCCTAATTTACTACTGTGAATGCCGCAATGAAGCCTAAGCAGTCTGGCGAAATTCAAAGCCACATTTCCATCATTATCTTTCTGTTGTTTTCTATGTCAAAATAGCTGGACCAATATATTTATTGCTTCAATTCAACTCAGAAGTGAACTTGGGGAGAAAATTTCGGTGAAATCTATTCAGCCTTTGTACTTTTGGGACTGGAAAAAGTGAATCTTTTGTTAGTAGATATTCTGTAGAAAAATAGTGAAACTTTGTGGTAATCAGTCATCAATAAGAGAGAACAAGACAGTACCTATGTGGAAAAGAAAATTAGTTTAATCACTCTCCTCCTGCGGTCCTCTGTCTGGCCCCAACTCCCATCTCTTGCTCTCCCTCTGTTTCTTCCAGTGCCTATTGTGTCATGTATATTTCTATTCTCCAGCTTTAGGACTGGAAACTATAACAAAAGAAATGGGGAAAAAAAAGAATGAAAATTTAATTTTAGTGTGCCCTGAGCACTTACAGATGCTGCAAGCGATGAATGACATGACATGAATTTGCCTTAACAAATAGAAAGTTCTCCTGGAAATTCCTTAAATTGTGATCTTAAATGAATCACTTAAGGCCTCAGTTTCCTCATATGTAAAAAAAACCAAATAAGTCCTTTTGGACTCAGTTTCCTCATTTGTAAAATGGAGATCATAATAGTACCTACTTTATAAGGTTGTTGTGAAATTCAAATGAGGTGACACGTAAGATGCTTTGTAAACTTTAAAGCTCTAAATAAATGCTAATTATAATTAGTGCTTTTATTTGTTATTGTTGACTCATCTTTCTTTGATGGGGGCAAAATCCAAGATAAGCTAGAGATGATAAAACTTATAGAAAAGCACAGCATACAATTATCTTGTGCATTTTCCTATTCATAAATCTTGAATTTCTAGTCTGTGTATTCCAGGATTCTGATTTTATGACATGTCTTAAGAGAGATAGTTTCACCTATTTAAAAATATTCTGCATATACATTTTGGCCTGAGAAGCTCTGGGCCAAATAATTGGAATAGCAATACACTTGTGAGAAAACATGGTTTGTGAATCTGACTTTACTACTTTGGACCATGTGACTTAGAGCAAATCACTTTAATCTCTCTAGGTCTCGGTTTCCTTTCCTGAAAATGAGAAAGTTGGACAGATTTCTAAGGCTTCCACTAGCACTGAATCCTAAATCCTATAGATGTAACACCGAGGCTGAATATAGACAGAAGCTACAGAAAAGCTTAGTCCCTCCCAGAAGAGTAAGGAATCTCCTTATATGATGACATTTTGGCCTGATGAGTTTCAGAAGTGAGACATTCTATACTGACATATTCTGGAACCAGAAGGGCTATTGTCAAACATTATAATTTAAAAGAATAATATTCTCTAAAAGCTTCTCCCCCTTTTTAAATTCAAAAGAAAGCACAAAATGGTTTTGCCTGCCCTCTTTAATGCTATGTGCATAGTTGATAATTCAAAGGCACAAGCATCAGGTAATGCAAAAATTAAGGTTCTGGTCGTTTATCAGGAGAGAGTTTAATCTTTAACTGGAGGCTTTTAAACTACTTTATGGTGGAACCAAATCTGATTTATGCACCTAATTTTAGTTGGAGTTCGAAGTTTATATATAAAATGGTCCTCAGGTTGTTCCTACCTTTTTTGTCCATTGTAGGGACTCAGGAGAGTTATGATCAATGTAGATTTATCTAATTAGAATCTTGGCTTGAGCCAAAGACCACTGCAAAAACTTAATTCTTCTCCCTGGTCTGGTTTATTTCAATGAACCCATAGTCATGAAACATAGTCATGCAATGTTGTCAATCTTAAAAGCTTTTTGTTTTTTTTTTTTTAGCTGTGTACAGCATCTATATATGACCTCCAAAGTAAAGTGAATACTATAAAATATAATACAACTTGGGTTACATGTCCTCAGCTTCAGACAGCCCACCACAAGCCTCTAGGTAAATTCAAGACATCCTCCATGTAGTTCAGATGCTTATTAAGCCACCAGCACTGAGATCTGCAAGTGTCCTTAATGTTAGACTTGGCAAACATCATGGTTTCGCAGTTAGGTCCAAAGATTCCCATCAGTTTTCGTATTCCTGATCACTCAAAAAGTTACAATCAAGTGTGCTTGAGAACGGTGTGAATAAGAGCCAGTTCCTGATCCAGCTGCTATGCTTCCCCTGCCTCCCCCTCCTTCACAGTTATGTCATTAGCAACAACATCTGATTCTGTTCACCTGCTTCCTGGCTATGCTGTATGCAGCTCTGGTTGAGCCTTTTGGTTTATTATTTGCAGGTGGAGTGCAGAGGTATAGTTATGATTGAACTTAATTGAATATAGAGAGAGTCTCTCTCAGCCATCATTTCTCCCTCTTGATCTTGAATCACCATCTTTAAGATCCTTTGCCATGACCAGTCTCCCCTTCCTCACTGCTTATTGTGTGGTCAAGTCAGCTGCTGGCAAACCAGGTGTTCTGTGCATTGGAAAGCTAGTTATAGCAATAGGATATGGTTAGGCAATGGAATTAGGAACTGAGTTTTGTGAGAGCAGAGATTGTTTATGGTCCCTAGTACTTAAAATAGTGATTGTACTTAATGAATGCTTTTTGACTAATTGACTGGATATTGAGTTTTTCTGTGGGGTAACTGGAATAGATGTTGTGTTGAATGATGCTAGAGCATAGCGATACCACGGATGATCTAAGTTACCAAGGAAGCTGGTGGTTTTCACAACCACATAAAACATAGCCTGCAAGGGAGAAGGGATTAGACGTCTTTGAACAAAGGGGCCTGCAAACAGTCAACAGGCTCATTTTGGAATCAATCATTACATTAAAGTGATAAGTAAGTAGTATTTGCACAGCAACACATTTACCATACTATGGGCCCCCCAACTACAGGCACAACTCTGTCTGTCCTTGTAACAGGTAAATGTGGAAAGGAAAAGGGAAATCACTCCCTTTGATAAAGAGGTCACAGAGGTAATGTTTCCAAAAGCCTGTCCTCCTGATTCTTAGTCACTTAATCATTTTGGTGGCAGATCCAGTGCCTTAAACCTAATCAGGGCCTGTCTGTATCCTGTTGTAGGGTCTGCAACTTCTCTGAGGAGTGGGGTGTTTTCTGACCCTGCTGTATAAGCTCATGTGATCAAGCGGTAAATTGCTCATGAAGCTTATTAAATTGATCAGGGGCTGACCTCTTCAAACCTCTTTTTAAAGGTATACTCATATCAAGAGATATACTCACATACCAGAGCAGTAAAGTATGGCAGGGGTAGAGATACACAGAAACAACATGATCATTGGAGAATATTGTAAAACACCTATACTGAAAAAAGAGTTAGATAAGGAGTTTGGACAACTATTCATGAGCTTGGACGAGAGGCAGGACAAAATGGTGATGGAAAACTTTAACTCTTTGCCCAAAGCAGAGCCAGTGATAATTTTATCCTCTGGAAGGTAGAAGTCCTAACAAAGGAACATTCTCTTCCAGACTTAATTCTCACGAAAAGAAAGCACTAGGTGTTGTGCTGGAAATGATGAGAATATTGTATAGAGGCCACCACCCCATTTTAGATTTGATGCCAGAGAAAGCAAAGAAAGCTTGGCATAGACTGACTTGGGGAGAAAGGATATAAAATACTTCAGAGAAAGGATAGGTGAGACAATAAAGGCTAAAATTATATTACCAGAAATGTCAGTCTAAGAAGGATGAGAAAGTCTCAGGAATGGAATTTTGTGTTTAGAATGAGAAATAATTTCAGCAAGGAGGAAAAGTGGAGCCAAGGGAGGGCTGTGTATAAAGATACTGATGTCAATGCTCAGAGAATCCATCAAGCAACTTAATATTTTTAAAAGATAGGGAAACATGATAGAAATAAAGATAGGTCAGAGAAGAAAAATACAAAAATGACATATTACTGTAAGAATGGTACTATTAGCATTCATCATAGAATGAGCTAAAATTGGCAAAGAAAACTAAGATTAACAAAAAGTTGGGGTTTTTTTCTGTACTGGAGAAAAAAGTAGTTTCAAAGAAGAGATAGGACTGGTGTTAGATGCAGATTGGATGATGCTAACAAAAAGAGCTGAGTTGATCAGCTGATATTTTGCTTTGGCTTTTACTTTTTGCCAAGGAAAATGATCTTTGAATTAGAAATGGCTGAACAAAAATTTTAAAAATCTACCTCAGATAAAGAATTTATATTCAGATAAATTATACCTCAGATAAATGAATTTGTATCACTTGACCCTGATATATTATATCCTTCAGGTATTGAAAGTAATGGCAACTGCTGATCTGTGGAAAGACTGGAGAACTGGTTGAGGTAGTCAATTCAAGTCAAGGTGAGGAGTCAACAAGCCGTTGTTAAGTGCCTTTATTAAGGGCATTTGTTATGTGCCAGGCATTGGGTAAGTGCTAGAGAGCCAAAAATAACGAAAAACAATCAGTGAAACCCAACCAAACCAAAACAACAACAAATCCGACAAATCAACCAAACCAAACTAAAGCAAACAAACAAAAAGCAGTCCCAGCTTTTGAAGAATTCATAGCCTAGTGGAGGAGTCAATTTGTAAATAATAATGTTGTATCAGCAATGCAACATTCACAATGCCTACAGTAACTATAAGTATGCTGATATAGTTATTAATCACAAAATGTAACAGGCTCTCTACATAAGAAATATAGCTAGAGCATTTATTTAAATACCAGAAAATTGAGTTCCAAAACCAGAAAGTCAAAGCCAACATAGTAGTTATGAAGTTAGCACATGTAGTTAAAGTAGTAAACACCCACATTCTCAAGCCTTCAAAACAGGACAGGCTACCTCAGGCAAAGTTCCTCCTCTCCTCATTCACGACAACTGTTCAGCATCCAGGAAGCTTGCTCCCAGCAGCTCCAGTCCCTGGCAGTCCTCAGCAGGAGTCCTTAGTAGAGATTCTGGCTGGCTCAAAGAAAAAGGAGTTCGTGCTGCAACCGCAGCCACTGCCCCTGCCACTGCTTCCAGTCAGCACCGCAGGGAGACTAGCTTGGTTCTGGTGTTCTCTTGCTCCACCCCTTCCTGCTACATCAGCAAGCTCAAGGGGCATAGAAGATCTTTAAATCCCAGTATCATTACAAATGTGTAGACAAAATATATCTGGGACAAATTGGAGGTAATCTCAGAGTTTCTTGTAGAAGATACCATAGGATTGGACAAATTTATCAATTTTTAAAAACTGGCACAGAACTCAGCCTGTATCCTATTATCCAGTGAACTTGAGTGTGAATCCTGGCAAAATTCTAGGAAGTATGTGTTACTAAAAATTTATAGTTAATGAGCATCCAGAAAATGAAGAGGCCATTGTTTTATTGAGAACAGATCATGCCAGACCAATTTCATTTCCTTATTTTGACAGAGCTACTAGACTGGTAAATTAATAGAATAAAGCAGGTATAGCATTTATAGCGAATTTAGCAGAGCATTGATAAAGTCTGTCATGCTGGTCTCATAGAAAATGTGTAGAATTGTGATCAATAATAAAATACAATTAAATAGATTAGGAACTTGTGGAATGACTGAACTTAAAAAAAGTTCTCACTAATAGTTTAATATAAACTGGAAATAAATTAGTGAAATGGAAAGATCTACTTGACCCTTTCTTGTTTAACAGCTTCATCAGTGTTTTGGCTAAAGCCAGAGATGGTGTACTTATCAAATTTGCAAATGACAAAAACAAAAAACTGGGAGGAATAGTTAAGACATACCATAATGATATTTTAAAAAGATCTGGAAAGTCAACCTAGCTGAAGCACCAAAGAAGTCCAAGAGAGAGACAAGAAGTGGCATGCAGCAGATGAGTCAAGCCACTGCCACCACCCAGGGTTCTGGGCCTAGAGTAGGGAAGGCCTGATTTCAAAGCCAGGCTCAGATACTTAACTGCTATGTACCCCTGGGCAAATCACTTTGTGTTTGTCTCAGTTTCCTCAACTGTAAAATGGGGGTAATAACAACACAACTCACAGGGTAGCCTTGAAGATCAAATGAGATATTTGTGATGTTCTTAGCCTGGCACAGAGTAGGTACTTAATAAATGCTTGCTACCTTTTGTTTTCCCCTCAGATCTTGCAGGAGATAGCACAGACTCACAGCCTCAAGAACAATGGGAACAATAGGACCACCTAGACCACTGGTCCTACTTCCAGCCTGGTCCCTGTAGGCATCATCATGGAGACAAATCCTTTTATAGAATGGACCTGCTCTTCACAATATCACTTGTTGGGGGCGGGGGTAAAAGGGTTACGTAGTTTGGGTGTGGCTTAGCTAGCTTGCTGTGCCATATAAGGTAATAAATGTAATCCGAGCCTGTGATTGGATGAGGGATGGTGATAAAAGACCTGAATGCGGAAGCGTC
>CM053587.1:171862936-171881577 GCA_028646515.1 Pseudochirops corinnae | reverse complement strand
TTGCCGTAGACTTCCGGCTGACTGGATAATGAAGACTCCAGGACCGAGGCCCAAGGCGACGATCGGGATCCAGGCCGCTCAACGGGAGAGCACTGGTCTGAAAACAATCGCTCAATCCCCCTGCTTTTTGCAGGCTGAGGGCGAGAAGCTACAATGCGGAGGCGGGTGCAAAACCGGTGCAAAACCTCCGCCTTTCGCTTTTCCGCTCTGGAGACCTTTCGGCTGGACACTTATCTCCCTCTTTCACAATCCCCACTCCCCGCAGCTGGTGCTAATCCTCTGCTCACCTGAGAGCTATTGAGAGCTTTTTCTGCACCTCCCACCCGGCCGCCCCTGGGGCACAGCCGGAGCTTCAGGCTGCAGGTTTGAGTTCGCAGTGCTGATAGTTCCTCGTAGCCGAGCTGACTTTAGTGGGAAGTATCTGTGTGCGTTTTTGAAGTTCTAGGTTGGTCCAGAGTCCTATTCCATGGGTATTTGGGGGTGGCTATGTGAGAGCTGCGATATATTGCTGCTGCTACGCCGCCATCTTGGCTCCCATGATTAGTATTTCTTAATTGGGTCTCCAAAAGCTTCCTTTTCATTCTCATTGTATCTATCACCAGGTAGGAGGTGCAAACATATTCCTATCATTCATATTAAAGGGTTAATTCCAGTTTGGTCTTCTATTAGTAGGCAACAGACAATTTATAAACACTTCAGTGAGTTAGGGAACATGTTTGGAGAAAATGCTTAATTAGGCAATCTTGTGAATTTTGACATTCTTCTTCATGGTTCAGAGAATGTTTTCTTGCTGACACATATCTTCAACAGATTGATGAAACATAAAGTCTTATTTTCCCAATATTATAAACAGTATTTCAGAGTCAGAATAGCGTAAGAAATACATTTTAAAATTTCTATAATAATCACATTTTCTCTAATTCATAATTATTTGAGAATCTTATAAAAGGAAATTGCACTGAAATGGACTACTCATAATAAATGCTGCCTAAAAATGACTAAATTTTAAAAATCTTCACTTTCGCTGTAGAACTATCTTCGAAGCAGAAACATCTGGCTTCAGAAAGAATGGTCTGGTTTTTGCCATCCCTAAAGGTCATACATAGAAACTATACATATATATATATACACATATATGTATGTATGTATATATAAACACTGTTCACACCTCAAACCACTAAAGAAATATCTGCTGCTCCCACCACTATTGCCATTACTGCGATTATTCTCAAATGATTTCAGTATGATTGCTGACTTGGTTATGAGTCCCTTTCTGATAATTAATGTAATACCATTGACAAATTATATAGGTCACTGAAAAATTAGCACATGGGAACTTTGGTTTAAAAAGGAGCTGAATTTCATCATCTTTCTTTTTTCTTTTGGCAATAAGTATGCTATAGAAAATATATTCATAGGAATTATCAGAACGGCAGCATGATTCTCACTAGTAAATCTGCTTTATCAGGGGTCAGATCTGGAAAAAGGATTAGTGTTTGGATTTAAGACTCCTGAACACGTCATTAGAATCATGTTCCCATAGAAATCCAGACTCAGGGCCATATAAAGCCAGTTCTAAGTATTAGGGTAGAGTTGCTTTCTCAGCTTTATTGAGCCACAGAACTAATGAAATGAGTGAATAAAACTGAAGAGAACCGAAACCTACCTTCATTACTGTTTAACTAAATGACCTCTATGCACATTGACTAGCAAAAAGTCAAGCCAGAAACACTTAATAATTTTTTGTGGAATTGTTACAATTAATGCATTCCCATGAAGACACAGGTAATCAGATAGGCTTTTCTTACTCAGAAATTTGGACCTGTTGCTTAGATAAATCTCTTAGATGTTAACTAATTGCCATAAATGACAAGCCTACTATTTCCTTCAAATTAAAGAAAAACACCCCACATCTTTAATTTTCCTCTTGCTAGAGTAGAACAAGTTCTAGATTGAAAGTTGCAAGACCTGGGTTCCTCCCTCCAAAAAGCAAATAAATAAATAAATAAAAGAAAGTGGGGAGTAAGAAAGGCTGTATGGCATAGGAAAAATAATGGAACATTAGAGTTGGAGTCAGAAGACAAAGTTTGAGCTCCAATTCTGTTAATTACTACCTATATGATCTAGGAAAAGACATTTAACCCCTCCAGCTTTTGGGAAGCAGCAAGGACACCCCCTAAGACAGGCAAGAAAGAATATTTCAAGTAGGAAGAATGGTAAAATAGGGAGAGCGCTAGCTTTGAAATAATGAAGATTTAGTTTCCAGACCTGTCTGGTTCTACTCATGAAACCTCAATCTAGTCACTTGGCATCTCCAGGAAAGTCTCTGCTTCTTCATTAGTAAAATGCAAGTGTTCCACTAGATGATGTCAAAGTCCCATCTAACCCTCAGTCCTTGAATTGTGATTCATCTGGTTCTAAATCCTATGATTTTATGAACTAAGAAGTCAAGAGCAATTGATGATCTGATGAACAAATAAATACTCTTTGAGGGGAAGGAGGTACTGGCCAAGTAGTGCCACAAAAGAAAACTAGAGCACATGCCAGCTCAAGCTACATTTCACCAAGTGTACCAAGACCAAAAGAATAGTCAAGAAGTTGGAAATGCACCTGAAATAATAGCGTAAAACTGCGTAAAAGAGCTCTTAGTCAGAGAGAACACACGAGGAAGAAAGTGTTGAGTGTCAGCAAAGATCTGTGTTATATAACCTCCTTATCAGAGATGAGGGGGGAGGGTAAAGTTTCAACACAACCTCAATCTCTCTCCTTGCTCTGCTATAGTGGGCCTGAGCTATCTCTGTCATCAAGAAGCTTATAATCCATAGAAATAGGAGCACAGATAAAAGTAAAGAGATTATCAAGCAATCATTGCAACCCTTCTGAGGTTAAAGAGTATACATATACAGTGGACATGAACATTTCTTTAAGTGCCTCTTTATATTTTGAAAGAAAAGATTATTTTCTAAAAGAGATCTTAAATTGGGGTTCTGTGGACTTTTCTTTTAAGAACTAAACTACCAGTTAAAAACCAGTTGTGATAACTGTATTACATTATAAGTGGTTTCCCTTGTATTTCCTCTATGTATTTAAAAAACATCTTTCTGAGAAAAGGCCCCTGGGCTAAATCAGTCTGCCAAAAGGGGTCCATGGCACACAAAAGGATGAAGAACTCCTGCTCAGGAAAGAGTACTGGGCATGGACCGCCTTGTCATCTATTTTGTCTAGATCAGGGGGGGAGAACCTGTGGCCTTGAGGTCACATGTGGCCCTCTAGGTCCTCAAGTGCAGCCCTTTGACTGAATCTAAACTTTACAGAACGATCCCCTTAATAAAAGAATTTGTTGTATAAAATTTAGACTCACTCGAAAGGTCACACCCAAAGACCTCGAAGGCCATGTGTGGCCTCAAGCCTGCAGATACCCCACCCCTGGTAGATTATAAGTGACTGCCTATATTGACCATAAGGCATTTGGGGGGACATGAGGCCTAGGATAATTATCCCAATTTGCTGTACTCCATTTATGTTCCCTATTTGTTTTGAATTTTTTGCCAAAAAGAGTTTATATAATGGTGTTCTTAACCTTTTCTGGGTCATGAGGCCCTTTGACCATCTGATGAAACCCATGAATGGCTTCTCAAGATAATGTTTTTAAATGCACAAAATAAAATATGTGTGATTATAAAAGAAACCAAATATATTGAAATATAGTTATAATGTTTTTTAAAGTCAAGCACAACATGGACTACAGACTAAAGATTAGTGATATTTTCATATATATATATATATATATATATATATATATATATATATGAAAATATCATTGGGGAAGTGATAATAGCAGAGAAGTTCATGAAAATCTATTCCACATACTCCTGCCAGTTTTATAAACAGACGGGTTTTCTTAATTTCTAGTCTCCATTTAAATACACATGCACATGATTAAGAGGGCCTGGGACATTTTTTGAGTCAAAACAGGAATTTCAGAAAAGGACTGGTGTCAGCCTACATTAATGTGAAATTTGCCCTTTATCTCTAATTAAAAATACACTCACGCAAAACCCAGAATTCCCTTTCAATTGCTGTCAGGATTGATTCTCTATTAAATTTCATGAAAACTTCAACTTTAGAGCAATGAGTCAAGAAACCAAAACTTAGAATTCTACAAAACCTTCAGAATTAAATATAACACCTGCCTATGTTTGTCTTCAAAGCAATTCACTGGATATTGAAGTCCCTTTTCTATAAGGAAGGAGGAAGCATTTAATAAGCAAAAACTATGTGCCAGGCCCTGTGTGAAGGGCTTTACAAATACTGTCTCATTGGATTCTCACAGCCCTGGAAGGTAGGGGCTATTATCATTCCTGTTTTAATAAGGAAACTGAAGCAGACAGAAGTCAAGCGACTTGCCCAGGGTCACAAAGCTACTAAGTATCTGGGATCAAATTTGAATTCAGGTCTTCCTGCCCCCAGGCGCAGCCCTCTATCCACTGTGCCTTCATGAAAAGTATGACTTGAATCTTGAAGGCAACCAGATAAGGACAGATCACATTATAGGTGTGGGGAAAGCGCAAAAGACTGGAGAGACTGTGTGCAGAACAGCAAGTAAGCCAATGGGACCGGACTGCAGAGGACCTGGAGGGGGGTAATAGGTAGGAGGCCAGAATGTGAAGAGATCTAAATGTCGACCAGAGGAGTTTTCATTTTCTTCTAGTGGGAGCCACTGGAGTTTATTGAGAGAAGAGGGAGGGCAGGAGAAGAGAGTCAGGTGGCATGAAAAGACCAACCTGGCCTTTGGCAAAATCATTTTAGAGGCTGTATAGGGATGGATTAGAATAGGAAGAGGCTTAAGGGGGGAAAGTACAGTCAGTTCTGCTCTGACACGCATTACAGAAATTGGGGACAACACTTCTAGGGACTAGATGGCACAAGGGATTAAGAGCCAGGCCTGGAGTCATGAAGACCTTGGTTCAAATCTAGCCTCAGACACTTCCTAGCTGAGTGACCTTGGGCAAGGCTCTTAACCCTGCTTGCCTCAGTTTCCTCATCTATAAAATGAGCTGGAGAAGAAAATAGAAAACCATTCCAGGATCTTTGCCAAGAAAACCTCAACATGGCTGAAAATGACTGAACAACAAGAACAACATTTCTAGCTATAGATGTTTCTTTTATTTTTGTAGTGTTATCTCTGATGGTCCACAGTATGGATTGCTTTATGTCTGTTTCTTGGGAGATATGACATGTTTTCTCATTGATTTCAAAACATTTTATCATTTCAAGCTTCTCCTTGATTCTCAAAGCTTTCCTTATATACACACTGCTTGGTCTTTTGGAACCAGGACATTTAGACATGCTTTGAATGTTGAATAAACACTTTTGATATAGAAAATGCAAAAGATTAGAAAAACACAATCTTGTAGGATGACACACATGGTGAACTGAGGTAGCTGGTAAATGTTTGAGGTGTGTGTGCACTTTGCATTTTCTTGTTCTATTCAGTTCATCTGGATGCAGTGTTTGCACTGGGTTCACCTAATGTTTCTTATAGAAGAAATCATGCATAGGCAAATAGGAAGTTTGCATTAGGCTCAAATTATTTTCTGATATATTAATTGTGTTGGAACAAATTAGCCTATTTGAACTGATTGTACTGTTCTGGCTTTGTCCTTATGTGTTTGTACAGTGCTTTGTATATAGTAAGTGCTTAATTAATGTTTATAAAATTGAAATGTTTATAGAATTATAGGAAGGAAAGAAGAAAGGAAGAAAGGAAGGAAGGAAGGAAGGATAGAAGGAAGGGAGGGAGGAAGAGAGGGAGGGAAGGAGGAAAGAAGGGAAGAGAGAGGGAGAGGAGGAGGGAGGGAGGAAGGGATGAAGGAAGGAAGGAAGGAGAAAGAAAGAGGGGGGAGAGGAGATCCTGCCCTTGAGATGCTCATATTCTAATGAGGGGAAAAAAATACTTTAAAAGGAGCTGAAAATGGAGAGGATGGGTAGAGTTGGGGATAGTAGAGAAGACCTAAAAGTCAAGATGTAGAGCCAGGTAAGGAGTGAAGTAGTGAACATGGCTGGCTTGGGCACTTCCTTATAATGAAAGTTCTGGAATAAACTGTTCAATCAGAGGAAGGGGCCACAGGGACAGGTGAATCTTTCAGGGTAAGAAGGCGAGTGGGACATAGTAGAAAAATCCAGGGAATCAGGATTGGAGACAGGAGAGGAACAGCAATAAATGCTAAATATTTTCTTTCCATTTCTCATTCACTCAGTAAGTGTCAAGTGTTCCAAAGCTCGCCTCCAGAATTTCCATTCTATCCTTCACATCTTCTTTCCTTGCCTTTTTTTTATATATGGAAATACATTTTCTATGGGAATTGATAGAAGGAGTCTATAATCAACAATGAAAGGTCTATGAACAGGGTTAGAGAGTGGGAAGGAAAGGAAAGGGTCCAGCTTTTTCTTCCTCTGCTACCTTAGAAATCCCTGTGCTGTAGCCATTAACTTCTAACCTATAAGAGTTAGGTCCCGATTACTGCAATCCCATGAACTGCTTGGATATATTCAAATTCTAACTATTCAAAGTTATGATTAGGTAAAATTTGTTAACTGATTCCAATTCAATTGAAATACATGGTATAAATTTGAATAACATGACCACTTAGCAGGATTCATTGTTTTCACTGAGGATGTAGCTATATTATAAATCAGTTGTCAGCAAAAATTATTTCAAACTGATTAGAAAAGAGAAACACAGTACAGTAGAACATACTAGATAATTAAGAACCAGAAGAAATTGAAAACAATAGCCTAGGTTTGCTAAACTAAAGAAAATAAAGGGGGAGAAGAAAAGGTATGCCTTTCTTAACCAAAACTTCTAAGAAAACAGTTAAGTAATTTAGCAGAATTGGAGTTAGTGCAAAATCTTACACAAAAAATTCAAAATGTATGTCCGAACTGAATATTTTAAAATGTGCACCATAAAAAAATTAGAAGAGAATGATGCTAGAATCATAGACATAGATTTAAATAGGACCTTAGATAGCATCTGGTCCAACATAACCCCATCATTTTGCAGATGAGGAAACTGAAGCCCATAGAGGCTAACTGACTGTCCCAAGGTCACACAGTAGTAAGTTAAAAAAAAAAAGATAGAGTTTGAACTCAGATCCTGTCTCCAAAATGAAATTTCCCACCCCCACCCCCACTATACCATGCATAATTAAGGCTAGGAGAGAATTCTAAACCAAATAAAAGATAAAAAAAGATCATAAAAGACAAATCAAATAAGTTTGATGACATAAAATTAAGGAATCTTAGCACAAATAAAACCAATGAAGATATGTTTTTAAACGGAAACTGTATAGTAGGAAGAGTTGTATCAAGCATCAATGATAAAATTCTGATATTGAAGATATAGGAAATTTATATAAATATATACAAGAGCAAGAGTCATTCCACTTTAGACATAAGCGGTAAAAAGATATGAACAAACTGTTTCTAAAGAATTGAAGCCCAAAAGTGATCACATGAAAATAGGTTATAAATCACTCATAGTAAGAAAAATACAAATTAAAGCAACCCTAAAGTTTCATCTCACAACCACAACCTATAAACTGGCAAAAAAAAAAAGTGTCACCAAATTGATGGGGAGGGGGGAAGGCATGCAGTGGGAGGGGAAAGCAATCACTGTTGGAGGGACTATGGAAATAAAGGCACATGAATACACCCTATGTGGTTCTAGTAACTCATCAAACCATTAAGGATATCAATTAAGTATTATGTAAGAGATGAATAAATTATCCATATTCTTTGACTAATCAACACTCCTTCCTACTGAGCACACAACCCCCAAAGAAGTCAAAGACAGAAACAAATATTCAATGTATATCAAAATATACATATACTCTTTGTGGTAACAAAGAACGAAAATAAAGTGGGTGTCCATCAGTTGTGGAGTGGCTGGGGGGGGGGAAGCATGATAAATTAATATCGTGGAATATAATTGTCCAATAAAATGATAATAATATTAATAGCAAACTTTGTTTTAAGTTTTATAAAGTATTTTGCATGTGTTATCTTATCAGATTCTCACACTGATCCTGTGAAAGGTGCTATTATTATCCTTAGTGTACAGATGGGGAAACTGAGGCTGAGAGTTTAATTTATCTTCCAGATTCTAAGTATAACATTCAATTCATTATACTTCTGAGCCTATAAATTTGAGAAATTCAGAGAAATATGTTCAGATGGTCAGCAGTACGTTACAGTGGAGAGAGTACTATATTTGTAGTCAGAAGATCTGGGTTTGTATGCCTGCCTCTGATTTTTACTACCTGGGTGACAACAGGCAACAATTAACCTCCCTGGGCCTCAGTTTCCTTGCCTTTATTAAAATGACAAGGTTGAATTAGTTGGCATCAGAGGTTCCTTCCATCTCTAAACCTCTAATTCTATGATTAATTGATGCAGAGTAAATTAAGTAGAAACAAAAGAACGTAGCCAGTAACTACAGCAATGCAAATGAAAAGATCACTAATTGGAAACTGAATTCTGAATAACTGGAAAAACAACGATAAGTCCCAGAGAAAACAGAAGAAAACAAATCTCCCTCCTCTTAACAGAGAAGTGAGGGACTGGTAGAGTTTGTTACATCATCAGAGATAGTTGCTACAGCAACGTTTTTGTAAAAATTTGTTCTCAATTATTAGAGAGGATTTAAACTATGTGCAGGGAAAAGGATATTTTCCCCCAGAATTGATTGGGTGTGACAATGAAAGGCATAAATAAAAAAGTATTTTTTAAAATAAATGGCAGAGTGAGAAAAAAAGAAAGAAAAGATGATCTGGTTATATGACAAAAATTAGAGACAACCTGTGGATAGCCTTCATGCTGTACTGGTGTCCTGAGATTTCATTGGAAAATGGGAAAGATCCTCAGCATGTTGGTTGTATGGACCATTCCCTCTGTGCCAAATTCATGAAAAAAAAGAGAAAAAACTTGTATACACTAGGCATGCATGGACAGGTTGTAATCTGTACTATTGGGAAAGAAAACCCACTTCAATGAGACCACTGGAGCAAAAATGTCAGTGTCCTCCAGCCACACTCAGGCTATAGAAATCCTGAGAATACTGCTGAGTGATGGCCCGACTAACTTAAAATGTAATTGATATGTATTTAAAAATAAGTAAAATGCAATACAACCTAGATAATGTTAGCTTGTGCTTTTCTATGTCAATATGCCACCAGAAGAGCCTTTTCTATTTGAGTCTGACACCACTACTCTGGGGTTTGGGAGAATGTAAACACAGCCAGTAGTAGGAAGGTATCCTACAAGATGTTAGGCATGAAATCCTTTTAGAATTTTTTTTATGGGTAGTAGGCTAGAAAATGAAATAAGAAATGGATATTCAGCAAACACTGAGAAAGAGAAGATTTGCCACCCATGACCGGCTTACTCAGACACCTGCTGTTTGGTGAAGGAGTTATTCTTGAGAACACCAGCCTCCTATTTCTCTAGTGGTACCCTCACCCAAATCCCTAGTCCTTAGCCTTATTATTAACAATAATAACGGCTAACATTTATATAATGCTTTCTCTGTGCCAGGCACTGTGCTGAAAGCTTTACAATTATTATCTCATTTGATCCTTAATAAAAACTTGGGTAGGTGGTACAGTGAATAGAGCACCAGCCCTGGAATCAGGAAGACCTGAGTTCAAATCCAGCCTCAGACATTTGACACCCCTACTAGCTGTGTGACCTTGGGCAAGTCATTAACCTCAATTGCCTTGCCTCCAAAAACTAAAAATAAAAAAAAAATAAAAACCCTGAGAGTTAAGTACTATTATTAGGACTCATTTTACAAATGAGGAAACTGAGGTAAATAGAGGTTAAGTGATTTGCCTAGGGTCATAAAGTTAATAAGTGTTTGAGGGCTGATAAGACCAGAGTTAGAAGAAATGAGAAATCAGTAAACTATACGAATATCTCATATTTGATGTGTGTATATGCATATGTATATGTGATATATATATATATGTACACACACATATATGTGTACATATGCTTTCCCTTGCATTAGAATGAGAGCTCCTTGAGGGCAGGTATTATTTTGCTTTTGTCTTTGCGTCTCCAGAGCCAGCACAGTGACTGGGACTTAGAAGTTTCTTATTAAAAGTTTCTTGGTTGACTGTGTCAACAGAGCCACCTGTTGTAGGCAACCAATGTGAAGGAAGCCAGTCAGTGTGGTGAGAGAAATCGCTCTTCTCTTAGACAGCCTAAAATCTCAGGTGCCATGAGGTATTTCCTGTCATTTGTCCTCCACTGCCAAAGACTAAGCATTTTGATTTTATGGCTATACTGTCTCATAGAATCGTCTCACTCCTTTGTTGGCCGGCTATATTTCAACTTTGTATTTCTCCCAAATACATGGCTGTTAAAAGCAATGTCCCCTTTAACTGTCAAAGGCAAAACATTTAGGTATTCTGGGCTTTCAGAGTTAATTTGCATTTGCCACCCACTCACCTCCAAGTTATCCACATTTCTCATGCCATGGTGGAAAGCATGTTGGATTTTAAATCAGAGATGCTGAGTTCAAATCTCAGCTCTGTCATTTACTACTCTTAAAGTCACTTAACCACCAGGGCTTTGGTTTCCTCAAATATAAAATGAGAGGGTTGAGTGACATGATCTTGAAGGCCTGATCCAGACACAGTTCCAAATTCTATGATTCAGTTCAGACCTTGAACATGAACTGTTCTCTCCTCATGAGAAAGCAGTCACTTCAGAGAGGATACTTCTTGCTCTGGAGGCAGAGATAAAATAAAGCTAGCCTTGTACAAGATTTTTATTTTTATCTCCCTTACAATTGATGCTCTTCAGAATACATTGCACCATTTTACCAGATCTGGGCCTACCGTACTCAAGTAAATCATGGAAAATATGCCCAGTTTCCAAGTTTTTCTGGAGTATACATTTCTTCCCTTTTCCTCATTATGCCTGAATTTGTTCTCCATTACAGCTCCCTTCAGCGCTTTACAGTCATGGGTACCAATCCTGAAATGCATTAGGTTGTTGGAATGCCCGAACCCAAACTGTCTCACATAGGCAGTATGTTGCCCTTGTAATGCCATAAAAATATAACATCAATGCCCCCAATAAATGAAATGCTAACTGCCTCTAGGTAGAAAAAGGCCAGGGAATGGAGAGTCTGCTGTACCTGCATGGGAAAAAAAAAATGCTTTCAGGGAGAAGATGTGAAAATTAGATATGCAGGCTCCTTCAGATTAGGTTTTCACAATAATTAAATGTGAGATGATAAAGGAAAAAAAAATGTCAGCTCCTATGGAGTTAATGTACCTAACAACTTAATTTACCAGAAAAGAAACTTTGCTAGCCTTCTTTGAATTGCAATTGACAGCTACAGAATCTCATTTGAGCCCATCATTCATCTGGCTCTTTGAGGAGGCAACTCACCCTGGGATGATCATGAGTGATATATAAGGACAGGATGTATAGGCTAATGGTCCAACCAACCAGCCTTTGATTTCTGTGATTTACAAAAGAGAAACTCAGGAATCAACAGTCAGATACTGTCCTCCACAAAATTTCTTAAGGGCATCTCTTTCACTTCTTGGGAAATTAAAGACAGTAACAGATATCACATTGTCTTCCCAACTAGGGAGGGACAATTCAACAAAATGGGCCTGTGTTGGAAGTAGGAAAAGCTGTGAAATTGTCAGAATCAAAATACTTCTGTGATGTGTCAGTGGGTTTGCATCATTCTCAGAAACTCTTGGACCAAAAAGTCAAAAAAGAGAATTAGGGAGAATGAGATTGATTTCTTGTGTTTGAGGCTTTTTTTTTTTTGCAGGGTGTAGAATATTCATACATAATTTTCTTGTATAAGTTTTAGAGTCAGCACTGAAGTCCTCACTGTTGCTTTCAAGGATTTTAATACTTTAAAAACATATAAATAATAGATCTCATATTTCCACACCTATCCAGTTTTCAATGTAATCTGGGAGTCTCTGGGAGCCCACCTGATTTAAACCTTGTTGTTTATATCCTAGAACAAATAATGGATTTGGTCCCTCTGTGTAGTGAAATTCAATCAATGCAACCAATTAAATACGTCAAAATGACCTTTCTGTACCATATCAGCATTGCCTGACCACCAGGAATTAGCTCTTTCTGAGTCTAGTTTGATGAAACATCTGTAAATTAAGTTCCTTATCAACATAAAACAAGTACTGCAACAGTGGTGAGTAATTAGAGAAAGAAGAGGAAGAATACTCATAAAAATAAAACAGTTGCAGTTAATAATTGATTGTAAGACTAAATGGGAAAAAAAAAGAGAAAGCCTTCTACATCTTTCTCTGTAATCTGAAAGCTGAATGGCATTTCTTCCAATTGCATCCTTTCTTCTTTCATTTCTCACTGCCTTGGGTACAAATATTGGATCGTGAGAAGATACATTCATAATACTCTGCCTAAAATCCAGAATATCCCGAGTGGTTAAGGTTTAACTAAACCTGCCATAAAGATTCAAGGGACAAGAAGCAAAGAGGATTGAGTGAACCAATTCTACATTCAAGGCTTTGCTGATTTTATATACATTCAATCCTTGTTTTGTTGTTACCTAAGCCTCTGGATTAAAGTGGTATATGAAGTTTTCGTAGAATTGATGTTTGAGGCAAATTGTTTTCTTCCCCTGGATAAGCTGAGAGTTTGTTCTGAAATGGAGAAGAATATAAAGTCTAAACAGCCATGGCCATGTCCCTGAAGAGTGCCTCTACACATTTACATAATTTAACATTGGATGGTGCTCCCTAGATAGACACCAAGGTATATAGACTGAATAGTTTATTCCAAGTGGAAGAAGCAGGAAGACTGTGGAGAATCTTCACATATGCTGTATCCTACTGCAGGAGAGTCACAACTGGACGGGATGTAACCAGTAACTGGGAACTGAGGAGCAATGCTGCACTGTGCTCAGTGGATGATTACCCTTTTCAAATACATCATGTTAACCTTGCTGGTAGGGACAGAGTGGATATTAAGGAATGAGTGAAGAGTGTTTTCGAAATACTCTGAATGTTCTTTAGGGATCTAATATGATTTTCTCCAAACAGCTCTGTGTCAAGAGTATATGCACACGTGCACACACACACACACACACACACACACACACACACACATACACACTTAGGAGGTATCAGAGACTCCTTGGGCAGCAGAATTATGATTCTTTGAGCATCAGATTCTCAGACCTAGAAGGGACCTTAGAAGTTATTCAATTCAACCAGATCAGTTTTCAAATAATATTCAATACTTTCTCCAAGGTTTTCTTGCTCTGATAAAGACCTTGAAACCCCCAACCCAGGAAGATTAAAATAACTTCAATCAAAGTTAAGTGAGGCATCAAAGTCCATACGACATTGCCACCACAGAGGCCTGAATCAGTACCTTCTCATAGAACACAGATGACTTTTGAAGTCTTTTGAAGGCAAGGCCACAGAAGCACACAATCAATTAGGTTCCGAATTGGAAAGGTTCTGACTAGTTGACGTGATTACAGGGAAGCTCATCACCGGCAGACTAACAACTCAATAATGAATGTTTTGACCATGATAATCTAAGAAACAAAAAGAAATACAAAATGGTCATCAGTACTACACCAGTCACCCTTATGCTTCTGCACCGACAGAGGAAGAGCGATCTGAAAGAGGGCACAGGATGTTAAGAATCATACAGTTTTTAAACTATAATGAGTGAATTGACAAATAGAAGAAATGGATTATATCAATTTTGGTATTCTAGAATGGGATCTCTAAATAGGTATTTCCAAAATGAAACAAAAAATAAAAGGAAGTTACATCCAAATGAAAGGAAGATTCACAATTTTCCTTGGAAAAGCAAACAGAGAACTCATTAATTCATTTATTCATGCATCCAGAGAGAAGAAGAAATATCACTTCACAGGCTTTCTGCTCAGAATATGTATTTGTAAAAGGAGTGCCATGAAAATAATTGGAACTTATGCTCCTAACTTCTGCAGAAAATGAAGTTTGAGACAAATTCTACAAAGAACAACCTCCAGTTCAAATCACCATATACTTTGATAGTCAATAACTTTAATGTAAAGGTAGGAATAAGTGATTATGGTTTTAAAAAAATGCTGGAAAATAAAGATTAAGAATTTGGAATGAGAGAGAACAAAGATTTGCAGACATAGAAGCTGCGTGAATATTTTCTCCAAGAAAAGAATGAGAAATTGTTGGACAGAGCACTAAATAACATCATAAAAAAAATTAAATTGATTGTATTTTAAAAGATAGGAAATGGTTTGTGACTGACAGAGGATTCATTTCAGAATCAGTTGTCTGTATACAGATAGTCCACTGACTTAGAACAACAAAGCTCAAAGAAAGAATAAAAATGAGAAAAAGGATATAGCAGACAGTTAAAACAATTTAAACTTAACCTACTTAAATAAGTTTATTATGACAACCAATTGGATCTAGATGGAAGAAAGGATAATAACACTTATTAGACTAATTTCCAATAGAAGTATAACTCATATAAACCAACTGACATAAAAGAGAGCAAGATAATCTAAAAAGTACCTCATTTAGAAAGTAGGTGTCTTTGCTAAGCGAAAAGATATGGCTTCCAAAGGCCACATAGGTCAAGAATATAAATTCATTTGTAAAATCTTTTGGAGGAAAATGTTAAAAGATTGTAAGCAGCATTGCCTTATAAAACAGAAAAGAAGCAAGAGAGAATAAAAACTAGTTGAAAGAAAATTTGACAAGATACCCAACTACTTAGAAAGATGCTAAGGATATTTAAGAAGTAAACTAGAAAGACAGTAAACAGAAGAAACATTTAAAAGAGGGGCAGCTAGTTAGCGCAATAGATAGAGCACTGACCCTAGAGTCAGGAGGACCTGAGTTTGAATCCAGTCCCAGACACTTGCCACTAACTAGCTGTGTGACCCTGGGCTAGTCACAAACCCAACTGCCTCGCCCTCCCCCCCCACTAAATATTTAAAAGATCTGCAGAAATTTGTACAACAAATACTTTTTGGCATCAAGGATTATAGGATCACAGATCACAGAATTTAGGGTTAGAAGAGAACATGAAGTCTAAATGTCTCATTTTACAGATAAGGAAACTGAGGTACAGAGAAGTTAAATTATTTACTCAGGGCCACCCACCCAGCTACTGGGCGTTTGAGGCAGGATATGAACCTGTCTAGATTAATTGACAAAATATCTGAATGGGGAGATGTGTACAAGGTCATAGAAAATGTCTAATCTTATTAACAGAAAAAGAAAAGTGACCAAGAGAACATGAATGACCACTGATCTTTATGCCTACTTTCACATCCCTACATGATTTGTTAAGCAAAGAATCTAAACATACATGTTTAGGGCATTTAAGTTCAAATTTAAGGTCACTGGTGAGGAACAGACTGGCTTTCATAAATAACAAATCACAATAGACAACATCATTGGCACCACACAATTGAGAAAAAAAATGTACAGAATGTAACATTCCACTTTAGCTATTGTATATTAGGTATAAAATGAAGAATAACTATTGCCCTGATTGCAACATGCACTTAGACAACCTAGAAAGATTATCAGGTTATCAGTCTCTTCTCTTCTCTTCTCTTCTCTTCTCTTCTCTTCTCTTCTCTTCTCTTCTCTTCTCTTCTCTTCTTCTCTCTCTCTCTCTCTCTCTCTCTCTCTCTCTCTCTCACACACACACACACACACACACACACACACACACACACACACACCATGAACAGATACTGCAAATTGACAATGAGCTGGATCCAGGATGAATGAGTCAATAACCATTTAACAAGTGTCTGCTCTATGCTGGGCTGTGTGCTAAGCACTGGAGATAGAAAGCAAAGCAAAAACAGTCCGTTTCCTCAAGAGAGCTCACACATACACACAAACATACATGCACACATATAAACACATATATAAATATATATAAAGACACACATACACACATATGAGAAATGGGAGGTAATCATCAGAGGGAAGGTACTAGAATTACGGCAAATCAGGAAAGGTTTCCTTATGGAGATAGATTCAATCTCAGGTTCTATTTGGAGAAGTAAATGGAAAACCACTCCAGTACCTATGCCAAGAAGATCCCCAAAAGGGGTTAAAAAGAATTGGACGTGACTAAAAAACGACTAACAAAAATGAAGGGTGAGAAGAATGGAAAAGTAGGAAGAGGCTAGGTTATGAAGAGACATAAAATCTAAACAGAACATTTCACAGTTGATCTTAGTGTTAACAAGAATCCACTGGACTTGATTGAGTGGCATGTTCAGACCTATGCTTTAGAAAGATCACTTTGGTAACTGAGATGGACTTGAATAGGGAAAGAGCTGAAGCAAAAAAAAGCAGAGGCTATTGCAATAGTCCATCTGTGAGGTGGTGAGGGCCTGGAGCAGGATGGTGGCAGTGTCAGAGAAGAGAAGGCAATTTATATAAGAGATGATGTAAGATCAGAAAACATAGAACTTGGCCACAGATTGTCTATGAGGGGTGAGAAGCTGAGAATGACACCTAGGCTGGGAACCTGGCTGGCCAGAAAGATGACGGTTCCCGTCAGTGATAAAGAAATCTGGAAGAGGAAAAAGTTGGCAAGAGAGAGGGAAAGATAGTGAGTCCAATGAGTTTTGGACATGTTGAGCCTTTATTTGAAGTGGGCTCTTAAGCCATCCATCTCTTTATTTCCCATTTGGCTATACTCCTTTGGATTCAACTCCATCATGCTCCCAGGAACCTCATCATCAGGAAACTTAGTATCCTCCAAGGTCTCATCAGTCTTGGTACTCACACCTCGTCAGTACTCTCAGTATCTTCTGCCTCTTTGATTGGAGGGCTAGAGGACAGAGAAAGAACTCTCAAAGCTTCCATTTTAAAAGGGTTCTCCAGTCAGCTATCTCTTCTTTTTCTACTGGCTCCATTCCTTTGGACTGGATTTTGTTATGTCCCCAAGCTAAATATCTTGTTCTCAGTTCCCTTTTGTTTATTGTCTTACTTCATTAGATTGTAAGCTCCTGAAGAACAGGGACTGAATCTTTCATATTTCTATCCCCAAAATTTAGCACAGTGCCTGCCAAATAGTAGGAACTAAATAAATATTTATAGACTGACTCATATGTCTATTGGACATTCAGTTCAAGATATCTAATGAGCAATAAGAGATGTGAGACTGGAAATCAGAAGGATTAAGGTTGAATAAACACATTAGAGAATCTTCATAGAAATTATAATTCAATCCAGATGATCCAATGAGACCACCAAGTAAAAGAGTGTATAAGGAAAATAAAATAGAGCCCACAGTTAGCAGATATGACCTGAATGAAGATCCGGCAAAGAAAATGAGGTGCTATCAGGCAAGAGAAATGCCATGAATACTTAGAGAGAAAGGAATATCGAGGAGAACAGAGTGATTGACACTATTAAAAGCTACAGAAAGGTCAGGAATCAAGAAGATTGAGAAAAGGTTATTAAGAGAAAGAATGGCTTGTATTACCTTGAGAAAACTCAAAGCCCTTTCAATGACCCTATACTTCTTGAAACAAAGGCTCATCTTTTTAATATCAATATTCTACCTGTCATGTTGCATGACTACATGTCATAAAACATTACCATTTCTGAAGAATTAAAATGATCATTTCTAAGAAGGCAATGGAAAGGTATGTGATGGGCATAAGGATGCTAAAACATGCAACACATAAGAAACTTCAAAGAAGAACCAGGATAAAGAATGTCATGCAAAAAATGCATGGAAGAAGAAGAATAGGAGGAAGAGGAAGAGGAGGTGGAGGAGGAGAAGGAGGAGGAGGAGGAGGAGGAAGAGGACTATTCAAATATGCAGGGCAAGGGATACTGAATGAATAGACTATGTGCTCTATTGGTATTCTTCTAGTTTCAAGAGAAATTGAGGGAGGTCCACAGCACACGAGGTGCATCCTCTATGGCCTTATGGGAGGATATGGACATGAGTCATTGAGGATGGATAGGCATGGATGAATTGCAATATGAATTGTTGAAGATAACATTTTCACTGATAAGTGCATAGGTCCACTTAAGTATCTTTGATATTTATTACCAATTAATGGAATACCAGTGCTGTAACAGACTCTGATTATGCTCATCTTTCTCTTACTTGGTTTCAGGCAGCTGATAAAACCAGAAGCACTGGATCAAGGTCTTAGGCTGGCTCAAGCTCATAGGCATGCATGAAATGTGGGTGGAGTGTGACTGCTCATTAAGAAGGTATGCTTTCTCATGAAAGAGGCAAGAGATAATTGTTACAATAGAGGGGGAGAACAGGAAGGCAAAAGGGAAAGAATCAACCTTACTCTCACTGAATTTGACTTAGAGAAGGAATGACATAAACTCTAAACTGGGCATCTTGCCACATAGAAGAGTGGGGGAAGGGGGATGAGAGGTGGGGTGATGCAGGGGAGAGCAGGGTGGGGGAGAGGGCTGATGAAAGTTCACACTTCTGTAGAGGGACAGGGACAGGGTAGAGAATGGATGGGGGGGGCAGGATAGGAAGAAGGGACATGTAATCAGACTCTCACAATATGCTCACTGTGG
>CM053587.1:171827497-171862436 GCA_028646515.1 Pseudochirops corinnae | reverse complement strand
CCAACTGGAACTTGAGATACACAGGCACTGTGGTTGGGAGATCCATACTGCCCTACTGAAAAGTCAGAGGGGTGAGGGGGGGAAGACATAGGAGAGAATAGATTGGGGGAGGGGGTATACACTGGGATGGCTGTTTTGGGGTGGTAGGTAGGGGAAAGATGGGAAGAAAATTTGTAACTCAAAATTTCATGGAAATAAATGATGTAAACTAAACTAAAATAAAAAAAATTTTTAAAAAGTCAATAAGTGGGAAAAACCTATTGTTCTATCCTTCAATTTTTGCTTCCTTTAAACTGTACAAATTGAAGTTTGAATTTTACATTTTGGTACTTGCAGTTTAAAAAATTAAATAATAAAGATATAATTTTTGTAATTGCAGCTTATAAGTTAAATAATAAAGATATGTGTATAGGCAATTAAAAACAATAAGAGCTAATCATAAAAAAAAAGAAGGTATGCTTTCACAAGCTCCATACTTTTACATTGTAGGTTTAGAGTTAATTGAGGAGAGGTAGAAAGAAAAAGAGAAAGCTGAATGCTACTAGGGAGCTTTTTAAACTATTTTTGAGGAATATATTTTGTAGAAGAGGTGGTTGAAAGGTTTGGTGGGATATTATGTCTTATGTTAAAATATTAACAGGGGGAGAGGGGTTGGCTAGGTGGCACAGTGAATAGAGCATGGGCCCTGAAGTAAGGAGGACCTGAGTTCAAATTCAGCCTCAGACACTTAACATTTACTAGCCGTGTGACATTGGGCAAGTCACTTAACCCCAATTGCCCTGCCTTCCCCCTCCAAAAAGCAAAAAAAAGAAAGAAAGAAAAGTATAAACAGGTTACCTCAAAAATTGTATCAAGCTTCAAGCTGCTTTTTGTGGTGGCTAAGAACTAGAAATTGAGAGGATGCCCATCCACTGGGGAATGACTAAACAAGCTGTGGTGTATGATTGTGATGAAATATTATTGTTCTATAAGAAATCACAAGCAGGATGATTTCATAAAAACCTGGAAAGATTTACATGAACTGATGCGAAGTGAAATGAGCAGAAGTGGGAGAATATTGTACACAGTAATGGCAATATTGTATGATGAAGAAATGTGAATGATTTAGCTATTCTGAGCAATACAATGATCCAAGACAATCTCAAAGGACAAATGATGAAGCACACTGTCTGCCTTTGGAGAAAGAACTGATATTGTCTGGATACAGACTGAAGCATGCTATTTTTCACTTTTTTTCTTTCATTATTTTTTATTAGAGTCTCTTGTACAAAATGACTAATATGGAAATGTTTTATATGATTGCACATGTATAAATTATGTTGGATTACTTACTGTATCAGGGAGGTGGAGGGGAAGGGACAAAGGAAGGGATAGAATTTAGAACTCAAAACTTTTTAAAAAGTGCCTTGACATGTAATTGGGGGAAAATAAAATATTATATAAAAATTTTCAAGCTGCACTAGGACTTTTGGGAAACCCTGCATATCAATAAAAGATAGTAATAAATTGTGATAAAACAATGACTGAGATCTCTAGGGAACTGGTGGTTTTGAATGACTTCCTATGTGTATCCATGTCCATCCATATTACAAATGTATTCCTAGGGAACTCTTCTGGCATTTTAGACTATGTTACAAACATCCTTAAGTTTTGGGCATAGAAACTACTAACAGGTTTAAGCCATGATGATTCTGGGGCACAAGGTGAACTACAGTTGTATCTTTGACAATACTTTCTGCAACCAGTCATTCCCTATTTCTTTGGGTATGCCTGTCTCAGAGGTTGTAGTATTTTGGCAATCAGAAGCTGTAAGAACACAACCACCTTTAGTCTGGAAGAAGATAGATAAGATTTATTTTTTCAGCATAATTTCCTTCCTTGATGGACTGTTGTTGTCAGCAACAGTAAGCATATAGTAAATCTAGAGTGAATGCTTTGCTTCTCTGTTTTTTCTTGAGGTGAGATCACCATAGCAGCTCAGTTTATATTTTTTCTTGTACATCAAGAGCAATATGTGACAATTATTTGTATTTTCTTTTCATTTAGAAATGAAAATAGTTCCAAAATCCCACAGGAGTCTTTGATATGCAAATGTCAGCCTAAACTCTAGAACTGTGAAGTATCATAAAAAGTTACAACTTTTTTTCTGACCTTTAAATGAAGACAAGTGTTCCGATGTTTTATATCACTTGTTGCTGTTCAGTTGTTCAGCTACGTCCAACTTTTCATGACCCCATGAACACTAGGCCCTTCTTTCCTTCACTGTCTCTTGAAGTCTGTCTAAGATAATGTTCTTTGTTTCCTTAAAACTATCCTTTTCATCCTCTGCCATCCCCTTTTATTTTTGCCTTCAATATTTCTCAACACCACAGTCTTTTCCAATGGGTCTCATCTTTTCATTATGTGGCCAAAGTATTTAAGCTTCAGCTTTAGTATTTTACTTTCCAGTGAATAGCCTGAGTTAATTTCTTTAAATATTGACTGATTTTATCTCCTTGCCCTGCAAGGGACTCTCAAAAGTCTTCTCTAACATCACAATTCAAAAACATAAATTCTGAAGCATCCAGCTTATAGTCCATTCTCACAGCCATGCATTACTACTGGACAAACTATAGCTTAGACTGTATAGAATTTTGTTGGCAAGGTGATTTCTCTGCTTTTTAGTATGCTATCCAAATTTACCATAGCTTTCCTTTCAAGAAGTAAGTTTCTTTTAATTTCACTACTGCAGTCACCATGTGCAGTGATCTTTGAGCCCAGGAATATAGAATTTGATACTGCTTCCATTTCTTCTCCCTTTACCTGCTAACAGCGGTTCTCAACCTGTGGGTTATGTTCAATTTAAATACATTCTGCATATCAGATATTTACATTGTGATTCATAAAAGTAGCAAAAACACAGTTATGAAGTAGCAATGAAAATAATTTTATGGTTAAGGGTCACCACAACATGAGGTACTGTATTAAAGGGTCACGGCATGAGGAAGGTTGAGAACCACTGTGTTAGGAGGTAATGAGACAAGTTGCCATGATCTTAGCTTTTTGGATGTTAAGCTTCAAGTCAGTTTTTATACACTCCTTTTTCACCCTCATCAAAAGGCTTAATTCCTCTTCATTTTTTGCCATCAGTGTGGTACTGTTTGTATATCTGAAAGTGTTCATATTTCTCCCAGCAACCTTAATCCCAGCTTTTGATTCATCCAGCTGGCATTTCACATGATGTACTCTGCATATAAGTTAAATAAATAAGGTGACAGTATATAGCCTTGTCATATTCCTTTTCAGCTCTTAAACCAATTGGTTGTTCCCTCAAAGTATTAGCATGTACATGTTTATCTCTAAACTTTAAGATTCATTTTTCAAATATAGAGGTCGCTTCCAATGAAATGTATATAATATATGCATGTAAGCTAATGGCCTAAATTATGGAAATATGTTTATGAAATTGAGATGTCTATCAACTTATATAGAGCTATTCCTGAAATTTCCATTGCTATTCAAAAGTTGTCAGTTTATTTCCTTTTCATTCTTTGGGAACAGAGCTGCTTCACTTCTTGATTCATGGAAGTTATATTTAGAATCAGCATTAATTATATTTTTCTGAGTCCTTTTTAAAATTTAAATTTTTTTGTTTTCTAATTGGGGGGCTAGTATGCTTGATATAGTTCTAGAACAGGAAGTCAACCTATTTTTATGTTTCATGGCACTCTTTGGCAGTCAGGTGAAACCTATGGAACCCTTCTCAGGGTTAATTCATAATAGAAGGAAATACTAAATTTTAGGTAGCAGTTATTAGGGGAAAAGTATCTAACTTTTTTTCCTTATCTGAGTTCATAGATCCCCAGAAATCTATCCACAAACCTGAATGTATGGATCTCAGATTAAGAATCTGTTTTAGAAGGAATAAGACAGAAATGTAGAAATAATAGGAAAGAGGCATAGGCAATATGGTAGAGTGAGAGGTAACAATTTTCCCTTAATTCCCCCAGTAGGGCAGCTGCATGGCAGAAGGTAGAAGTATTATTAAGCTGTGGTGGCAACATAGCCAGGGAGAACAGGGTCAATGAACACCTGAGCAGAAAGAGAGCTCAGGGAACCCCTGTACTAGTACTGGGAATAGATACTATTTGGCAGCTCTGTTGACCATTACTCAATTCCAGGTCACAGGTCTAGAGAAGAGAGAAGTGGTCCAAGTTGCAAGGGAGTGGGGATTTAACTATGTAAGAAACAAGGAACAAGTTCCAGAAACATAATTATGTGATTTTGAGCCCAGGAGCAGAGCTGGCATTCAGTTGTAACCTTTAGCCCTGCAGATTAGCCTACAGTAGAGCGAACCAGAGTAGGAGCCCAAACCCCAGGGGATACAGCAGTTTAAGTAATCTAAAACTGCAGGACATGCAAGGAGGCTAGCTATGACTATATATAGCAGCAGTCTATGGAAACTCAATCACACACAGGCCAGCAGACCCAAACTGGGTCAGGAATTCATAGACCTCAGACCAAGAGGGCAGTGAACAGACTTCTCCCTGGATCACAACACTTTGGAAGCATCAAAAACTTACAGATTGAGAAGGAAAAGCAGAAGTATACAAAAGATAGAAACTCAGGCCAAACATTCCCCCTCACACACACAGAGCCAAGTAGAGCTCAACATGAACATAGAGTCCATAGTAAAGCAGTAAGCTGAAAACAGGAGAAAAGCAAACAAGCAGATAACAACAACAAAAGTAACTGAGTGCAAAAAGCTAATATGGTCACAGGAAAGCTCAGGACATAAACACAAGAGACCATGACTTGAAAACATCTACAATCAAAGCTTCAAAGAAAAATAAAGATTAGACACAAACCCAGTGATAACTCCTAGATGAATTAAAGCAAGAACTAAAGAGATCTTTTTAAAGCAAAAAAAAAAAATTTAACTTAAAAGTGGTGGAAGAAAAATTGGAAGAAGAAATGAGAGCTACAAGATGGATAAATGGTATAACGGATGGTTTTGATTTTGTTTAATTAAAAATGTTTTGCACATATTAAATCAATACAGCTAAAATTAGATGAAAAGCAGGAAATTTGGGGAAAGTGTTTGTAGTGAATTTCTGTGATAAAGGTTTTATCTCTTACATATAAAGGGAATGGAACCAAATTTTTGAAAATAAAGAGCCATTCCCCAATTGAAAAATGATCAAGGGATGTGAACAGGCATTTTTCAAGGTAGAAATTAAAATGATAGATCGTCACTTAAAAATGCCCTAAATCAGTGATTAGATAAATGCAAATTAAACAACTCTGATTGTCTCTGATAAACAACAACACTTCATACCCACCAGTTTGGCTAAGAAGACACCAAGGAGAACTAAGAAACGCTGTAGAAGATGGATGTGGGAAATAAGTTCATCAATCACAATTATGGACCAGTTCAGCAATTCTGAAAAAAACAATTTGGAACTGTACTTAAAAGGCTATTAAACTGTGTATACCCTCTGATCCAGAAATAGCAATACTAGATTTATACCTCAAAGAAATCAAAGAAGGAAAAAGGGACCATGTGTACAAAATACTTATAGCAGCTCTTAATGTTGTGGCAAAGAATTGAAAACTGTGGGAATATCAATCAGTTGGGGAATGGATGAACAAATTTTAGTATATGATTGTGATGGAATACTATTGAGCTCTAAGAAAAGATGAAGCAGGATAGTTTCAGAAAAACCTGGGAAGACTCATGAATTGATGCAAAGTGAAGTGAGTAGAACCAGAAGAAAAATTTACACAGTAACAGTGATATAAATATAATCAATTCTGAAAGACTAAATAACTCTGATCAACACAATGACCCATCACAATTTCAAAGGACTCATGATTAAAAATGCTGTTCACTTCCAGATAAAGAGTTAATGGAGTACAGTCTCAGAGTACAGATTGGAACATAATTTTTTCTTCCTTTTTTTTTCTTGTCCCTCTCTTCACCCTCTCTTCACCCTCTCTTCACCCTAGAACATGATTAATGTGGAAATTTGTTTTGCCTAACTTCATTTTTGTGGTTTGTGTTTTTGTTTCTCTTGCCTTCTCAATAGGTGAGGGAGAGAGATAATTTGAAACAGAAAATAAGATAAAACTTATTATTCTTTAAAAGAAATAACACATTTTGAATCAAAAAACATTAGTTCAAATTCTAGCTTTGCCCCTTACCTTTATGACCTTAAGTAAGGCACCCTATCCCTCTAAACCTCAGTTTTCAAATCTTTAGAAAGGTACAGATGCACCTGAAGTCTTCTAAATTCCCTTCCAACTCTAAATCTATGATCATGTTGTGTAAATGTATACTGAGAAACAAAGCTCAGTAAACACTCCATTTGGGACTAAATAGCTTAAGTCATTAGCTGGTCTTCAAAACTGTTATTGTCAGATCCCTAGAATTTTGTTATGAAAGTGTTGATGCCAGGTTACATGAAAACTAGTATAGAAGCCAAAGATCTCGGCTAACAAACCAGGTTGGCAGAATGAAACAGTTAAAGTCCTGAGTATGAAATTGAGTTCATAGAAAACAGAGGTATCATAAGATTCAGAGCTGAAAAAGACCTTAGAAGTTATCTCTTCTAATCACCTCACTTTACAGCTTAGGAAGGGTGAAAGAAAAGGGGAAAGGAATAAACACTTTTATAGTGCCTACCATATGGCAAGCAGTGTGCTAAGTGGTTTTTTTTTGGGGGGGGGGGGTTACAAATATTATCTCATTTGATCCTCATGACAACCTTGGGAGGTCAGTGCTATTATGATCCCCATCTCACAGTTGAAGAAACTGAGGCAAATGGGGGTTAAGGGTCACATATCTAGTAAGTGTCTGGGGACAGGTTTGAACTTGGGTCTTTCTGACTCTAGGCTGAGTGCTTTATACGGTGTACCATCAGCCAATACCCCAAAAGGGAAACTAACATATCCAATATCACACAGGTATGAAATAGCAGAGACTAGATATAAATTCTGATCATCAAGGTCTTCCTTTATAGTTATAAGTAATACTAACAAGGAGTAACTTCTAAAGAAATCAATGTGGCTACACAGGTAACTCTCTCTAAAGAACCTGGATCTTGAAAAAGATGTTTACTAAGGATAAGAGAGGTATATATAACCCCCAAAGAATACAAAAGATGGGCAAATGGCCTGTAAATGACCTGTCAGAAACGGTAAAGCACCTTCTGATCTATGATCTGCAGGAAAATAATAAAGAAAATGAAGATATTTTAAACTATGTTTATAATTGGAATGATGTTACAAGGTTAACAAGTAATAGAAATAAAACAGAATGACTCAGTTGCTATTTCTATCCTATCTTTTTCATCAAAGAGAATCATATTTAATCTTGAGAGGATAAAAAAACTGTTAAATGGGACTGAAATTTGAAATAGGAGAAGAGATGATGAGAGAATACTTAACTGGTTTAAATGGGTTCAAGCCTTTAGGCTCAGAAAAAACAAATGTATAGTAGATGTATTGTTAATGGAGTGAGAAGATCTTTCTTGCCCATTAATAGGCCTATGTGACCCTTTTTAAGCCTGAGTCACAAAGAAACCTGAGTAACATGGACCCTGTAATGGGAGGAGTTTAGTTAACAAGTAGAGCAGGAATGAGAGGAGCAGGAAGTGGGAGAGGGAGGTGGAGCTGAGAGAGAGAGAGCAGGCAGAGAGAGGCAGAGCGGCTAGTGTGGGTGAGAGAGGGACATTTTGCCTAAGGGAGTTTTTTTGTGAGGAGGCCTGACAGAGGGAAGGCTTGGGCATGGTGGTGCTCCCTGCATTGGTAATGTGTACCAATTTCTTTATTACCATGGTGGATTTGGCTTTCTGGTATATGAATAAATATCTTGGTTTTTGTCTTTGAGGACAAGAGTCTGTTATATCTTGCAATTCAAACTTGGAAATATGCCTGCATACTCATAGCAGCCACTGTGGGTATTGCGATATACTAAGAGACTGAAAGACTCATGGAATCACTATCAGTCATCTTTGAGGAGTCATGGTCAAAGGCAGGAATTTCTGAAGAGAGGAGACAATTTTACAAAAGAGAAAATACATAGATTCTAGAAACAGGAGTGCTTGCTGTTGTTCAGTCATTTTCATTGTATCCAGCTTTTTGTAACTCATTTGGGGTTTTCTTGGCAAAGATCCTGGAGTGGTTTGCCATTTCCTTCTTCAGTTCATCTCACAGATAAGGAACCTGAGTCAAACAGGGTTAGGTGACTTGCCTAGGTAAATGTCTAAAGTCAGATATGAACTCAGGAAGGTGAGTCTTTTTTACTTCAGGCCTGGCACTCTATTCATCATGCTACCTGACTGCCTAGAAACAGGATACCTGTGACCATATTCAATCAGATGCCAAGTTTCATCAGTCTTACTTCAATAGCATCTTTCACCTCCATTCCCTTCTCTCTGAGACTCATATGGTCACTACTGTTGTCAAGACCCTCATTACCACTCACCTGGAATAATCTAACCATTTAGTTCTGTGTATCTATTCACTCACTTCTACAATCCATCCTCCCCAAAGCTTCTAAAATATTCTTCCTAATGTCTAGGTCTGACCATGTCACTTCCCCATGCAACAATCTTCAATGATATAAGTACTAGAGATAAAATACAGAATTCTTGGGCTGACATTTAAAGCCCTCCACAGTCTAGCCCTAACCTACATTTCTAGGATTGTTTCATATTACTACCCTCGGGGCACTCTACATTCCAGTCCAGCTGAACTCATAACTATACCACCAAATCAGCATTTCATCTCCACCCCCGCTTTGGTTAGTCTGCCCCTTGCCTGGCAACATTCTGTGACCCTTCAGAACATATTTCTTCCTTCAAAGTTCAACTCAGTTACCTCCTCCTACCCAAAACTATCCTTTCTCAAATTATCTTACATTTAGTATCTGTGTCTATGTTAAACTGTGGTTCCTTTCCTACCTGATCTCATCTGCACCACAACCCCACAATAGGACATATGTTCTTTAAGAGCAGTGACTGTTTCTTTTTTGTCTTTGAATTCCCAGCACTTAGAACATTGTCTTGCATATAGCAGGTGCTTCATTGAATTGAATTAAGGGGAACAGAAGAATAAATCATGTTAATCTTACCTCATTTCCTTTTTTAATATGGTTACAAGCCTGGAAGGGCAAGGAAACGCTGAAAACATATGAATGCTTTGCTAAATTCAAAATATACTAATTCTCTAATGAGAGCCTTCTGAACAAGGTGGAGAAATGTGGGCTCAGCGATAATATCCAATTGAATAGTCTGTGTCCTTGGGGGCACGTGTTGCTCTCTAGGTCCTAAAATGTAACCCTCTTTGGGGTTTATACGGTGTACCTTAGAAGTTATCCCTTCTAATTAATGTAAAGTGAGGTGATTAGTTGGTAATAAAGAAGTTGGTACACATTACCAATGCAGGTTTGAGTAAAGTAAAGAGGTTTTTTACAAACCTCTTTAATAAAAAGATTTGTTCTGAAAAGTTTAGACTCAGTCCAAAGGCCACACCCAAGGACCTAGAAGACTACATGTGGCCTGGAGGCCTCAGGTTCCCCTCCCCTGAACTGTACCAAACAGTAGGTTCAGGTAAACCTAGAGGGAAGTCCCTACTTAACCCTATAGGAGCACAGGACTCAGAAGGTGGAAAGACCTTTAAGTACTGATAGTTCAATTCCATGATTTTACAAGTGAGGAAACTGAGGACCACCTCTTCAACATTTCATCAATGACTTGAATTACTTGAATGAAGCCTCAAAGAATATTTTTGTCAAGTTTTCTTTCATATATAAATAACTAACATATACAATATATAAATATGTAAACAACATATCTCTGCCATAAAAAATACATTAATTTATAAATAATATATTTATTAATAGATCTTCAATATATACTAAATAATATAGATAATACTTGGAATGACAAAATCAAGACCCAGAAAGCTCTCCTTTTTTTATGTCACATGGTTTTACTTAGCTGAGTATATGTTGCTGCCCCAAGTCAAGATAAAAAAATAAATTTAGAAGAAATAAATATAAATTTCAGACTTTCATGGAGTCACACAACTAGGAAGTCTTGGAGGCTGGATTGGTATCCAGGTTTCCCTGACTCCAGGACCAGTGTTATATCCATCATTGTACCACCTAGCTGCTTCTGGAGTTTTGTGTATGTTCCTAAAGAATTATACTTTTAGAAGTCTATTGACAAATGTCAATGTGCTCAGAGAAGAGCAATTATATGAGGAGTGAAGGAAGGAACCAGGCATATTTAGCCTATAATAACTAAACCTTTGGGGAGAAACAAGAGGTACCTTTCTGACTTTTAATATTTGAAGGGTTGTCATTTCAAGAAGGGATTATATTTGCTCTATGTAACTCCAAAGGTCAGAAGCAGGACCAGGAAGGGGAACAAATTTTGGCTCATTAATAGAAAGAGCTTTCTAACGATTAAAACCATACAAATTTTGGTATTTTCTGAAAGACTGACCAATACATTAGATTCAAGAAGTACTTTTTCTCCTCAGTGGGGCTTCAGTTAGAGAGCTCTTCAAGAGGTGAACTCCCAAAGGCCTCCAGGATGAATATAAAAAAATATTTGCAGCATTGGTCCAAGTAGGTTTTACTGGCCCCATACATATGACTTAGTCTCCACACATTCTTGCTTTAGAAAGCACAAAAGATTCTGCTTGCCTTTCACTTCAGAAAGCCTAGAAGAAACTTTATTGAGGGCAGCTTGGGATAGCGCTAGAAAATGCATCAGCTGAGTGAAACTTGCTTTTAAAAAATAGACCAATGACCCATTCTTCTCTGCTCAGTCCTAAGAAGCCCCTTTGGCATCCCAATAGTATCCAGTATATTACGAGGCCACAGTAGGCAGCTTGTATGAGAAAAGAAAATGCTTTGGCCTCCTTTCTTGTCTTTATGCTCAGCTTGAGATAGAGAGTGACTTTGTTGGTATCACAGCAGTGTGTTTATAAATGATGTATGAAATGAAATCCCCTTGCCCAAAGCACAAAGAGAATATCATCAAGGTGCCTCATAAGATCCAGTATTCAGCTCCCAAACATCCATGTAAAATCAAAATGCAGTTCCCACCCTACCCTACCACCCTCTCTGTCTCTCTCTCTCTCTCTCTCTCTCTCTCTCTCTGTCTCTCTTTCCATATCTCCCTCTCCCCTCCTCACAAAAAATCACACAAATACAGACACGCACTCACAAAACCCCCTCAAAAGCACAATGATTTTATCTAAACACCAATACATGTTTAAACTGTATTTATCTCTTCTCTCCCTAGTCCCTTTAAGAAACCAGTTGCACTGACCCTCTGAGAGAAAATTCTTTTCACACATAATAATAAGCTCCTCAATTCCATAATAAGAGGTACTCTGCTCTTCTTACAAGTATTTTCAAATTGTATGGTAAAAAGAATGAGGCAAAAATGGTGATAGCATAGTGCATTGCCATTTGGCCTGTTGGTATATTTTGTGGATATATTGAATCTCTCACTTGTCTGGCAGTGTCTGGTCAAGCATCCAATCTTTACTCCAAATTTAATTAAACCAGTAGCTTACCTATACAGAGAATGATATGTGCTTTATAGCTTTCAGATGGAGAAAGAAGGCACAGAGGGCTTATGACTAATATCAGGTCACCCAGCAAGTTGATGCTAGAGACAGAAATTAAAAATTGCTTCACTGAATTCCTTCTTCCAGCTGTTAAATAGAATCATGCACTTCAGGTGATGTAGGATCTGACCAACAAGGAGAAAGAATACCCTTTGGCTTTGGCGCCTTCCTTTTCAAGGTACTGCAGGATCTAGCCTTGTGGGTCATTAGAGCCTGGTAATACAGAAATGAGTTACTGAACAATTGAGGTTTCAGGGCAAGAAAATCCAGACTTTTCAAACAGGGCTCATTGGGCACTGAGAATTTGTTCTCAGCTTTTCATATCATTTGCTCAAAGAGGGTCCTTGGAACTTAATACAATTGTCAATATGCACATCTCCCCTTTCCTTCCTGCTTCCAGATGCCAGCAGACATGTATCTACATTAAAATGAAAAAAAACCCCTATGTTTTAGAACCATATATGTTACCAAGCTATGTGCATGCTGCTCACCCCACCAGAGTGAAAGCTCCTTGAGGACAGAAACTGTTTTGTTTATTGGTTTTCTATCCTCACCCAAACCTGTGCCTGGTCTGTAGTGGCTACTTTAAAAATATTTATTGATTGGTTGATTTAATCCAGTTGGGGCAAATATTATTAGAAGCAATTCTCTAAAACTATAAGCTGCTGATCAATATTCACAGAGGGAGTTTTTTCATTTGGAGTTTCCTATGCCAGTAAAATCCCATGACACCCCACAACACCCCCCCCACCAGCCCCCCCAAAAAAGTTGGAAACAGATCTTATCTCTATTTTGAAGTTAGGAAATTGATGCTCTGAGTGGTTAATTGCCTTAATATAGTGTGACATTTATGTAGTGCTTCAGAGTTTACTTTTACACATATTATTTCATTTGACTTGTCCAAGGCCACACAACTAGTGAGTGTTAAAGCCAAGATTCATACCTGTGTCTTCTGATCCCAATCTCAGCTTTCTTTCCACTACTGTACAGTTTTCACCACAATACACACATACACGTATGTACACATATACTCACACACAAGCACATGCACACACATACCCTTTTTTATTGGGCCTGGAAAGATGGGTCATCTTTGCTTTGCTCACCATTATAAACTGCTATTTTCTCCAAGCGGTTATTTCTCAGTCACATATCACACGGTAACTCGCACAAGGCCAGAAGTAAGAAAAGAGAAAAAATGGCAGCTTTTCAGTCGTGATGCCATTTCTTCAACTATGAAGACCCTCCATGACCTGTCTTGGGTTTTCTTTGGCAATTAATGGTCCAAAACACATGAAGTCAATTTCAATAAATGCCCTGGAGCAATAAAAATCTATTTTCCACAATTGAGAGGAACCTCAGAAAACTCTTAAGACTTATAAACAATGCCAATTGAAATATGAGAATGAGTAATCCTTACATAAATGTAATAGGACACTGATTTCAGAGGGCAGGGCTGTCAATTCATAGCAACTATCCTCACTTCTATTTTCTGAGGGGGAGGGGAGAAAGACCAGCTGTGGAGTCATCAGCATCTCTTACCAACCTGCCAAAAATATCGAACACTCTTCAGGTATCTGGAAAGGATGCTAACAGCAGTACTGCTCTGTAATTGTTTTATGAGCTGTGATCACTTTGCACTAGGTTTCTATCTTGGCTGCTTATCTTGAGACTCACTGACTTTATTCAGAGATTGAGAATTCTAAGAGACATTCAATAGCTTGGCTTGATAAGGCTCTGGTTTATCTTTCATCTGTAAAAATAATTAAACTCACATGTTGGACACTGCCATTTCTATTTTGGGTTCTGAGATCAGTTTTCTTATTCATTAAAATAAATGTGGAAGTGAGATCTCCCAGCAGAACCCAGATGTCTAAAGAATGTAGATGTGAGGAAGGATGGTTTCCCCATGTCCATCCTCACATCCACATGCTTTGATGTTCAAATTGACTTGGTGAAGATTTAACCATACCTGGGGAAACATGTGTTTGGGCTTCTTTTAAAATGAATCATTTTGACAAGCTAGGAGATGACTGAAGTTTAAATGACTTTGCATATGTCACTGAAACCAACATGTGCCCACTCTCTCTCAATTGGATAGTAAGCTGAGTTGAAAAGATTCCCTAGTTTATAATCTTTGGCATCCTATAATTGGGCAGGAAATTGGCATAATTTGAAGGCTATAGAGATCAAGAATTCTTTGTAAGCTTAAAAACCATTTTACTCTGAATATAAAAATGTGCTTCTATTCATTTTTCCCGGGTAAACTCACAATAGTGTTTGAACATCTGAAACTGATATCAATGAATTTTAATTTCTGCACCATTAAATGGGCAACAAGCTGGTTTAGGATGATGAAAATATGAGCTAGAAGATAACAGCACCATATGGAATGATGATTATATAATGAACCAGGAAACCAAATCTGAATGAGTCAGGGCTGTTTAAAAACACAAAACATGGTTCTACAAACCCTCTTTGAATCGGCTGCACTGCACAAGCGGTAAAAGAATGCTACCCTTCAAACTTGGCATTATTGCCACAGCTCAGTAAGTCTTATAATGTCCCTAAATTGTTCCCTAAGGGATGCAGGGAGTTCTTATTAACTTCAAAGAAAACCATATAAAAGTTAACCCTCTCTTTTTCAATAAAGGGCTGAGATATATATATATATATATTTATATATATATTTGTGACTCATTCCCTTCCTCCCTCAATGATATACAATGCTATTTTTAGGCTAGATGTCATGATTTCTAGGACTATAGAATCATAGATCCAGAGCTAAAAAAGATGATGAAGGTCATCTACTCCAATCCCCTTGTTTTGCATATGAGGAAACTCAGCACCAAGGAGGTTAAGCAACTTGTCTGAGGTCACACAGATAAGTAATGGTCTTCTGCTCATATTCATGGATAAGACCATATGATATCAAAAAATTATTTTAGTAATGCAAATTGGTTGTATTGGGGAAAAAAGGGGATATGTGGAGAAGAGATGGTGGATGAAAAGAAATAGTATACATTGTTCTTTATTCCACTGTCAATGCAAAAAAAATTTAGACTTTTAAAAAATTGTATCTTTTGCTTTTATATCACCTTGGTTCCTGAATCTATTCTTCCTCTTCCTTTACTTGATAAGCCATCCCTAATAACAAAGGAAAAGAAAGAAAGAAAGAAAGAAAGAAAGAAAGAAAGAAAGAAAGAAAGAAAGAAGGAAAGAAAAAGACAAAGAAAGAAAGGAAGAAAGGAAGGAAGGGAGGAAGCAAGGAAGGAAGGAAAGAAGGAAGAAAAGAAGGAAGAAAAGAAGAAAGGAAGGAAACAAGGAAGGAAGGATGAAAGGAAGGAAGGAAAGAAGGAAGGAAGGAAGGAAGAGCAGTTAAGGGGTGGCTAGGTGGCATGGTGAATCAGAGCACCAGCCCTGGAGTCAGGAAGACCTGAGTTCAAATCAGGCCTTAGATACTTAATAATTACTAGCCGTGTGACCTTAGGCGAGTCACTTAACCCCAATTGCCCTGCCTTCTCCCCTCCAAAAAGCAAAAAAAAAAAAAAAAATAGTTCAACAAAACTAACCAATGTATCAATCAAGTCTGGCAGTATATGTAGTTTTCCATGCCTATAGGCCCTCACCTCTTCACATAACACAAAAAAGTATATTTCCTCATCTCTAGGTTCAGGCATTAAGACTTTGGGGACACCTGTATAAAACTACAACATAAAAGAAAAAATGGCATGAGACATATAATCTCACTTCATAAACTTGTCCAAGGAAATAAATATTAGATGTCTTTAGAAGAGAGATATGTGACTAATTCTAGGACAGTGAAGAATGGAAAGGGGAAAAAAAGGAAGGAAGGAAGGAAGGAAGGAAGGGAGGGAGGGAGGGAGGGAGGGAGGAAGAGGGAGGAAAGAAGTAATAAAAACATTTATGAACCATAATTATAATTATGGTTATAATTATTAACATGTACAAATTATTATGTACAAATTATGGTACATAATTATTAACATGTACAAATCACTGTAAATAGGAACAGAAAAACAAGACAATCTCTGCTCTCAAAGAGTTCCCATTTTAAAGAGAGATATATCAGATATAGGAGGCTTCTGTTACGGAACAAATGGAAAAGCCTGCTGATTTTTCAATCAAATTTTCTGCTAATCACTCCATATGGATATATCTATCAATGAAGCATAATCAAAATCTTTGCTAAAAATGTGCCTATTCACTCAATCCAGGGGGAGCATTCAAACCTATGTAGGGGACATAGAGTCTTTTCTAAATAAAATCCCAAATAAACAAGCACCATAATTAGATCTTGCATTGTCTGAACCTTTTTAGTCAAGTATGTAACTGTTAAGTTGCATTCTGCTATAGACTATTCTTATGAAAATCTGGCTCTCTCATAAGCTCATCACGGCCACATAAATACCAAATAGGAGAAGACAGAAGTCGGGGGAAGTTGAGAAAAGCAGACACCAGCAACTAATCTCTTTATTCTGCCCCACAAGGGACTGCAGTTCCCAGATGCCTGGTATCAGCCAGGAAGCTCTATTTGTTTACTAACTAGCCACCAATTTCTACAAACAGGGCTGGGGAAAAAAGAATAGACTAACTTACAATGATTTATCAAGTATGGCAGAAGAGTCAAAAGCATTTCACTTTCTTACAGATAATACCAAAGAAGATTTTAAATACTATCTAAAATCATTTAAAGAGAATAAAGGGAAAAGAAAGGAAGAGTATAAGGAACAGGAGGGAAATTATGATGAAAATAAGGACAAAGAAGCCAAATTTGAAAAAAATTATAATCAACCTAGGTTCTATTACTACCTTCCCTATCTCTGGGCCTAGTGCCTGTCTCTGAACCTTATGGTCTTTCTACTCAAGTGAGCACAGAGGGCGGCTAGGTGGCATAATGGATAGAGTACCAATCCCTGGAGTCAGGAAGACCTGAGTGAAAACCTGGCCTCAGACACTTGCTAGCTATGTGACCCTGGGTAAGTCATTTAACCCTGACTGACTCCCCCAAAAAACAAAAATTAAAAAAATAAAGTTAACAGAGAGCTGCTGAATATTTAATTCCTTGACTTTTCTAGGTCTCCAGATGGATTGTATTCTTTCATAAATAGGCTTTTATCTACTCCATGCATAGCCAAAAAAGTGAGTAACAAAATAAAAGCCTCTAAACTGCTTGGTCTACATTACATTTGAAAAACTGAACTACTTAGAGTTCTTCTAGTATCATCTTTGTGGTTTCAGAGATCTTCTATCTACACTTTCATGGAAACCAGACAATGAACTACTCAAGCCTTTTCATTATCTGTCGTATATTTAAAACTGTCGGTATACAGATGTTAATAGTCAATATAAATTAATTATGTACATGTTTTGAAATTATTTTACTTATAAACAATCTAATTTTCCAGTTAACTCTATAGCATATTCATTTTTTTATAGCAAGAAAAGAGTCCTGTTAGAATCAGATGAAAGATAGTATCTCTAACTTTAGATGATTTGTTCCATTCTGTGTTTTTAACTGTACAACATTTTTCTGATAAAATATTTTCTAACTCAGAGAAAAATGCATATTTATTTAACGATTGAATGAATGAACAAATGCATCTCACATTTTCGGTACCATCCATGGCAGGGACTTAGCAACCCTAGTCTAATTTCCCAAGTTATACATGGTAATATATACCTCTCTAAGAAATTGTCAAAATGTTTTAAGTATAGAATTGCCATATACTACGAGATTTTCAGAGGTGCAAGAAAAACACAATCATAAAAATGGTTTTATAGCAAAATATGTTCACTAATTATGCATAGGGCTGGAATCAAAAGAAAAGATTAGACATGCAAACACATAGGAATTAGGAAAATGCTAGTGATATTTTGCTATTTCCCTGGTAGTTTCATCAATAATAAACCTTTTAAAGATTTTTTGCCTATTATGAAAAATTCAGTTGGACATCATGGTTATACCAGGTACAAAAAAATAACTAATCAGCTCTTAAGAATAGCCTTTGGAATTATCTTTATGATATTCTTTAAGAAAAAATAGTTTGCAACAAAATCCTATATGGAAATTAGAATAAGCAGCTAGATACTATAATGGGAATAGTTAGAGGTATACTGATTATTAAATATTTACTGAATATGACAACAGTACCAAACGTGTCATGAGACATGGTCTAGGCTTACTGAGCTAAAATTCCAAACTCTAAGTGGCAAGAAGCCATATGGGAAAATTTATAAAAAATCTGTTTAGAGGGTTGTAGAATTTAACAAAGTAATGTCCAATAAAAGTATTGTTATTATAATAACTTGTTTGGTTGTTTTTCAGTCACGTCCAACTCTCTGTGACCCCATCTGGTGTTTTTTAGCAGAGATATCGGAGTGGTTTATCATTTCCTTCTCCAGCTCTTTTTACAAACAGGAAAACTGAGGCAAACAGGATTAAGTGACTTGCCCAGAGTCACACTGCTAGTAAGTGTCTGAGGCCAGATTTGAACTCAGGCAGATGAGTCTTCCTGACTCTAGTCCTGGCATTCTATCCACTTCACCACCTAGCTGCATTTGTATCACACTTTAAAGTTTGCAAAATGTTTCACAAATACTTCGTTTGATCCTTAGAACAACCTTAGGAGACGAATGCTGCCATTATCCCCAGCTTACAGAAGAGGAAATTGAGGCAGAGATCAGGTGACTTTCCAAAGGTCACATAGTAAGTATCTGATGCCAGATTTGACTCCACATTCGACATTCTGTCCGTTGAATCACCTAGTTATGTTATTGAGAAATGAATTAATATAATATGAGAGAACACTGGACTCAAAAGTCAAAAGAGCTGGTTTTGAATACTAGCTTTGTAATTTACGAGTTATCTTTGGCAAATCCCTTGACTGTTCAGTTTCCTCCTCTGTCTGAGGCAGGGTAGAGGTTGAACTTAGACTTACTGACCTCTCAGGTCCCTGCCAGCTCTAACATTCTGCGATGCTGATTAACAAACATGGATTCATAATATAATCATGGAAACAAAAAAGAAAATGGCCTTAGATCAAATTCCCAAGTCATTGAAATGTGTGTTGGAAAGGCAGAATGAAGTTGCTCTGTTCCTCATGTTTTATAAACAAGGGACAGTATTGCTAAACTACTTCAAATGGCTGTTGCTATGAGAGAAAGTAGAGAAATGAAAGATAATGTTGACAAATTGTCATATGAAACTTACTGTTCAAAGGACTCAGAAAGATGGATTCATGAGATGAGGATCTCAAAGACAGCATGATACAGAAGGAAAAAAAAAAACAACACCGGATGACATGCCAGTTGAGAGATCAAGGGTCTTTTTTGAGTTCTGCCAACAACTGAACGTGTGACATTGGGTCACTCTCTGGACCCCAGTTACCTTATCTACAATGTGAGAGGGTTGCTCTAGATGACATCTAAGCTCTAGTATTATGTGATCTCAAGAAGGCTAGCAGAAGTCACTTGATGGGCAAATGGAGCACAATGTCCTGAACAATGACCTCTAGAGCCCCGAGTCTCAGCTTCTTTAAGTCTAATCCCATTTTGACATTAACGTGTTTCTACAAGAAAGCTATTGTGGGATAGGAGAGGGGAGTGGAGAATGGGGTTTCATTTTTGCACCTATAAAATTAGAAAAGCAAAAAAAGGTGAATGATTCCTCTGTCTTGTGAAAAATAACACCAAATAATTGAAGAATGTTTTAATTAATGTAAATATGTGCTAGGAATATGAGTGAGATTTTAAGGTTAAAGGGGTGTTTCGTGAGAAGACTAAAATTATTTGTTGAGAAGAAAGTTCTTCAAAAGGACAAAGAATCACACATAAGTGTGAGTCTTAAAGATTAAGTTAACAGAAATTTCTATAGCACCTTAAAGTCTGCAAAGCATTTTATATACATTAACTCACCTGATTCTTGTAACAACCCTGTGAGATAGATGCTACCACTACAGGTATCTTTGGGCACCCACTAGTACAAGAGACTAGTGCTAGAAACAGAAGGGAAACCTCTTCCAGATCTCATCAAGGTAATTTTTTTATTCTTTTCTTTTTCTTTCTTCATTCTTTCTCTTTTTCTTCTTTTCTTTTTCTACCTTCCTCTCTTTTTCTTTCTTCCTTCTTTTTTTCACTTTCTCTTTTTCTTCCTTCCTTCCTTCCTTCCTTCCTTCCTTTCTTTCTTTCTTTCTTTCTTTCTTTCTTTCTTTCTTTCTTTCTTTCTTTTTTCTTTCTTCTTTCCTTCCTTCTTCCCTTCCTTCTTTCCTTCCTCCCTTCCTTCCTTCTTTCCTTCCTTCCTTCCTCCCTTCCTTCCCTTCTTTTTCCTTCCTTCTAGTATGTACTTATTAAGTACCTACTAAGTACCAAATGTTGCACTATGTCTTGGAGATACAAATACAAAATAAAAAGTCCTTTCCTTCAAGGTCTTGCCTTAAATTCTATTTGGAGAGAACACATACATAGAAAATTAAATATAAAATATATATAAAGTGGATATGAAGTCATTTGGGGTAAGTGAAGAAATTGGACTTCCTGAGAGACATAGAACCAGAGTTGAGTTTTGATTAATACAGGGATTCTATAAGGCAGAGAACACCCTGTTCAAAGATGGAAAATGGAATGTCCTATATGAGAAATAGTAAGCAGGCTATTTTGGCTAGAGCGTAAGAGAGCTTGTGGAAGAGACCGATGTGCAATAAGTCTGGAAAGGTGGACTAGAGTCAAACCTGAAAAGCTTTAAATGACCTTCATAAACAAAGGAATTTGTATTTTATTCTAGGGCTAGGGGAAACTACCAGGATTCCTGGAGCAGGAAAGACCAGAACCCTTGCTCCTCCCTATAGGCAAGAGCTACAGCCCCTGGAGACACCCTGGCATTTAGGTGCCTGAGTGCTGTTTCTCCACAGGCCTTTCTTGTGCCTGGCCCCTAATAGGGCCTGAATGAAGGGAGTTCCTAGGGCTCTGCAGGAACAAGGCCAAACAGAGGTTCTTGAAGGCTAAGTCCCTGTTTGAAGGTAGAACAAAACCCATACAACTTCCCCCACTGGTTCCTGGCACAGAGAACATCCCTGAGGGGATATTTAAAGATTCAAGGACCACCCATAACCTGGGTGGCAGTATGGTATTGAAGATAAGAGTTAGAAAGAACTTCATTCAAATCCTACCTCAGATACTTTCTAGCTGTATGACACCTAGGCAATCCATTTAGATTTTCTGGGCCTCAATTTCTTCATCTAGAAAATAAGCAAAATGAAGAAATTGGAGTAAATGATGTCCAAGGCCCCTTCCTCTATCATCTTATGAGTTTCTATTTTACCTTCAGGAGGGAATAAGGTGCAATGGAAAGATTACCTAGACATGATCAGAGGATATGGGTTCAAATTGTGTTTTTGTTACTACCTGTGTGACTTTAGGCAAGTCACTTCACTTCTATAGCTCTCAGACTCCTCATCTGCAAATTAAGAAACTTGGATAAGATGAGCTCAAAAGTCCCTTCTATCTCAAAATATATGATGCTATGACAATGTTATTGACAGCATGTTATCTTATTATTCATGATATTTGAATAAAATGATGAGCTAATAATTAAAACTTTTTTTTTTAAAGTTGCAACAGCAAGCACCCTAGCATACCCAGGATGCTACTAGCACAAATTCTTCAATCTGCTTTAATAAAGGAAAGCAACTTTAAATGGGTCAACAATCTTTAATTAAATATAGATCTGTGTGTGGGTGTGTGTATGTATATATACACACATATAAAATCATTCACTTAGTTCAGGGAAAAAAATCAGCACCCTGAACTTCAAAAAATACAAACAGAAATGTCAAGCAGACAAAAAATACACAGAGAGAAAATAACACAATTCAACAGACCAACAGACAGGGTTTCCAGCTGTCTGACCATTACATATATACATAGATACCAGAAAGAGAAGCACCAACATCTAGATTTTCAAAGCCCGGGGGGGGTCAACTACTACCCAGAGTCTCAACTGGCCAAATCACACAACTCTTCCCATAAGTGAGCCCCAAAGTAAAATGCTAACCTCAGATTATATATATACTTCTTCAAGGTCAGAAGACATCACAATTCTAGTGACCCACTGCCTAATTACAAAGTAACAAAAGGTGTGAAAGTTCCTGAAAAACAAGGCTCCCCTAGTCAAGCTTCTCTGATTCAGCTCCATATGAAGCCTCTTCATGGGTGGGGAAGATCTTCAAATTCCCTAGGTCTATTAAGGGGGACAGAAGATCTTCTTATCCCTTACCATTACAAAAGTAAACAAAAAATAGGTGGGCAATGCTACATAAAGCCTGGAAAACGTCGCCCTAAAATTCCTATTATTTCCATTCCAGCGACCAACAATTCTTGGGGAGCATAAGATTCAGAAAAAAATCTTTAGTTCTCCTATCTTTGGATAAGGAAATTATCATCAAAGAATGTAAAGAAAGTATTAGCTTCTCTGCTTTGGTGACAGAAACAGCTTACGCAAGTGTTTAGATATGGAAGTCACAGATATTTTTATGCTCTACCTTTACACTAGACAAGCAATCTGATTCTAAAATTCCTCATTTATTTCAGCTTTCTGTCCAGCCACTCTGCAGTAGACTTTGTTGACTATATCCTTCTATCTTTAGTCAATTTGTTTCTACCACGTTTCCCCAGTGTGGTTTCTAGATTTCCTCAGATGACTAGATCTTCTAAAGTTACATGGCTTCTCAGACCTTTTTCACCTTTTTTTATGTTCCTTATGAATAATGTATATGCTTGCAGAACCATATCAAAGTCATGGGGTCTCATCCTATCAAATGTCAATGATACCTTCTGAGGTTAAATCTTTCTTTTTACATTAGCATCTCTAATGAACAAATAAACAAAGAAGCATGCACTACACACTTACTATGGGCAAAACCCTTTACTAAGCAAATCATAGCTGAGTTCCACACTAAAGTCTACCTAAATGTGACTCTTTGTCATACTTGATAAAATATCAAACTAAAAATGATTAAAACTTCTACTTAGAATTATTACTTCAAGTGAAAACATTAATGTTACATATGCATGTGTCTATATTTCTTTTGGAAGGATAACATTATTACAATCCATGAATATATTAACCTGAGTTAGTTTGACAGACTGATTATGATCAGGAGAGGCATACAACAGAGAGATACATGTAGATTCAGTGCTTTTTTTCCCCCGTTCTAATGGAAGATGTCCTGAACAGAATTCTGATCAGTGATAAAGTTCTCCAGTTGTTCCTGTTTAAAGATGATTTCATAGATCACTCTAAGTCTTGCGACAATATCAAGTCTCCTCGAGGAGAAATCAAAGATAATTTGCAAGAAAATAGCTTACTCTATACCAATAAAAGTAAAGTTGATGAAAAGTATATTAAAGATAACATTATATAAATTGGACAGGTAACTCATTGAGTTCATCTGTCCCTACAAGAGGTGCCGCATATGTATGACAAAATATGCCAACAGATGAATAGGAGAATGAGGAGAACACAAGCAATAATATTTGAGAAATTATGTAGTGCTTTCAAATGATCTCAACCTGTTTAGTGTCACAGAAATCTACCTATTGAACACCAGTATCCTCATTGTGATGTTTTAAGACTCCAAACCATAGAAAACACAGAAAGACACAGAAGAAAAAAATTATAGAATGATCTAAAGTGCAATAGACAGACACATGATCAGTATAAATCAACTGAAGCATGTTACCAAGGCTGGTTTATATGTGAAGCACAGTAAAAGTCATCATTAAGGACATGTATGACTAGAAAAGAGATGGCATTCATGCACTGAGTATAAAGCATAATGAAGCACAGAGTTATAGATTTAAGGCTAGAAGGCATATTAAAGTAAGGGTGTCAAATTCAAATGGAAAAGGATCACTGTGGGTTCATATTGACTTAGAAAACCCCAAATTAACATTATCTATGCTGTATTGTATTTTATTTCATCAAATATTTCCTAATTATAATTTATCATGCCAGTGGGAATTTTATACCTCTGCCTTAAAAGATATTAAGTCCCCTTCCCCTAATTTTATGGATGAGGAAAGTAGGCACAGAGAGATTAAATTGCCATCTTCATGGTTGTTGGAACAAATTGTTCCCATCTACCCATTCCATCAGATAAAGCCTTTACGTGCTTGGCATAGACATTCCTCTAACTCCCTGACATATATGAGGCCTGTTGGTTACCGTCAACCTGGTTTAGCCCATCTGCCTAGACAATGTACCAGGGTGTGGCCACTGCTCATTCTATAGCTTCTTGGAGCCTCAGGTGAGAGTTGGGTGATCAGGTGGAAACCAAAGGTGGATGAGCAGTCCTGAAAAGGTCTCAGCAAGCCCTCCCGCCAGAGGTATCAGTCTTTCTAAATACCCTACACACTTGCACACACATAAAGGAAAGGTAGGCAGTAAACAAAGTATGTCCAAATATATTGAAAACCTCTTCTTAAATAAATATTTACTATATTGATTTAGTATTTATTCCTGTAGAAATATTAATATCTTCCCTTCCTTTCCCTTTTCCAGACTCCACAGGAAAGTCCCTTGTAAAGTTGGGTGATAGGTGACATATTAAAAGGTTTTTTGTTAAGAAATGAATTAAGGATACTAATAAATCTCCCCACCTATCTGAAGAGATTGGTGGGCTAACACTCATCCTTCTCCATTGAGAAAGGATGAAGATATTCATGGAATGGAGGAGACTTCTTTACTTAACTCTGGGGCATTGAATGTGTGATCTAGGAATGGTATATTAACTTAGTTGTTCAGTTCTGTAATAAAAACAGTATTTTAAGATATTTTTTTCCGTGTTCAAGATTAGAATTAATGCCATTTGAAATCTTGAGACAGAGAGTTATGTTGGAGGATATGAGGGACTCTCAAAGTTTGGTAATATCTCTCTCCAATTTAGAAATGACTTAAATATAGATTAATATTATATTAAATTGTTCTGGAAAACAATCCCAAAGCATTAATTATTTTTCTTAAGAATAGGTAAACCTTTGTTGGCTACCACAGTGATGCAAAGAGGAAGAATCTGGGTAAATTGGGCATATATGAGGAAATTTGGATGGAAGATACCAGGGGACAGAAATTTTTAAAAGATTTTAAAATTCCTAGCATTCATTAGCTTCATTCTTAAATATATAAGCAATTTTCTGTGGAATTAAAATATGAAGGATCATAAATTTAATCATATATTTAAGGTCAAGTCTCTCTTCTGCGAACAATAGGAGAGTGGGAGAGCAAGTATGACCTACTGGGACTAGCTCTGCAAACTTCATAAAGTAAATTCTCCTATAACACACAGATGGAGTTAATATCTCTCCCAAACCCTTCTTATTTCACCACTCATTTCATCTTATTTGATGCAGGTGAGAAAGGACAAAGCCACATGGCTATGGAGTATATTCCAAAGTATATCCTAATTCCCCTTGCTTTTTTTTTTAACTAAGAAAAGGTTGTTGTTGCTGTTGCTGCTGCTGTTGCTGTTTTTCTCAGTTCTCTGCATCACCAGAAATGTGGTTACATATTGTTGAGCAATTGTGAGAGGCTGATTGGAAGTAAACACACTACCAGGAGGGAGGTTGTTATCAGCCTATATAGTGTGACTTTAGGGATTTTATTAAGATGCAAATACTCCTATTAGAGGGAAAGCTGGTAAGCAGCCTTATTTATTTTGGTTTCATATTGGTGAGAAGAGCATTTGAGAGAATGAATAAGTATTTATTAAAAACCTACTCTATGACATCCAACAAGCTAGGTCCTATAGGCACATACACAAAAGTGAGACAATCTTTGCCCTCAAGAACCTTACTTATTTTTGTTGTTGAGCTGTTTTTCAGTTGTGAACCACTCTTCATGACCAAAATTTGGGATTTTCTTGGCAAAGATACTGGAGTGATTTTCCATCTCCTTCTCCACGTCATTTTACAGATGAGGAAACTGAGTCAAACAGGGTTAAGTGGCTTTCCCTGGGTCACATAGCTAGTAAGTGTCTAAAGCCTGGTTTGAACTCAGGAAGATGAGTCTTCTTGACTCCAGGCCTGGCATGCTATCTGTTGTGCCCCCTAACTGCCCCTTCTATTAGGAGGAGCCAACTTATATATATGCGAGATAGAATGTAAAATATTGTCTGTCGCTGACTATTTATTGTATCGTATTTGCTCTCATTCTCTAATCAGGATAGCTCAAAGGGTGAGTTTCAAAGTAGAGTGGATTAACTTGTGTATGAGTGGGGCATGGTCAGTGGAGATAAGATCCAGAGGGTGACAATTCCACGTAGGAAGGAGGGTAGAATGGGCATCAGTAGGTGTGAAGGCAAGATTCCAGGAGAGACTCTGGTTTCATGTGACTGAATAGTAGGAGGGGAAAAGAAAATTAGGATATGAAAACACTAGGCACAAGGAGTGGGGAGGCCCCACCCAGGGGAAAAACAACCACCCTAATTCTGTACTCACAATTTATTCCTGGCCTCATCTCTTGAGAAAATCCAGTGGGAGGTACCCCTCCTTTGTTCAATTTAGGGTGGGTAGAAGCAAGCCACTAGTAATAAACAATTTTTCATACTGGCCAATTTTGTTCTCCATCAGTTTGCAAAGTCTCCACATTAGATAGAAAAGCCCAAGTATGAATAAATGCTGAACTAATAGCTGAGGACTGAAACTGTAGAAGCTGTGAGATTTGTGACAAGCAGTAATGAAAATGTCAGATGCCACATGGATGAGAAACTTGGTGAATAAGAAACACATGTTATTTAACCATCTGTCACCAAGTGAACAAAAACCAGCTGAAACCAAGCTAGAGACAGCGAAAGACAAAATAATGAAATCATTAAAGAGTAATGAAGTGATTGGCTCCCATGCACTAGATTAGTTAACACCAAACTTGCTGCAGACGGGCTGTAGACATTCCTTCGCAAAGTTTATCTAACACTTTCATTTGCTCACTAAGTCTCATCACTGATTTCGCATGCTTGACCTTAGAGCCCAAAGAGCTTGGGACCTAACTACAACACAAAACTTGAGTTTTAAAGGCAAACAATGATTAGGCAACATATACACAGTGAGCTCTTTACAAGGGTAGGGCGAACAAGACCAGTGAAGCCCCTAATAGAATACCAGCCACTCCACAAACTTGCTGCATGGCACCTTTCACTTTTTTCTCTACTACATACAGTCATGAATGTGCTGGGTTGCCAACACAAAAGTGAAATGAGGTTACTAATAAAATCACACCAATTCTTGAAGTTGCAAAAGTCAAATGCCTGAATGTCGGGGATTGACCGTATTCAAAAGAGTAGAACAATTTGGCCAATTTACAATATGCTGTGTGGGGAGAAGTCATAGTGAGCATATTTTGGTTTATTGATTTTGTTTAATCGTAGCGGGAGAAGCCAGAGTCCGTTGAGAAAAAGGATGAATTGATTAAAGCCTGGGTATTTCTGTCAGCTTGGGATAACAAGAGCAGAAGCTTCAAGTACCTCTTTATATGTTGGGTATTCCAATTCCAATGGGGAATTATTTCTGGGGAAGAGTGATTATAATGCAAAATGATAATCCTGCCAAATGAAAAAGAATGGTGTTGGCCAAAGCATGATTATGCTCTTTTGCTCCCAATAAATCAATAAGCATTTTGAAGGCATATATTCTTGTGTCAGGTACTGTGCTAGGCACTAGGGATCCAAAGACAAAAAAAAAAAAAAATCAAATAATCCTGGCCCTCAAGGACCTTCCAATTCTATTGGGAGAGGCAATGTGTACTCATATAAGTATGTAAAAAATAAGTATATTTTAAAGAAACATACAACACAAATATGTAGTGATTTGGGAGGACGGAGGAATTTTCATGTAGGGAAATAAAGCTTTCTTCATGAAGAAACTGGTACTTGAACTTAGTTTGAAGAGAACTAGGAAGACAGAAGCAGAAGGAGGCGGAAGGAAGAGTAAGGAGAGAGGGGAGACTAACTTCCATGCATAGGAGATCACTTGTTGCAAAGATTAGAGATGTCAGCTGTAATACTATGTAAGAGAGGGGAATGACCAGTTTGGCGGGACTAAAGAGTTGTGAAGAAGACTAACGGATCTTAAGGCTCTAAATGGAAATTGTAGCCTCACTGACCAGCCTTTTTCTTTTTCCATCAAGAAGAAAGTTGCTGAACTATTTCTTTCTGTCTTCTCTTTTTGCCTCTACATTTTCTCTCTTGTGTGAGTTTAGTCAAGCTTGGGGAAACAGATTTCTCTTTGGGAGGAGAGGGAAAATTCTCAACACTTAGCTGTGTGAATTCCTGGGAGATTTAATCCCACCAGAAAATATTGGTCTTTCTCTGAAGGAGAGGCAACTAGAGACTCATAAGAAATTATGTAGACATAGAGATTTCAGATTGAAAAGACAGGCAAAGCATACCTGAGTTTGAACTGAGTGCTTGGTGGCTTCTCCAGGACCATCATTTACACTTTTCTTTCAATTGGGATTTGAATGGAGTGAATTTTGCAAGAAAGAGACAGACACTTAAGAAATACAATAAAGAGACCAGCTACAGCTGGTGTTGAGTGCAACCAGGCTTCACTGTGTGCTCTGGCTCCCTTGTCCACCAAGGTAGACAGTTCACCTGAGGCAGATGTGTGGGAAATGTCCAATCAGTGATGAAATTTCCCTTGAGCAAATTATCTTGTGCAATTGGTTAAATTCATTTTCCCCTCCCACCTTTCCTTTCTTCCCAAGAGGATGAATGTTTAATCCAGAGGTATTTTTTTCTTCTATTCCTTAAAATAGTTTACATGCTGTTTTATTTAGTACCAAAGCTGGCTAACCACTGTTGGTTGTGTGTCTCATTATCTAAGACAGTGGTTCTCAACCTTCCTAATGCCACAACCCTTTAATACTCGTATGTGGGTGTATCTGCATGTGGGCGGACCCGCCAGGAGACAGATAGAGGACTGGTGTCTCAGTTCCTAAGACCATTGGAAATATGTGTTTTCCATGGTCTTGGGCGACCCCTGTGAAAGGGTCGTTTGACACCCCCCCAAGGGGTCGTGACCCACAGGTTGAGAACCGCTGATAAGGGGAAGACAGATTGAAAGGGGCAGTGAGTGGATGGCTTGTGATATGTAGAACTAAAGGGAGAGAGTTTAAGACCTTCTGTCTAATGCTCAGATACTACCCTGACTGAGAGCTTGAGTCTAATTAGAGAGATTCTTATTGATATTGATAATAGTTAAATTTTATTGGGTAACAAGCAGGGTGACAAAACATGTGATACAGATTATTTTAACCTAGGCCATGCCTCAGCCCTGAGTTAGTAGTTGCCTTATTGGTGGAAGTATCTGGGTGAGCAAAGACTAAGAGATAGATGTTCCCCTCAGAGATGAGCGTATCAGGAAGCATTACTCTCTACATCATTCTCTCCGCAGTCATTGGCTGCATCTGACCCAGAATGAGGGGCAGAATAAAGACAGTGACTAAAGGAAATCCTCAGGGATGCTGAAGGGAGAAATTAGGAAAGAGTAACTCCACCACACAAGGGTGGGGAACCACCCAGGAGGGATTAGTTAGTATTGAACTAACTTTCAACACTTTTCAACCTTATACTCAGCTACATTCATATTGTTATATTTCTGCCACTAGGTGAATTACCTGTCATTTCACTGATCAGAGAACAAGATAGGTTGGCTAAGCTTACAGAAAATGGACGTAGGGACAGAAATCACCTAGAACAAGTAAAAGAGAAACTGAGGCAGAACTGTGAGCCAAAGCACTTTATTCAAGGAACTTGGCTCCCTCTAATGAAGTGGACCCCAAACTTTCCTCCCAATATGGATATCCCGTCCTTCCAGTGCCTTATTTTTATGAAGCTTAATACCAGATTTATTATCTGAACATTCTAAAGCAGCTATGTAAATACAGAATCCCATTGGTTGACATGTGACACACATATACCACACATAAAAGCTAATGTGTCACACATGACACACATATACCACACATAAAAGTGAATGTAAGCAAAAATTATATATCAGCAGGGTAACGGGTTGGATAAAGCAAGGAATATCTCTGCTGATTAGGTAGTAAAAGGTGGACGGATTCCTCCTTAGGTTGGACAAAAGAAGATGATACAAGCTATACATATGCTTTAAGAACAAATTGGGGGGAGGTACATTCTGTATCATGCCACCCATGCTTGATTTGGTCATGGAATTTGAATAAAACAGGATGGAGATATCCATGTCAGTGTTCTTGTGGTTATGCAAGTAAGCTCCTTAACTGGTAAACAAGTAATGAACATCACACTAAAGTTTGAGGCTTATTATAGGGCCCTCTGATTAGATCTATATTACTATGTGATATAGAAAATATAGATTAATATATTGCTCATTCTTATACCTATTATTAGACGACTGACTAAATACGTATTACTAGTTAAGTATATTGCAATAATTGCTAACAATCATTACCTCTTATAGAATTATAATGAACCAACTAATACTGACTAGATTTTGAGTAGGGGCCCTCAATGAATCATCTCTCTCAAAAGTAGGTGATTAAATATCTGTGTCTTATTGGAGGAAAGTTTTGACAAAAGGCTATCAATAAAGTTGACTCAGATGGATAAGAAGGTATTTTTCCTGCAGACTAAAGGTATCAATACTTCAAACAAATCGTTTATACCGAAATATTTGAGATTGCATTTGAAATCAATCCAGGGGAAAACAATCATACAATCATAAAATCATAGAGCTACAAGGAAGTCTAGCAATCATAATAGCCAGCCCCAATTTACAATGAAGAAAGTGAGACCCAAAGAGGTATTTGCCTACGGTCCCGTTGTTAATCAGTAGCATATCTTAGAGGAAAACTCAGACGAACTCTAACCAAGTGTTTTTCCCTCCACTGTATCACATGAAAGGGGGAAAGAAGAAAGACCAATGATTTGAAGTCAGAGGATCATCAGTTTACAGATATGAGCAATTGATATATCTACTCTTCCTTTTACAGATGAAGAAACTGAGAGTTAGAGAGATTAAATCACTTGCCCAAAGTCACACAGGTAATAGATACAGAGGTGGATTTGAACTCAGGTCCTTTGTTGCTTTCCACAGCACTGTATAATTTGGGTTCAAATCCTGGTTCTGCAACTTACTAGCTGTGAAATTTAGGGGAAGTTTCATTTCCATCTCTGGGCCTCAGTTTCCTAATCTGGAAAATGAGCAGATTGGACTTGAGGATCTATAAGACAGGTAAGTGATGCTGTGAGTAGAGCACTGGATCTGGAGTCAAGAAGACTTGAGTTCAAATCTGGCATTGAACACTGACCAGCTGTGTATCCCTGGTCAAGTCACTTAATGCCAGTTTGCCTAAGTTTCCTCATCTAAGGATAATAGTAGCCTCTACCTCCCAGGGTTGTTATAAGGATCACATGAGATAATCATTGTAAAGCAATTAGCCCACTGCCTGGCACAGAATGTTGTTGTTTGTCCTTTGTTTTCAAAGAAGACCAATGACATCACAATGTTGGAGTCCAAGGTGGATGAAGCAGTGGATGGGAGGTGATGTCTTGATTTACAGCAGAATTTGATTTAAGTGAGATAGATTCAGGCAGAGTTGTAAGCCTCACTCTCTCTTCCAGAGGCATTAAAGTCCAATGGCAAGATAAAACTCAAGATGACTGGTTCCAGATTCAGTGGCTGACCTTAGCACCTTCTATGTCTGACCAAGTTCTGAGCACTCCACAGCACCTGCTTCAGCCACTTTCATGGAGGTTGGAACAAAATTGTTCTCTTCCACCTAATCTGTCAGGAGAAGTCTTCATATGCTAGGATAGGCATTCCCCTAAGTCACCAATAGTTTGAAGCCTGTAGGTAGCCTTCAACCTTCTTAGCCCATCTGCCAAGATGGCTTCATCAGTGTGTCACCACTGGACATGCTCCAGCTTCTTGGCACCATGGGTGAATTAGGTGACAGGCGGAGGGTGAAGATGGAGGAGAAGCCCTGAAAGCGCTCAGCAAATCCTCCCACCAGAAGTACTTATCCTCCTTGAACACCCATACACCCATCAACAAGTGTGGATTTACCAATCCGATGACTAATAAAGAAGATATCATTTTATTTTGTCTAGTATAAATGCCTGTGTTAACAAGGATACATACGTTCTTCTCTTAGTAATAATTTAAGCATCCTTCTTTGTTACAATGAGGACCCTTTCCCCTCTATGTGCTGCACTTGCTCATGATAAAACTGCTTTGTAAAAGGCACATCTCTCTCTTCTTCTTTGTTAATCTCTGGAGAGAACAAATGTGTGTCTATACATGTATGTACATATATACCTATATATGTATACATCTGTGTCTATATACATATATAATACATATGTACATACGTGTGCTATATGTGTTTGTGTGTTTCATCTGTGGATGTCTCACACATGTTCCTCACTTACTGATGTTGTGTGTCACACTCTTGAGTGAATAAATTGGGAAAAATAAGAAAAGCGAGTTCTGGGGAAAAGTTGATTTTTTTTTTTTATTATGGATATATTTAATTTGAATTGTTGGTAGGACAGCCTACTAGAGATGTTCAGCTGATAATTTTTTATTCCGAATTAAAATTCAGGAGATACAGTAGGGCCTATTAAGTAGATTAAGAGTTTGGAGGTAATTGAATCCATACTGGTGGAATAAGGAAAATGGTGGACCACAGGAAAGTGTAGAGAAAGAAGCAAATAACTTTGGAGAAGACCTCTTATTATCTACCAGGAGGTAGATGATGAACCAATAAGATTGAAAAATGAGCATTTTTGACAGGTAAGAGAACTAGAAGGGAAAAGTGTTACAGAAGCGAAAGGTAGAGAGAATATACCAACAGAAGGGACTTGTCAACAACATAAACAAGGGAGAGAAGTCAGAGAATACGAAGGGTAAAGAAAAAGGTTTAGCAGTTGGGATTGTTGGTTATGTTGGGGAAAGCAGTTTTAGGAACAGGATGGTGTCAAAAACCTGACTGCAAGACACTGAGAAGTAGACATGGAAGCAGCACGCATAGTGATTATTTCAAGGAATTTAAAAATGATAGGGAAGTACTGCTAGAATTTTTAGAGTTCTTACTGGCTAATGCTCAAATAAGCCAGCAAAATGAATACAGACAGGTAAACTGAAGTTCATTCACTGGCATAGAATAAGTGATATATAAATGTTAGCTATGATTATTATCATTCTTGTCTTCCAACTTGTAAGTCTATACAACAGGACATTTAATTTTAAGTGAATTTGATCATGTACTAAGACACAGAAACGTATATATTCTAGGAATGATCATTCCTCAAAACAAGTAAGCATATCATTATAAATTGAAAAAGTGTATTTTATGTATATAGGTATATGTATGCATATTTTACATCACCTGTACTTCCCACCATTTTCCTTTACCTATTGTCTCCCAGAGAGCCACCCATTATAATAAGGAATGTAAAAGGGGAAGGGGGAGGAACAACAATGTTTGAACAAAATTAAGATAATAAAAAGGGACAATTATAAAGTGTCACACACCCATGATTTTCCCACCTCTTTGAAGAAGTAGAGTGTGTTCACAGAGGTCTTTTTTTTTTTTTAACATTTTCATATTGTATTTATTAAGGCTTTGATTACTGATCCCTTATACACATACATACGTACATATAAATTATCATTACTTAGCTTTTTCCTGTTTAAAGCAAGAAAATACTTTCAAGCATTTCCCTTTACCTTTGTATAACCTTTTAAAATGATTTTTCTAACTCCCAACCATCATTTTGTTTGGATAATTTATTACAGTGGGATTTTCCAATTTTTAAAATATTATTTTAACTTTCATCACATACTATAGTTTGAATGATTTTCATTTAGTCATCAAAGGCATGGAAGTTGTCCTTAATATTATTCAGAACAATCTATGTCTGAAACATATGTGCCATAGCCAACTTCATTCCTAATGGTACTTAAGGTTATGTAAACATCAATTAGTTAATCATAAATACTTCATTAAAACTAATACACCACAACTTTCAGCACATAATTGCCCATGTTTGCCTTAACAAAATGCCATTCAGAACTAACCTCCACTTAAAACTATATCATCATGCTATACAATTGTTCAAGATACAGCTTTTGCATTTCTCCCAAAGAAATGCCAAGACTTGTTCATTTTGATCACCAGTTGGTAGTCTGATTTTTTGTGTTTTTTTTCTTTTATTAACTTTTGTTTATTTTTAGTTTACGTCATTCATTTCCACGAGATTTTGAGTTACAAATTTTCTCTCCATCTTTCCCCTACCCACCACCCCAAAACAGTGATCCCACTGTAAAACCCCTCCTCCAATCTGCTCTCTCCTATATCCTCTCCCATCACCCCTCTGACTTTCCGGTAGGGTAGGATGGATCTCCCTATCCCAGTGCCTGTATATCTTATTACCCAGTTGCATGTAAATAATAATAATAATAATAATAATATATACATTATATATATATACATATATATATATTTAACATTTGATTTTAGAACTTTAAATTCTGGATTCTTTCCCTCCCTCCATCATCACCCACCCCCACTGGAAAGACAAGCAATTCAATACAGGCTATACATGTGTAGTTACGCAGAACATCTCCACAATGGACATATTGTGAAAGACTGACTATATTTCCCTCCTTCCTATCCCACCCCCCCCACTTGTTCTATTCTCTAATTTGTCCCTGTCCTTTTACAGAAGTGTGTGCTTCTAACAACCCTCGTGCCCAACTGCCTTCTCCTCCATCATCCCCCCTCTCATTCCCTTCTCCCCTACTCTCCTGTAGGGAAAGATACCCGATTTATAGAGTATGTCATTCCTTCCCTAAGCCAAATTCAATGACAGTAAGGTTGATCCATTCCCTTTTGCCTTCCTGTTCTTCCCCTCTTTTGTAACAGTTATCCCTTGCCTCTTCTATATGAGATGATTAACCCCATTCTGTCTCTCTCTGTCTCCTCTCATTCTATTCCTCTCCCACCTCTCAAAATCACCTTTTAAAATATCATCCCTTCCTATTCAATTGATCCTGTGCCCTCTGTCTATGTACACATATATACACACACTCCCATATGTATTCATACCCATATATGCCCTCCTATATAGACATATATGTATGTATACATATATATACTTTTATATTTCCTTCACCTATCCTCATGTTGAGAAAAGTTTCATAAGTTACAATTATCGTTTTTCCATGTTAGCATGTAAATAGTTCA
>CM053587.1:171804824-171826997 GCA_028646515.1 Pseudochirops corinnae | reverse complement strand
CTTTCTTTCTTTCTTTCTTTCTTTCTTTCTTTCTTTCTTTCTTTCTTTCTTTCTTCCTCCCTTCCTTCCTTCCCTGCTGCTGTTGCTGTGGTTCACGGATGTCTTTTGGGGGGATATAATTTGGTCATTATAATTTCACAATTTTCAGTTTCAACACTATGTATTCATACAATATAAAATTCCTTCTATATCATTGCATTCATTATAGCAGAGTACTTCTCCATTATATTCATCAATAACAATTTTTTAAAGTATTACCCAAGTAGCCTGGGGTTTAAGCCGTTATATCAAAGTAGGACCTACCTTTCATCAGGCATGCTGATAAAGATGAACTTGTTTACTTTTAATAATGACTTTTATCAGGTATCTCACCAGGGTATAGAAAAGTGTCCTCTCTACCTCCACATGCATTTATATAAGAATTATAAAGTATCATGAACTTTCAGATAAGGGTACAATCATGATCAATTCTTCCTCACTGTTCCTTGTATTTACTGTGGTAGGATAAATATAGTAACCCCTCCATCCATGAAAACTAAGCTGGTTTTTCCTTAAAACTTACCAAAAGATTCCTCAAGGTTTGACTGGTTCAAAGGACTGAAGGTTCAGACTACTGATGTTACTTCAGCATCAGAAGAGTACAAAACAGCCACAAGGGCATTCCAAGACTTTGTTGGTGTACCATGATGGGAACCCAGGCAAGAAAGCTTTGCTCAACTAAGTCAGTTTGAGGTGTCCTAATGCCAATATTTGTTTAATATTCTTCAGGTATAGCTAAGTAAATCCCCTTTTGGTAAGTGTTCAATGATCTATGAATGTCTCGCTTTGTTCCAATATCAATCATAAACTGTAACAGGAAACTGGTCTGAAGCAGGCCCAATCCATAGCACTTATTTTGGGACTTCTCTCTGGCTCAGGTTCAGAGCTGGCTACAGCAGGAAAATAAGATCATAATCTATCAAGTTAAGGCACTAGATATTTGAAAAACAAAGTCACGGTAGCTTTGTTCAGTTAACGCAGAAGTCTTCTGAGATCCAGCCCTCCCAAGTTAACCATGCTAAAGTGACATTTTCTAAATCATCTTTCCTTTTGGCCAATGAAGAAGGAATTTGTAAGGAAAGGTCAGTAATGGAAAGCCCTTTAAGATCAGCTCAGTATAAGCCTTGGTTTTCTTTTATATTAATGCTTTTTTTAAAAAAAATATCACGGCTATTTAATAGTAATGAATTTTCAAAGATACAAACAACAAGTGAAATTCAAAAAGCTATTGAATCATCTAAACAAGCCTGACTTTTGACTAAGGTCCGACGGAACAGAAATTGCACACTCTGGAGGTGCGAGAGCCACACTTTAACCTTCTCTTGGTATAGGAAATGTAACATGTCACCTTTGAATTCCAGGCCTTCAGCCCAAACGACTGTGACACGAGGAATAATAGTTTTTCTTTGGCATTTGCTCTCACATCAAACCTTTAGTTTGCAGATTCAACCTCTAAAAGGTTGATGAGGATGAAGAAGACGCAGGGCAGGGAAGAGACAGCAGAACCTGACTCTATGCACCTTGCCACCAGGAGGGAGGTGCCTTGCTCCTGTAGCCTAAAATCATATGAACCTGTGGATGTGTTCGGTGGAGGCTGAGATTATTCTCTTCCTCACTTTTAGTATAAAAATATAACTATTGAGAAAATATTAAGTATACCATAAGATTTACATTTCGGAGTATTTTTTTTAATTTCCTATGCATCGTTTGGTACATGTGCACCATAATCAAGATTGCTATAGCCACATGGCCCACAGGGTGAAGCAGCCAGCACCAGACTAGAATGCTGAACCAGCAGATAAACAATGAAGCACAAAAGCAGAGAGAAAGATCAGCATAGCAGGCATTACTGGACTACTATATACAGGGTTTTCCATCCTACCCTTTCCCCTTCTCAACATGTCTCCTTCTCCCCATGCCCATCCTGGCATAGTTTTTCTAAAAAGCTCTCACCAAGACCTGTGTCCTGCCTTTCCATAATTTCCTGGTGGGGTCTGGCAGTACTGGTTTATTGGTCACTTAGTCATTCAAAGGCATAAGGAGAGTCCTGGACCCTTCAACTTGCTGGGATGTCTGAAGACTACAAGAGTCACCACATCCCAGCCTTCTGATAATAATGTTTTTACTTGGATACAATGGGGCTTGCATCTATATACTGACTTTGTTGATTATTCTTACTATACCAGGGCTAAGTAAACTTGCTTTTCTTAACTGTTCAATGACTTACCAGTGCCTTACTTTGTCCCAACATTGAACTTGAGCATAATACTGTTACCTATTACTATGTTGGGATGATGATGATGATGATGATGATGATGATGCTTATTTTGCAGATGAGGAAACTGAGGCTTACAGGGGTTAAGTGACTTGTCCAAAGTCAAGTGATTAGTAAGTGTTGGAGATGAAATTTGAACTCAGGTTTTCCTGTCTCTAAGTCATTTCAGCTGTATCACCAAGAACTAGGAGGGTATGATGTTCTGAGGATCAAAAAGGCATAGAACCATGAGTTAGCTATTATTGTGAGTCTCAAGTTCTTTTTGCTCTAACTGTGAGTCACGTGGTCTTTTTAGGGCCAGGGGTCAAGATCTACAGCCTAATAATGCCAACTCACATATGGCAGACCACAAGTTGGAAAAATTATAGGGTGAGTTTTGTTGTGTTTTTTGTTTTATTTTTTATTTTCTGTACAAGTGAGTGCTTTCTTTCTTTTTGTTGCATAAATAAGTCTTTCTTCCAGGAAACAAAAGAACTAGACACAGAAGTTCTAAGGGTTTCTCTGAGGAAAGAGACACAATCTAGGGGGAAAAAAAAATCAGAAAAAGCAACACCAGAATAGTACGTAGGTTTCATGTTAGGAAGGACCACAGGGCATTTTCTTGAGACTCAGAGTTGAAACCTCCTTTATGTGTCTTCCTCATTAGAATGATAGCTCCTTACAAGTATGAACTGACCTGCTTTTCTATTTGTTTCCCCAGGACTTTATGCATGGTAACCACTTAATCCTTCTTTTTTTATCATTCATTCATGTCATTAAGTTGCTGCCACAAGACTAGCTGCCTACTGGTCTCATTCAAAGTGTAGTCTCTCCTGGACGTATGTAATGGGCTGCCTCTGGGGAACACGATGGCTTCAGCAATCAGTTTCTGCTAGGTGTTACTTCCTACTAGTGTCCTCTAATCACTGCTTAACAGTGCTTCGCTTTTTACATGGTTGGTACTTATTACTATTAGGCAAAATTCTACTAGCCACAGAGTTAGCTATTTTCTCTCTGTTTCCAGTTTCTGCCTTCAACTGGCATCCTCAGCTGAGGTGCAACTTCTTTCTCATATAAAGATAATTTTACACAAACTAATTTATATAGTCAATGCCATCCCAATTAAATAACAATATTTTTTATTGAAGTAGAAAAAAATACTAACAAAATTCATTTGGAAAACCAAAGAGTCAAGAATATCAAAGGAAATAGTGAAAAAATGTAAAGAAAAGAGATTTAGCAGTATCATATCTTGAACTATATTATAAAGTAGTAATTATCAAAATTGTCTGGTAGTGGCTAAGAAATAAAAAAAGTAGGTCAATGGAATAGGGTAGACTTATAATTTATAGCAGCAAATAAATATAATAACCTTGTATTTGACAAGTGTAAAGACAAGATTTTGGGATAAGAATTCATTATTTACTAAAAAAAAAAATTATTGGGAAAACTGGAAAGCAGTATGGCAGAAACTGGACAGAGACCATATCTTATACCATTTACCAAGATCAGGTCAAAATGGATACCTGACCTAGATATAAAGAAAAATTTAACAAGAAAATTAGAAGAACATGGAACATATTGCTTATCAGACTTATAGATAAGTCAACAATTCATGAATAAATAAGAAATAGAGAGCAAAGTTAGGTGTGGATAATTTTGATTACACTAAATTAAAAAGTTTTTGTACCAATAAAACAAATGTAAACAAGATCAGAAGGAAACCAGAAAATTGGGGAACTGGGGGTATTTATATACAGTTTCACAGATAAGGGTCTCATATCTCAAATTTATAAAGAGCTTTGTCAAATCTATAAGAATTTGAGTCATTACTCAAGCGATAAATGGTCAGAGGACATGAACAGGCAGTTTTCCAATGAAGAAATCAGAACAATTTATAGTCATGTGAAAAATTTCTCTAAATCATTATTACTTAGGGAAATGCAAATTAAAACAACCTTGAAATATAATTTTACACCTACCAGATCAGCTAACATGGTAAAAGATAAAAGTGGAATATGTTGGAGGGGATGTGGAAGAATTACGATACTAATTCATTGTTGGTGGAATTGTGAACTGATTCGACCATTTTGGAGAGCAATCTGGAATTATGCCCAAAGAGTTACTAAACTGCTTTTACCCTTTCACTCAGTCATACCACTACTTGGTCTATTTCCAAAGATGATTAAGAAAAAGAACCTCTATGTTTTAGAATATTTATTAGTAGCTCTCTTTGTTGTGGCAAAAAACTGGAAATTGCAGGGATCTCTATCAATTGGGGAATGACTGAACAAGTTGTGGTATACTATTGTGATGGAATATTACTATATGCTATAAGAACTGATGAGCTCAATGATTTTAAAAAATGGGAAGACTTGCATGAAATAATGAAGAGCAAAATGAACAGAATCAAGAGAACACTATATGCAATATTGTTTTAAGAATGACTTGGAGCAAATAAGTTATTTTGTCTATTATAACTACCCAAATTAACTATAAAGGACATATGAAGAAAGACACTATCTGCAAACAGAGAAAGAACTGATTACTATAAGTATGTATAGAACAATTGTACATATATGTGTGCACATGTATATATGTATGTGTGTATGAGTATATGTGTATATATGCATGTATATATATGTGTGTGTATATAGATATAGATATAGATAAAGGTACAGATGTTTATATCTAATGACAGCCATGCGGGAGAGGTTGAAGGAAGGAAAAAAACACATTTACATAATTTTGTTGTATATTTGAAAGAAATATCAAATTGTAGATAGTAGGTTTGCAGTTTCATGTGCAATCATCTTTTTTTATTGTACTATGTTATGGAAATTGTTGTTTTATTCCATAAATCAAACTGTTTTAAAAAGAATGAGAAAAACAATTATTTCTCTTATATTAATAACCAATTAATACCAAGGAAATCCAGGGTTTTTTCCTTCCTATTTCCTCATTGAAAGCCCAATCTTTCAAGGGAGATTTCTGACCCTGAGCCAAAATTTACTCCAACTCATCTAGGTGGAATTCTTGCCCCATTCAATTAAAAAACCTTACAAAGAAAATCTAATCTAGATGAATTCAGGTCCACTGTGTTCTACAGTCTAGTGTGGGTAAATCTCTTTGTCTAGATTTCCAGAAGTTAGGGTTGGTCTGGCTAGAGAGAACTAAGTATGATATAATTAAAGTCATGTCCCTCTAGCCCCTCATTAGAATAGGTCCACCTCTCATTATAATATTAATTCTCTTATTAACTGTTAACCAATCAGAGTTTATTTCCATCTATCAGGAACACCCACTCTTCCAAGAGTATTTGTGTTAAGAGCCCTCCATGGTTCATCTTTGGTTTACAAGAAAAAGTCAAATGATCATTCTTTTATTAATTATTCACTAGTCACATTAATAAAATGATTAATTGCTTAGAAATTATGCCTCTTGGACTTTTCATATGTCACAATAATGTGCTCAATCTTCCCTCTTTTGGCAAAAAATCTAAAAGGTTTTAGTCCACCTTTCCTCTGACCTCTCAAGGCCCGCCCCCTCTCCTGCCCCTCTAAGCTGAGAATCTTTTCTTATATTTCTGTGAATTAATCTAGGCTGTTTGCCAATATATATCACTTATCCCTTCTTCCTCCGATCACATCACTCAGCTACCTTCCACAACCATCTCCTCCTTCACTCTTATTTTTTCCCCTTTACAGCTCAGCTCCTTGAGGCCATCCACCTTCTTACTTCTCACTTTGCTCTTAAATCATTGAAGTTGTCATCTTCATCATTCTGCTGAAACAGCTCTCTCTGAAATTAATTACAATCTCTTAACTGACAAGTCTAACAGCCTTTTCTCAATTCTCCTCCCTTTAACACTCTCAATCACTCTCGGCCCTTTAACACTCATTTCTCTAGGTTTCCTTGAAACTTCTCACTCCTGGTTCTCTTCCTACCTGTCTGACTGCTCCTTCTCAGTTTTCTTTATTGTATCATCATCCAAGACACGCCTGTGTGGAAGAAGTAGACAAAGCCCCTCAGCCTCCTGATGAACCTCAGAGACTGACTTTCAGTAAGGATCACGAGGTGTAGACAGTTTCTAGTGAGTAATCCCTCACTGCCTTTGCCTTAATATCCCTTACCAAAACCTCTTGGTATTGCACCATGCATTTCCCTTTCATGTCTATATGACACAAAGACTCTCCCCAATTCTCCTTATTAGAAACCGCTCTTTTTTAGGCAAATTGACTTGAGTTATTTTATTGTAAGTAAGCTTAAGGACACAGTGCTTCTTATCAGTGCCAAAGGACTTAGCTGCTGAAGGCAGAGGATTCCAGAGTCCTGAGAAAGTTCTTCTCCTGTCTGCCCCAATGGGCATATATCTTTGATTTGTGAGACCAGATTTGTGAGGTTCAGATGACAAACTAATATCTTTTATTTGTCGTTCGGTTGTTTTCAGTTGTGTCCAACTCTTCATCACCCCATTTTCGGTTTGTTCTTTTTGTTGACAAAGATACTAGTGGCTTGCCATTTCCTTCTCCAGTTCATTTTAACAGATGAGGAAACTGAGGCAAACAGGGTTAAGTGATTTGCCCAGGGTCACACAGCTAGTAAGTGTCTGAGGTCACATTTGAACTCAGGAAGATGAGTCTTCCTGACTCCAGGCCCAGCACTCTATCCACTGTGCTACCTAGCTGCCCTATCTTTTATATAGCTAAATATACATTATTCTTCAATGAATATATTACTCTTTTTGTATAACCACCTATATTTTATAGTCACTGAATGGACACCTTCTTTTTCTTCGTTTCATTCAATATTATTTTGAATAATATTTAACTTGGGAATGCTGCCCTAAAAAAATCATATAAAAGGACACTCATGTCAAGTTCCAAGTAGATTGCTATCTATTTTACAATTTGCCCCATCAGAATAAATAGCAACTTGCTGTACTCTTAATTGGCTCCTTACTGCTATTATCTGAGCCCAGCCTCAAGATTGGTGAATGATGACTCTCTTGAGTGTCCCCCAAAATTCTACCACACCTGCTAAACATGAGTGACTCCCTAGGTTCTATCTTGGGCTGTCTTTTCTCCATACACTATTTTGTTTGTTGATCTTACCATTTCCCATGGATTCAATTATCATCTCTATACAGATGATTCTCAGATCTATTTATCCAGCTCAAATCTCCCTCCTGAATTCCAATTCTATATGTCCAAAAATGAACTCATTATCTTTCTCAAATAAACTTCCCCTTTCCCTATTCCCGTGAAGGGTACTGACATCCTCCCTGTCATCTAGGCTCACAGACCAAATGTCATCCTGAACTCCTCACTTTCTCTCAATACCATCCCCCATCCTGTATCCAATCTGAAGCCAAGTCCTCTCAATTTTATCCTCATTATGCTCTGATCCTCCCACTATCCTGACTCAGGCCCTCATCACCTCATGTGTGAATTATTGCATAGCTTAATAATGGTCTGGCTCCCTGCCATAAACCTCTCCCCACTCTACTCCAGTCTTCACTCAACTGTCAGATTGATCTCCCTAAAAAGCAGGTTTCAAAATGTTACTCTCGACTCAGTAAACTCCAGGGGTTCCCTATAACTTCTGGGATCAAATAAAAAGTTCTGTTTGGTATTCAAAACCATTTATGACCTGGCCCTTTCCAGTCTTCTCACAAATGATTCAAGTGCTCTGCAATCCAGGGTCCCTGGCCTCCTTTTTGTTTCTCAGACAAAACACTCCTTCTCTTGACCCTGGCCATTTTAACAGACTGTCTGGGAATGCCTGGAATTCTCTTCTTCCTCATCTTCATTTCCTGGCTTCCCTGACTTCCTTCATGTTTTAGCTAAGATCCCACCTTCAGCAGGAAGACTTTTAATGTTTTTTTATGTTTTTTAATGTTAGGACCTTCCCACCAAGATTATCTCTCAATTATCTTTTACATACCTCATTTGCACCTAGTTGTTTATCTCTCCCATTAGACTATGAGCTCTTTGAGAGCAGGAATTGTTTCTTGCTTTTCTTTTTATCCCTAGTGCTTAGCACAAAGCCTGGCATATGGTGGACACTTCTTGTTGGCTTAGAAAAGGAGAAGCCTTACCGGGGTATAGAAATCCTTGCCCTACTAGAAAATCAAAGGGAGAATGGGAGAGGATGTAGGAGAGAGCAGAATGGGGAAGGGGGTATACAGTGGGATTGCTATTTTGGGGCTGGGGGTAGAGAAAAGACGGGGAGAAAATTTGTAACTCAAAATCTTGTGCAAATGAATGATGAAAACTAAAAATAAACAAATTTATGAAAAAAAGAAAAGAAAAGCAGAAGCCTTCACAAACCCAGTTATCTGACTACGGGGGGGAAATCTTTGATGGCTTTTCCTCTCATAAATAGGGTTTGGCCTATTGTCACAGTCTTAGCTAAAATGAAAGGTTCCCTTCAAGAGATTTCTTACCATAGGCACAAAGTTCTTTGGAACTCAGAATAACCCCTGGCTAGGTAGCACTTTCAGATTTAACTATTTTTAAACCTCAGCTTTCTACTCTGTGTCAGAAACCTCACTCTGATTTAGAGTTAGAATTTCTTTGTGGTTCCCTCCTTAATGTGCTATTGCTCAAGTGAACCCAGTCAGGTCAGCTTAGAGGATGCCCTTTCTAACAAACCACCAAGAGCTCTCTGGGTCTAAGAGGCTTCCAATATTTCAAACCCCAAATTCTTTCTGTCTCCCTTACAAAAGAATGGTAAAGGAATAGTAAATGTTGTCTTCCAGTTCCACATATATCTCTGTGTCTGTGTGGTCAGCAACAGGCCATAGGCATACACAGAGGATTTTAACTCTGAGGCATTCTGTCAACAACTACCCTATTTACACAGAGATTTGCTCTCAGGAGGTGAAGAAAAGTTAATCTATTTTCCAAGAACTGCACCCCCTTTAATAACTACTCCTTTTCAAATGTAGGTCCCCTAGACCTTTGTTCAGTGTAAATATTGAAAGGCTCTACTTAGTGTAGCTGGCAATTGGGTACGTTATCTCCCAGGTCCAGGTATCAGGGCGGGGATCTGTGAGAATACTGGGGAACAGTTCCAAGTACAACTGTATGCATATCACTTCATGCTACAAGGCACTTAGTAACCACAAAGGCAAGTTTACCAGAGTAGTTACATTTTATTTCCATTAAGGTCTGAGATACTCTCCTGCACTTATCAGGAATCCTTGTCGCAAATAGGAAAAAGAGAGAGAATAAGAGGAAATTATTCAGGACTATATGATTTTGGTATTGAATTCAATAGTTCTTTGCCCTTAAGATAGCACAACACACGAATTTAATGTATATTTCTCCAAACAATTATTAATGCCAAATAGTCCATAGACTGGAAAACTTGATGTTAAACAAATGAATTATCAATGTAACAAAATCAAATAGGAAATAATGGGCAAAACTGAATGTGTAATGGACTTGAGGAGGAAGGAACTTCTGAAATTAAACACAGGTGAGTCAACGATAGATAGAAAACTCTGGACAGTCTAACAATTCTTTTGTATTCTCAAATAATTTACTTGAAAGTAAAACATTCAAAAGCAATAAATGACATTTAATTAAGAGAAAAGAAAAAGATAGAAAGGAAAGTAAAGCAGGAAGTCAAACATTCATTATTTCAGTGAAATCTGCCATGGGTCAGGATATCAACATGTGGAAAATAGACAAAAGGAGACAGAGGCAGAAGACATAAAAGGAGAAGAAAAGAAAAAGAAAACCCAGATGGGAAAAAAATAATAGAGGCTTTGAAAAATAATAACTCATTTTGGTTCAATTTTACAAATCTTCCAGAGATACCTTTGTTATTCTTGTCTGGGATTTGTAATCTTATGCTAAATTTGGACATAGAGCCTATGAGAAGTGTGGGACAGAACAAAGCAGTTTCAATGGAATGAAAAACAACCTTTTACTACTGAAATGTTGGTGTAAACATGAAAAATTAACATATATTACACAGATTTCTAAAGGGTGCCATTGACTCAGGAGACAGTGTGGTCAATGAGAAGAATATTGGAGGGTGGGGTCACTATTTATACAACTTCTATGTGAACTCTGCATTAGCCATCCTTTTGAGACTATTTACATTTTTTCAATTCTAGGTTTTGCTCATTATCAGTAATTAGAGGGTATCTCATTGAGGGCTATCTAAGATTCAAAACATTGGACTTCGGGTTTTTGTACAGTTTCTATGAACCTTGACATAATTGTGTTTTCTGCATGCTTCTAATGTTGTCTTTGCTGTGTTGTCAAGGGCTATAGAATCAGTAAGTGGAAATAAATGAAGACAAGTGAACACAAAATCAGAAAAGGGCAGCGCCAGCATACCAACCTTCCAAAACATAGCCTCTGCACAGGCGGCCTCTGCATTGCAGGAGAATCACCAAGAGAAAGGAGTTCGTTTGCAGGGTGAGATGCTTGTGTTGGAGTTAACACAATTGTCAGAAATGTGTTCAGAAATGTTTTCCTCCTTAAAACCCTAATATAATAAAGTGTAGTGTGTTGCAGAGACTTTCAAGAATAAGGGAGAGAAGGAAACAAAATCCCATCTTAACTTCATCAAGGATTTTCTAAATTTAGGCTACAGTTATAGATGGTTAAATAAGCTGCACGTATTTGAGTTCAACCCTTGTTGGAGATTTTCCAGATGAAATAAAGCATAGAGCATCCATCCAGAGCCTAGTGAAACAGCTAGAGGCACAGGGAATAATGCATTGGATCTGGGATCAGGAAAACCCAAGCTTACATCCAGTCTCAGACACTTATGAGTCATGGGATCCTGGTCAAGTCACTTAACCTATTCCAGCCTCAATTTCCTCATCTGTAAAATGGGGATATACTAATGACACCTACTTCAGGGGATTATTGTGAGGATTAAATGAGATAATCTATGTAAAGCACTTTTAAAATCTTAAGGTGCTTCATGGTTGCTAGCTATTAGTCATAGTAGCCCTGCCTTTAACTAAACCATTGAAGGAGATATCATATCCCCATTCTACTCTCTCTTCTACACAGCTGCTCATTGATATTCCTAAAGCATAGGTTTGACCACGTCACTATTGTGCTCAAGAAGTCCAGTGGTTCACTGTTGCCCTTAGGATTAAAATACCAACTCTTCTACTTGTCATTTAAAGCCTTTTGTGATCTGGCTCCAATTTAACTTTCTAAACTAATTATGCATTATTTCCTTTCATATGCTCTCTGCCCCAACCAAACTAGTCTATTTGTTCCCTTGTGTACAATTTTGCATCTCCTATTTCTGTATCTTTTTATATTTGACTCATTGCTTAGGCACTCCCCTACCCACAACGAATCAGGGTTGCACAGACTAGATGTGATTTTGGAGAGCTGACCCCAAGTGTTCTGATTTCTCTCCTTCACTTTTTGTCTGCCCCTTGAATGCATCCAGGCAAATCTTCTAAAAATGCTTACTAGGTATATATATATATATGCAAGTTGCCTCCAAAGTAGGCCAAAGAGTCCCTACATTCACCACAGTACATAATCTATAGATATGACATAGCCTTTATTTCATCCACCACAGAAAAGTCATAAATCTCAAAGGACCAACTTGTGACTATGTGCAGAAATATAAGGCAAAGTGACCCATTAGACAGCCCCCTAACCCCCAGGTAGGGTACTGATGAACAAATACTTCTCATTTGCCTCAGACCCACACTGTCTGAACAACTTTTGGCCACAATGGACTGGAGGAAGCAAGATAGAGATCTCCTTATTCCTTTATTTCTCTTGGCAAGGGGCATCTCCAGGCATCCTGATCTATATCTTGCCACTGAACCCAGATGACTCTGGAGGAAAAAGTGAAGCTGGTGACTTTGAACGGCCCTCTCTCACATAAATCCAATTCACTTCCAAGTCCATGACATCACCTTCCTGATATCAAGATTCCCTTTCCTTTATCCCTTCCCTTCCCTTCTCTTCCCTTCTTCTTCTCCCTCTGTCCACATAGGGCATCATACTCTTACCTGCAGGTGCTCTGCCCAAATGAATGTAAATTTTGACTGCTGAAACTTTCCAAGATATCTTAGGGGGTTTAGACTAGTTTTCTTTCTTAAGGAGCATGCCTTAAACCCAAATCTTTCTGGCTCTCCTAGATTGACCAACAATAGGTCCCTGGCCAAGTTTATGGGATCTTGTTTGGGACCTGATTGCTCAGAGGGAATATAAATAGCAATTGTTTCTGTTTTGGCCAAAAACCCTGAGGGTCTTTCCCTCCCTGATTGATTTTTTTTCCCCCACTCCATAAAAGAACCCATTCTTTGCTTCATTTCTTACCTAGCCTTAATGGGCATTAGCTCAGTCAAACTGAGACCTGGGAAAGACCTTAGCTTTATAAGGTCATGGTCTCCCACTGCATCTGAAACCATCTCTAGTCATCCTGATCTGTATCTTGCCTCTGGACCCAGATGGGTGAGGCTGGTGACTTTGCATAGCCCTTCCTCACTTAAATCTAATTCACTTGCAAGCCATGGCATCACCTTCCTGATGTCATGATACTCTTTCAGAACAAAGGACAAATAACAACAACCACATTTCTCTATGGCACCTACTGTGTGTCAGGAATTGCACTAGGTTCTGGCGATACAAGTACAAAGAATTAAACAATTCCTGCTCTTAATGAGCTTACATTCTAATGAGGAAGATAATAATAAAGAAACATATGTATTTCATAGACTCACAAACGTATATATATGTAGCATAAACATAAAGTGAATAAATACAAATATATTCACATTAGATAAATAGAGGAATTGTAATTGGGAAAGAGGGCACTGGTGATTGGAAGAGATCAAGAGAGGCTTCATACAAGAGACAGTGCTTGCATCCTCATCTATACGTTGCATGTTAAAATAAGAGATTGATTCTATGAGGTAGAAGCAATTGGTCAACAGCATTTATTAAATGCCTACTATGTGTCAGGCACTATACTAAGCATTGGGGATACAAAAAAAGGCAAAAAATAGTCTTTATTCTCAAGAAGCTCACTGTCTAATGGGTGAGATAATATGCAAACAACCTTGTACAAATAAGACGCGTAATTATACAGGATAAATTGGAGATAATCAATAGGGGGAAGGCACCAGAATTACAGGGAATTAAGAAAGAGGTTTAAACTGGGACTTGAAAGAAATCAGGGGAGCCAGCACACAGAGATGGGGCAGGAGAGGATTCCATGCATAAGGGGCAGAGAGTAAAAAATGTCTTTAGTCAGAAGCTGGAGTATCTTATTTGAGGAACAGTAAGGAGGTCAAAATCACTAGACTGCAGAGTATGTGGAAGTGAGGTATAAGAAAGTTGGAAGATGAAGTGGTTATAATATATAATTATATCACCATTACTATCATCACTATAGTGCCTGATTCACCTTCATGCACGCCCCTATGTTTATAATACTGTCTTCTGCTCCTTGCCTCTTTGCACCCATTTTTTCCCCCTCCAAGACTCAGTTCAAGTACTTCTGGCATGAGACCTTTCCTGGTCACCTCATTGTTAGTGTTTTTCACAAATACTCAACTTCCTGTAGATTTACATTTATTTATTTATGCACGCTCTCACTGTGGGGATAACTAAGGTTTCACCCTGGACCCTCATCTCTCTATATACTGTTTCTCTAGTGATGTTGTCAGCTTCTGCAGTTTTAATTATCATTTCTATGAAGATAATGCTTATAACTATATATGAGTCTCTCCTATGAACTCCAATCTTCTATTACCATTCCGCATTGCATATCCTACTAGCATCATGAAGTCAACTTGTCCAAACAGAAATCGTTAATTCCCTATGCACACATACATACACACACACATGCATATACACACAACCCTTTTCTTAATTCATCTATTTCTGTTGAAGATCTCACCATGCTTCCAGGTCCTCAGTCTAGTAATTTGGGAATGATCCTCAATATTTCATGCTTATTCACTCCTTAAATCTGATCATTTGCCAAGTCTTATTGATTCTAACTTCACAACATATTTTTCATCCATCCCCCATATCTCTCCATTCATGTGATCACCATACTACTTCAGGGCTCAATCTCCTATTACCTGGATTATAACAGTTACTTCCTACAGTAATTTTTCTTCCCACATCTTGTCTGTCTCTTCTCCAATCTATTTCCCACACAGCTTGCAAAGTAATATTCATAAAGCACAGTTCTGATAATGTCATTCACTAGATCAAAAATTCCTCTAACATAACTCCAATAATACAGCCCAGACATGGTGATGTTATTTTGGTTCTCTTTGAACATGAAGGACAGCCACCAATTCCTTGTCTAACATAACCTACACACTTTTCTAGTTTTCACCATATTGTGAAGGTAGGCATTAGTTTACCTTTCCAGACTATTACTCACCTGTACTCTTCATACACTCCATATTCCTATCAAACGGGCCCGTTTGCTATTCCCTTCTCCATCATCCATCTTTGCACAGGCTTTCCCCCCATGCCTGGAATGTACTCCTTTGTGACCTGTCCTCCATAAAAGCCCTATATTTTGTCAAAGCTCTGCTCAAATGCCAGCTCATACATGAGCACTTTCCTGGTCCCCTCAACAACCAGTGCCTCCCAGAAGTTTCTATATATTTACCTACATCTGCACAGGGACTATTTCATTTTGTCTTTGTATCCCTAACACTAAATACAGCGTCTGGCCCATAGAAGTGCTTAATAACTGCTTGATTAACTGATCTTTTTTCCCAGTAAAATGTAATCTCCTTATAAACAGGAATAGCTTCATTTTTGCTGTGTGTCCTCAGTGCCAAACCTGTAAGCAGTTTCTTGGATCCAACTGAATTGACTGCCCAGATATAAAATTCATTACAACCCCAAATTATTGTTCATTTAAAACTTTTATTGAGCACCTACTATGTGTGTGCAAAGCACTGTGCTACGTGCTGAGGTTAGATAAGGGGCTTGGTTCATTGCTCTTGGGGAGTTTAATCATAGTCAAGTTAAATCCCTGGCAAATCAAAGCTGTGAGATACAACCACCATTTATCTTCCTTAGCCAATATAGCTAAAGTATTTCCCCTTGACAAATTACATTTTTGTGAGAATTCTAATGCCCTAAGTAGCAGTGATAGGAGAAATTGTAGCAATAGGTTGACTGCTTCCAAAATATGGTGGAGAAGGGCAAAAGCATCAAAGTTTCAGAGGGTAGGGGGACATAGAAAAAATGGATAGATTGGAAGAATGTACGTTAAGTTCTCTAAAACTGAGCTAAAAGCCCAACAGGCTTTTTAAAATTGTTATAATATGGGTCAAGTAGGCTCGCACATCAGGGAAAGGGAACAGGGAGTTTGGACCTGATATTATAGGTCAAGGTTAGGGGACTGGTGGTAATTCATGCTGGGGTAAGAACCTGAGGAACTGGCAGCTACTCAGGGCTGTGTTGGTAAATTGTTAACAATCAGTTCATTCAACAATTATCTGGTAGAAGCTGGCTTCAGCATAATTGATATTCAGATCTCCCAATAGTGGGAAAAGGGACTTTGAGCAGTTAGTTCAGGCCTTCAGGTGGGATGATTCAAGGTATTTGAACATCTCCAGCAGCTTTATTTAACAGGCAGGAAGTTACTGAAATCCTTGCAGTGGTCATCCAGCATCAAGCATGAAGACCTCCAATGGCACAGATGTCCCAATCTCCCAAAGCAAGCCATTCTACCATTGTATAGTGAGGCTACTGGCCATACAGGATAAAGTCAAGAAAACCTGGGCTTGAATCCTAGTTCAGATACTTACTGTGTACTAGTCAATTAACCCCTGAGTACAGCTTTGTTATTTGTAAAATGAAGGTATTGAACTTAAATCTAATGATCCTAATTACCTTTTTGTCATTACCTTGAGCCAAATTTTGTCTTCATGTAACTTCTATTCCTCGATCCTAGTTTTGCCTTCTGGGTCAAGCAAAACTATTCAGATGCTTCTATAAGAAGAGTACAACCTTCTAATATGTGAAGACAGATCATGATATACGCTCCCCAGTCTTTCTGTGGTGCTTATAAACATATCAAGAATTAACTCAGGGGCAGCTAGGTGGCACAGTGAGTAAAGCACTCACCTTGAAGTCAAGAGGAACTGAGTTCAAATCTGGCCTCAGACACTTGACATGTACTAGCTGTGTGACCTTGGGCAAGTCACTTAACCCCAGTTGTCCTGCCTTCTACTCTCCAAAAAGGAAAAAAACAAAAAAGAATTAACTCAAATGCATAATTGCAATATCACAACCAAAATCTTGTTTGCTTCTCTTAGTAGTTGTTGTTTTGAATTTTCTATGTATTATAGCCTTATAGACAAGCCACTCATTGTTCAGATTTGAAGTAAGACTTGAAAGAAGTGAATACATGACAGACTAATAGAGAGTAAAGTGAGATTTGTTAGAAGAATACATGGGAACAAATGCCATTCAGGAGCCTCTTTCCCTTATGGAATTAGCCAGGGCAGATCCTGTGCATGCTGTTATTTAATGGAGCTTAATACACCAAATAGCAAATACAATGCATTAATCATGACAGTTTATTTGCATTTTAAAATAAAGTGCATAGTTTTGTACGTATAATTGTAAACAAAAAAATAACAAAATTAGACCAGTCAAACCCTAAACTCCAGACCAAACACCATTGTGCTTGCCTGCCTTTTCTATTTGGTTCATTGGTAAACTACCTTCTACTGTTTATTTTTATCTAACTTTCTAAAATAAGTACTAAGAAATTTGCTACAGCATCTTCAACAATTCCCCCAAGACAAAAAAAGAATACTTATCTGACAATCTGCAGACTTCCGTCCTTATAACTGATGCAACTTAGAATTATTGAAATTTTCTCTTTGAGAAATACATCTGGAATATAATTTATCTAGGCTGCCTCCATTAACATCTTCAAGACTGTGCTAGCAATGGTATCATTCTGCACATGTTCCTTATAAAATGAGCCCTAGATAATGGCCATGGTAGTTCATGGAAAGCTAGAAGGTGGGAAACTGTGATTTGGGTGCTTTGATTTGGGTTAGGGCATTCCAGACAGGTATCAGGCCTTTCTGACTGGGTCCTAGGTATACAGGAATGAGAATGTATCTCCCTCACACAAATGGGAATACATCTGGAGTATATTCTTTCTCATAAATAAAGTAAGATTTTTTTTCCTTTTCTTTCCTCTCCTCCTCCTCTCCTCAACTTCTGTTTTTCTTTTTAGTAGGGACAAGGACACTTTATTAACAATATACCAACATTTTGAGAGAAAATTTCTCTCCTATATTAAAAGCTGATTATTGAATTAGGACTAAGTTTTTTCGCTTTCCTTTCCTCTTTTAGAAAACAACCCCTATAGGTTATTCAGGCAGTCATTGAAATGTAGGGCTCATAATGAGATGAAATCTTGCGTGAAACTGACCCAGTGGAAAACTCAGCTCTGATTAGAAGGTAAAGAAATTTTAGTTTAGATAAATTGAGGGCTTCCTGTCCATTGTGTTTTACTCAGACAGATCCAGGTAAAAGTAGATTCCTCCTTCAGTTTAGATTACTCTAGATGAAGTAAAGATAAATAAGTAATTTAAATAAAGGAAATCAATAGAGATATGAGTAAAGATAAATAAGTCTCTTTGACAAGATCAGTCATATCCCCCAGATCCTCAGGAGAATAAGCTCACCTCTAATTATAATATTTATTCTCTCATTACTTGTTAACCAATCAGAGCTGATTTCCAGGGCATATAAGCATTCACTGGGTTCCATAAGGAATTTTTGACATTCAAGAGTGCCACTGACCCCTTTCATTAATTATCTGCTAGCATGATTAATAAATGATTAATTACCCAGAAACTATGTCTCTCAAATTTTTTTGTATGTCACACTTTTGTACACATGCTGACTGGCCTTGATTGAAGTCATAATGTTTGTGACATCAAAACAAATTACCACAATTGATGGACATAGTCAAATAACCTGTTTACTCGGTGAAAAACACTCCAAGAAGCTGCTGAATAAATATTTTTAATATTTTACAACTGGCTATTTTGGCAATATGTAGAAAAGTTATTTGTTACACACACACACACACACACACACACACACACACACACACACTCTAAACATGCTCTAGTCAGAGCCATTGAGTTAGTCCTGTTATGACTATATTCTTTTATATTAGTCTGGACTCTCTGAGAGATTATATATTATCGATAACTATTCTGTTCTAAATTCACATTCTTCTTTAAAATATATTTGTATTTATTTCATTAAATATTTCCCAATTACACGTAAATTTTTCTTAATATTCACTTATTATAATTTTGAGTTCCAAATTCTCTGCCTCCTTTTTGACCTAGTCCTTCCCTCTCTCTTCCCTCCCTTTTGAGAAGGCAAGTAATTCTACATTCACATTCTTAAGAAACTTTGCTTTTCCTGACAATTTCCAGGAAATAAAGGATAATGCAGCATTTTTTTTCCAAAGGGGGAAGGTATCCTAAATAGCTTTATCTTAAAAGCAACTGGTTTGTTTGTTTGTGTTTCCTCATGCTTTTATCACGCTTCCCTTGTATTCAGTTTAAATGCCACACGACGCATCTATAGGTGGGCATTTGTCAGTGACCTTTATTTTATGTTGAAAGAGTTCTAAGAACTTCCTTTTCCCTTCCCTATCAAAGGGGGTGGAGACTTGGGCCCCCACTCTTTCACGACTAGATGCCCCTGCCAGTCATGCCCAATAACACCATTCCCTGGTGCGACATCACAGATGCAGTCAGTAAATGTTTATAGCTGTGGCAAATAATGCGGAATTCTGTCAGCCCTAAGCCAACATTCAAAGGAATGGCAAAATAACTCTCTTTTTAATACGTTTTCTATGAATAGCTACAGAAAATGGTGCCCTTGACCCAGAGGCCAATAGATTAACAAATAATACAAAAGAACCATCTTTGCCATAATACAAACATGTGTCCTAAAGTGCTAATATATGTGTACACATATACATATGAACGACTATACGCATTATAGATGAGCCACAGAAAATGTTAGATAATTAAATGCTAGTGATTCAAACTGGGTGCTTACACTTTGGATTACTTGTGTTAGTATTTAAATGGTCACCTTTGAAGTTAGCAAACAGCCCATTAAGATGCATCAGGGGAGTCTTCCATGTGTGTGCATGTGTGTATGTGTGTGTGTGTGTGTGTGTGTTTCAGCCATTGTTTCATTCTAACTGACTGTAGACTCAATAAAATAAGAAAGAAGGAATTTGCTCATGGAAGGTTATTTTTATAAATAGGAGGGATGGATCTTCTAAAAGTAAATAAATAAATAGTCTAGGTCTTGAAAGCCTGGATGTGGAAAAGACTAAATTCACGATTTTTCTTTCTTTCATCTTCTTTTATCCTTCAGACACAGAGGTTTGTATTGTCCTGTTATGATGGCTTCAATGCAAATTTTCTGTTCCCAAGCAATTGCCTGGTGTGGTACTCCTACCATTTCAACATCTTTCCCAGAGTCATTATGCTGGCCTTTCTGGGGTTAATGCCTAAATCCTCTCCTGTGGCAGCTTAAGGAAGAGGAAGAATGGGCGTGAAAAATACTCCAAAATTCCTGAAGACATTGTCTATAGAAAGGATGGCAATAATTAGAAGGGAATGTGAATGGGGCTTGTACATTCTCTCAAGATAATAGGCTCCTGCTGCTAAAAGAATGCCAAGTCCAAGCCAGGGTCCATTTATGGAAAATAAATGTTTCGGGGAGAGAGGCCAAGACATTTTCTTTCAAATCACCAAAGTCAATCCCATGCTTAAGTCCTGTTATTAAGTCACTTTACTTAGGAGATGTTCTGGCAGAAGAGGTTATAAGGAATCTACTTTTCAGAGTGTCTGCAGAAGAAATGTTTTATTAGCTGGTTTTGACCAGCTAACTTGACATAGTTTTTAACATGGTCCTACCTAGACTTGTATGCATAAAGTGGTGCTAATTGGTTAGTTTTAACTCTTTACACCAACACAGTAGAGAACTATAACAATAGCTTTTGACTGATCTCTCTGCCTCCAATATATTCATCTCTGCCACGGTGCCAGAGCATAGTCATCTTCCTTTGAAAATGAGCATTTATTAAGCACTCTGTCCTGCTCATATCACTACCTTTCCTACCAAATTGTGGCAGAGGCTTATAATCCGGCACCACTTCACCTTTGCAGATACATGTCACAGAACTTTAGGAATTCTGTGTTTGAGCTAAACAAGACAACTGAAAGAGAAACTACTTCCCCCACCTCACCCCACCCCCAATATTGTCTTTATCTGGGAATACTGCTATCTGCATCTCCGTCAGTTCATTAGGGCATCTCGGGGCTTCCCTCCCTCATTAAGCCTTACTAGGCCATAAGTAGGGCAGCTAGGTTTCCCAAGAAAGCTCCAAATGGGGTCATAAAGAGTTGGCCACAACTGAAAAATGACTGACCAACAACTAAAAGGCCAGAAGCAATCCCTTCCTATAGATTTCTTGTTTGTTTGCCTCTGTCCTGTGCCCTTCAAATTATAGGATCATAGGATCACATATTTAGAGCTGAAACGGGCCCCCAAAATAGAGTCTATAAAAATAACATCCAATAAGAGCTGGCATGTCTATTGTGTTTTAAGATTTGAAAGCACTTTACAACTATGACCTCTTTTTATTCTACAACAACCGGGAGGTAGACGCTTTTATTTTCCCCACTCAATATAAGAGGAAACTGTGGCAGACAGAGGTTAAATGAATTGCCTAGGGTCACACAGATACTTTCAGGGTTTGATTTTGAACTCAGATATTCCTGACTTCAGGTCCACTGTTCTATCCATGCCTTTAATTTTCAGGTAAGGAAGGACTCAGAGGTCTTAAAAGGTTAAGTTCATTGCCCAAGATCACACAGATATCATATACTAATTTGCTTTATAGTTATTCATGTATTTGTTATTTCTCTTAGAGGATGAGAGTTATTCATATTTGTATTCCCAGCAATTAGCCCAATGTCCAACAATGTGCTTAAGATATATAAACTGAATTGAACAGTAGATTTCTAGAGAAGATGATTTTCTTTTGTAATCTTGTTCCATTTTTGAAGAAGACAGATGATATTGATGAGTTCAGGATGTACCCCAAGAATGCTGGGGTATGCCAGAAATGATGAAGTATAGATTTGTGGGTTCTATTGTCCTGAAAGAAATTCACTTGGACAGTTCTCCAACTTAAAAAAAGGCATTTATTGGGTTGATGCACCCAAGCAGGCCTTACTCCCATAGGAGGCAGAACATTTGGCCAGGTTAAAGGTTTGGTTTAAATACAATTTTACAGAATGGGGAAAGGAGGACAAGAGAATGAGGGCAGGAGTGAGAACAGCTCTGGAATGCCTGGGGTATCAGGTCTATAGAGGATGGTATATGTGTGTATGTGTACAGGTATACATAGAAAGAGGGCACAGGATCAATTGAATAGGAAAGGATGATATTTAAAAGATGAAATTGAGAGGTGAGAGAGGAATATAATTAGAAGAGTTGGGGAGAGACAGAATGGGGTAAATTATATAGAAGAGGCAAGGGATAACTGTTACAATGGAGGGGAAGAACAGGAAGGCAAAAGAGAATGGGTCAAGCTTACTTACTCTCAGTGAATTTGGCTTAAGGAAGGAAAGACACACACACTAAATTGAGTATCTTGCCCTACAGAAGAGTAGGGGGGAAGGGGATGAGAGTGGGGATAATGGAGGGGAGGACAGGTTGGGGGGAGGGTAGTTAGAAGCACACACTTTTGAAAAGGGATAGGGTCAAAGTAGAGAATAGAACAAGTGGGGGGCGGGATAGGATGGAGGGAAATATAGT
>CM053587.1:171792464-171804324 GCA_028646515.1 Pseudochirops corinnae | reverse complement strand
GGGACTCAGTCTTCTGGTATTTAAATGAATGCACTATCTATATTTCTTATGTAGAGAGCCTGTTCTATTTTGTGATTAATAACTATATCAGCATATTTATAGTTACTGTAGGCATTGTGAATACTGCATTGCTGATACAGGGAATTACTTTTTAAAATTTAAAGAGCTACAGAAATTTGAATTTCAGCCCTTGTTACATCATCATCTGCCTTTTCTTGAACAAGAGATGCAGCACAATAGAGTGGAAAAAAGAAGGAATTTGGACTCAGATTATTGCCTGTGTGACCATGAGAAAGTTTCTTAACTTCTCTGTGCCTCAGTTTCTCATCTCTGAAAGGAGAAGGTTGAATTAGATTAATATTTCACAATATTTTTTGTTCTGGTGAAATCCTTTCAACAACAACCAAAAATGTGTTGTAATTTACTTTACCTATAGTACTCATCTTATTCATAAGCAATTATGTGTAGCTTAAGGTACCATTAAAGAATTTCAGTGCAAATCCCTTGGACCATTTGGTTCAAGAATTACTAAATGGGAACCACTGGACTATGTTGTAGGTTCTTTAATATTTTTGTGTCATGGAATCCTGTGGCTATATGAAATCAATGAACTCCTCAGTTGTTTGTTGTGTTTTGTTTTAGTTTATGATTGAAAGAAATGCTACATCTCAGAGGTTAGTGAAAATAAAAGATGAATGCTTTCCCATCCAAGTTCACAGTCTCCCTAAAATCTTTCTTTGGGACCTGTGGACTCACAGTTAAGAACTCTCAACTAGGTAGTTTTTAAGATGCCTTCCAGATCTAGATCTATCATCCTGAGAGGAATTATGACCACATTCCAAATGGTCATTCAATAATCATTTATTCAGTCCTTACAATGTGGTTAGACACTCTGCTACCTGCCTGGGATACAAAAACCACAATTAAAATAAACCCTGGCTTCAAGGGATTTACATTTTCTAAGAGAAAATTGGCTAGAGCGAGTCAGACATGTGGAAAATGTTAACTTTTCAATGTTACACAAATCGAAATTTTTATTAAATGAGATTTTCTTTACAGTTTTCTGTAGATTGACTTCTGGCTAGTTAATTTTGAGGTGAATAGGAGGGGGATATTAACTTGACTAAGGTTACCCCCCATCATTAAAGTAGAAAATTCAGAGAATGTCATAATTAAATTCAATTGTCATGATTATATTTAACTACTAGAGGTAGTTGGTGGTGAAGTGGGTAGAACGCTGGACCTGGAATCATGGAGACCTGAGTTCAAATGTAACTTCAGACATTTACTAGCTGTTGAAGCCTGGACAAGTCACTTAACCTCTCTTTGTCACAGTTACTTCAACTATAAAATGAAGATAATAAATAGTACCTACTTCACAGGGTTGTTGTGAGGATCATATGGGATAATGGCATATAGTAGGTATTATAGAAAGGTTTTTCCTTTCCCATTCTTGCCCTGTAGGGTTCTCAATATATAATACAATGAGCTTTTACCTAAACACTTAGTGACCCGTTTATTTGGAATGATTGCTATTATAAAACAAAATCCATTCCAGCGGCAATCAAGTATGTATCAGAAAAGGGGAACTAGTCCTTTTCTTTGCAGTGCAGGTATCTCTAACTAGCTACAATTGGTAGTTTGTTCATCTTTTTTAATGACAGAGACTTCTGGGAATGAGTGACAGTAATTTGGGATCTATTGAGAGCAAAACCTGCTTGGCAGCATAGAACAATCCTGTTGTATTTACACAATCAAGTCACATGCCTTGCCTTTCCTCGGTCTCTCAGGAAAGAAGCAAAATAGGTGTGGTTAGCCAGGAAATTTCCTATGGATTTTTGTTCCTCAACTTTGCCCGGCACTAAGCATGAAAAAGATAAAAAATGGTGTTATGGGAAGAATATATTTATTGCTTGAAATCTTTGGCATATGAAGAGTTCCCCATCAGAGGGAACACATATATAAGTGACAGTTACAAAGGTATAATTTAAAAGATTTCTATCTCAAAAATCAGAAACTTTACTTGTCAGTTTAGTTGGAAATCCCATTCTTTTTTAGAAATAAAATGCCAGTGTCTCTTTTCTTCTGTGAAATAGAGAAATAACAGTCTCTTAAAAACAGATTCTCTATAATCATACCTATTTAAATGAGTCTCCTTGAGTACAGTGGTGAAAACATGCTGTTTTGTAAGGAGGCATAAAAATGTAGTTTCTTATTAATGAATAATTTATGGCATTTAATTTCCTTACATTGACAGAAATCATTGTGGTTTTAAGTCATAAGAGGAGAGACATTTGGCAATTCACAACTAAAATGTCCCAAATGGCTACTTGGTTCCCTTAAATTTCTACCCTCACTTACGGATCACACCCTGAAAACCAAAATAGCTAAGGCTTGGAGATGTTTATTGTTTTGTTTTGTTTACCCCCTTGGGAAAGAGTAGCCTTTCTTTTCTGAATTGGACATGGAGAAAGTTCATGTAAGCAAGAAGAATTTGACTTATTTTTGCCCCATCTATTTTGCTTTGAAAATGTCACTGTAATGTTGGAAACACTCAGGGAAGATGGGGGAGGGGTAGGAAGAATCAGGGTTACTCTTAATGTCCTTGTCATTATACCATATAGGTGATGGACTACCCCATTGATACACAAGGCCAGTCCTAATTGTGAATGTGGAATGCAGTTGCAGAATGAAGACATCTGACTCAAATAAAATGCTGCACTAATATAAGCCCCTCTTCTTACCCACAAAATTATTGCTTAGCTTCAGATCCATATAATTAGCTCTCTTTAGGGATGCTGGGTCTACCCTCTCTACTATTTCCACATCCATCCCACATTCACTGTAGGACAGAAGCCAAATACAACATTTCAGTTCCAATTCTGCTATCATTCTGCTCTGGAGCCTCAGATATCCATTTAAACTGTCTGTATGTCTGGGAGGTGGTGGTAAAGTTTTTGTTACACACAAAAATACAGAAATAAGCTTTAATGACTTCAGATGCCTTGTAAATAAAAAGTACTATGAAAATGGGGGAGGGAGTGTAATTTTTAAAAATAGTTTTTCTCTATAGTTTTGGGGGTTTTTTTTGCCCATTTCATGGGTGATGATTGACAAAAAGCACCACCAAATAACCACCGTTCTGATAATAAGGGTAGACCACCAGATTTTTCACATTGTTCAAATCTGTGGACATATGTACTCTACCAGTAAAGCCTTTAAAACCCCAAGTGTAAGAGAACTGGCAGAAAGAGCATCATTAAATATGTGTCTCATCTGAAAAGGAGGTAGGCCAGTCATGGAGACAGAATAAATAAAGAGATGGGCCGCCTAGTACTACATTATTACCCTAAGGATGTTAGAAGAACCAGAGTCAGGTTCTAGTACATTTCATAAATCATAGAATCATAGATTAAGAGCTAGGAGCAAGCCCACAATCCATCCAGTCCAATTCTTTCATTTTACAGATGTAAAAACTGAGTTTAAGTTACTTGTTCAAGGTCACACAATTAGTAAGTGGGTTTTGAATCCAGAACCCTGATTCCAAATCCATTATTCTCACTGCACCATGCTTCCAATCAAAGACCAGCTCTGCCAAAAGAGAAACTTGAACCTTAAATCCTCAGGTTAAAAAGTTTAATGTTTTACTGACTGAGCTATCTGAGCTTACAACTCTTCCAGAGTGTATCCAAAGACATGCAGGAGAATTATACAGGATAATAAGACAGCTGGATAGAGTGTGTGACTTGGATTCAGGAAGATGGTAATTAATGTCCTACCTCAGACACTTACTAGCTGTATGACCCTGGGCAAGTCACTTAACATCCCTGAGCTTCCTCATCTGTAAAAGGGGCCAGCTAGGTGGCATAGTGGATAGAGCACTGGGCTTGGAATTAGGAAGACTCATGGGTGCAAATCTGGTCTCAGACATTTACCAGTTGTGTGAACAAATAATTTCACCTGATTTGTGTCAATTTCTCGTTTGTAAAATGAGAAGAAAATGGCAAACCACTATAGTATTTTTGCTAAGAAAACCCCAAAGCACGATCATAAAAATTGAATATAACTTAAATGACTCAACAACAACAACAACAAGTGACCCTGGACAAGTTACCAAACCTCTCTCACACTCAGTTTTCTGATCTGTAAAACAGGAATAATAACAGCATCTACTTCACAGCATTTCAGGGGCAGCTAAGTGGCACAGTGAGAGAACAGTGGGACTAGGCCCTAGAGTCACAAAGACTTTTCAGGAGTTCAAATCTGGTCTCTGACACTTATTATGCTGAGTGACTTCATCCTGTTTGCCTCAATTTCCTCACCTATAAAATGAACTGGAGAAGGAAATGGTAAACCATTCCAGTATCTTTGTCAAGAAAACCCCCAAATGGGACCACACAGAGTCAGACAGGGCTGAAACAACTGAATAGCAACAACAAAAGGGAGGTGTTAACAGTGCCTCCCTCCAAAGGTTGTTGTGAAGATCAAATGATATAATATATGTAAAATGCTTTGACAACCTTAAATTGCTATATAAATGCAAGCTTTTAAGTCAATTTATCAATCTGGGCTCTAATTTCCTTATGTATAAATCAGTGGTGTTGGACTAGGTGATCTTTAATGTACTTCCAGATTTGAATCTATGATCCAAGTATATAACTGAGAGATATGTTGACTTCTAGTCATCAAAATGACCACGCTAATACTGAAGATTCAGTAACATATTGCTAGGTTTGGGGACTTTGGGTTTATTGTTGTTGGTTTTTTGTTTTGTTTTGTTTTGCCCAAAAAGGTTTCTTGATTAAAAACCTCAGCTAAAACATCCTGAGAATGGGAACCATACAACTTAGAGGCTCCAACCATCTTCTTATTTTAGAATCCTTACAATTACATCTTGTACCCTGTTGTGTATAGGACAGATAGATTTTTTTAAATAAGTCTAAATATAGCACTTCAAAAGTATACCATCTCAAAAAGCCCAAATCTTGCTCAAGAAACAACTGATTTGTAGCAACAAATTGTTGAGTAATTTCAGGCTAATTTCTATGGAAAACACTACTTTCAATAGTTTTGTTTTAGCATGTGGGAGAAGATAATTCATTCATCCATTCAACAGATTTTTTAAGTAACTAATGTGTGCAGAGATTACTGAGCTAGTGCTAGTTGTGAAAAAAAAGTTCTAGTTAAGGCATAATACAAATTCTTAACCTCACAAAGTTCTATGGTTCTATACTTTTCCACAATTAAAAAGTTAGCATTTAGTCAAACACCTTGGTTTTTTTTTTAATAACTCTTTATAGTTGACTGAATTCAGCTATTGTATTTCCCCAAACCACTTGGTGTATACAGACAGAGAATAAATTAGCCATGCCAAGGTCTAAAAGAAACAATAACTATATTCATGAAGTTATTCATTGAATTAACCTCAAATGCCTAAAAGGTGCTCATCACTAGACTAGATACTATTAGCAGGCATAATTCTACATTCAAGGCATTTATAGACTACTAGAATAAGACAAAATAAATTGCTAAAATGTTTAAATATTTACAAGGCTAAATATTAACATAAATATCTGCTTGTGAAAAGGAATTTAAAAAAAACTTAGTCCCACTAATCCCAGTACTTCTCTTGGAAAGAGACCCAGAATGGGACTTGGATTAAAAGGACAGTGGTGTAACTTGATCCCTGAATCGAAGTCAAGGAAAAATCATTCAAAGCACGGATCATTTTGTGAGAAAAAACAGATCTACAACAAGCATAGAGAGTTTGGGGACTTTGCCTCAGGTGCCTGGGTATGAGGAGATGTGGTTCTCTCTCTGAGGGACACCTTTCTTTCCAACCATCTGGTTTGGTTTGACCTCCACCTTCCCAGGTTTTCATATTGCCATGTCCTTCCCTCCAACCCCACCCAGCGTTCTTCACACTCCTTCACTGGTTCTAGCTGCACTGGGACAAATTGTCTGAGCCTCTCTGTCTGACCACAGAATGCCCAGATCAGCAGTAACAGAGTATTGCTTTGGAGGCTACATCCCCTATCACCTCCCTCCAGGTCCCTTTCAACTCTGCCATCCCTTTTTATTTTGTTCTCTGGAATGCAACTTTCTTATTCAACTCCCTTTCATGCTAAGTGACTTCCCCTCATTTCCATTCTTTCCATCTTCTGTTGCTGTTGCTGCTGCTGTTGTTCAGTCATTTCAATCATGTCTGACATTTTATGACCCCATTTGGGGTTTTCTTGGCAAAGATACTGAAGTGGTTTGCCATTTCCTTTTTTAGCACATTTTATAGATGAAGAAACTGAGGCAAACAAGGTTGAGTGACTTGCCCAGGGTCACCTAAATTTGAACTCAGAAAGATGAGTCTTCCTGACCCCACGCCCAGTGCTCTATCCACTGTGCCACTCAACTGCCCATATCTTCCAGTGCTCACTAAAACATAGCTTTCTCAAGAAATCATCTCTTTTGGAACCTTTGTCAAGGTTAACTGATCCTTCTGCCATTAATAACACAAAAAGGTCAAGAGAAGGAGCTCCCACATTTCTTGCCACCTAATGCCACTTTCAGACCCTCCTGCTATCATCACTCAATAAGCATCTCACTCTTAAAATTCACTGTAGCCTGTTCAGATCTTTGTTCCTCTCAGCTATGAACTTCTGGCTTGTTCTCCCTCCTGCCCGATAGGTTCAGAATCTGTCTCACAGTCTTCTTTAACACTCCAGACCTTGTGAATTTCAATATCATGGCCTTCTAGTTCCTCAACTTCCCTTACTCCCATAACTTTTGTTTCAGTCTCCTTCAAACATGCATAAGGGTGACCATACCATAGTATCTCACCCTCCATTCCTCCACCTCAAATGACTTTGTCCCAAGTGATAGTATTTTCAGTCATGTCTTTGGTAGAACTCTATAAGCTCCATTTTTTTCCAATTCCAGTATCCTTTCCCACATTTTTATGCTAACATGAATCAGTGTAGGGTTTTTAAAAATTGTTACGGTAGTTCAATGCTTTGTGCATAATGGCCATCTGCTAAAGGATGGCAAATCAATCAGTAAATATTTATTAACCACCTGCTATGTGTCAGGCATTATGCTAAGTGCTAGCAATGCAAAAAGAAGCAAAAGATACTACTCTCAAAGACCGTAGAAATCTAATGAGGGAAATAACATGAAAAAATGTATACAAAGCAAGCTCTATACACAATAAGTAGGAAAGTATTAAGAGCAAAAGCACTGGAATTAAGAGAAGTTGGAGAAGGCATACTATAGAAAGAGGAATTTTAATTGAGACTTAAAGGAAGCCAGACAGGTCAATAGTTAGAGCAGAGGATTGAAAGCATTCCAGGCATGGGACATAGCCAGATAAAATGCCTGGAGCCAAGAGAATGATTGTCTTGTTTGTGAAACAGCCAGGAGGCTTTCTGACCAAAGGATATGTGTTTGGGAGTAAGATGTAAAAAGACTGGAAAGGTAGAAGGGAACTAGGTTAGGAAGGACTTTGAATACCAAATGAAGCATTTTGCTTTGAAGCTGGAGGTAATAGGGAGCTACAGGAGTTTATTGGGGACAGGGAGGGACATGGTCAGACTTTTGCTTTAGGAAAATCACTTTAGTGGCTAAATGGAGAATGGATTGGAATGAGAAATGACTTGAAGCAGGCAGACTCACCAGTAGCAATAGTTCTGGTGTGAAATGATGAGGGCCTACATGAGAGTGACTGCAGTGTGAAAAGAAAGAAAGGAGACATACTCAAGAGATATTTCAAAAGTATGAGGGGTGAGAGATGGAGAGGAATCCAGATTGCAAGCCTGAAGAACTGGGAGGATGGTGTTGCCTTCTGTGGTACTAGGGAAGGTAGGAGGCAGGGAGGACATAGCCAGAAAGATAATAATTTTTGTTTTGGGCATGAGTTTAAGATTTCTATGAGACAGCCAATCTGAGATGTCTGAAAGGCAATTAGAGGTGTGAGATTGGAGGTCAACAGAAAGTTTAGGGCAGGAAAGGTAGATTTGAGAATCATAAGCATTATGATTAAAATTTAATTTAATTTAAATTATGATTAAATATGGGAATAGAAGAGATCATCAAGTTAAATAGTATTGGAGAAGAGAAGAGGGTCAGGACAGAACCCCAAGAGACATGGTCTGGAAAAGGAAGGGACAAAGCAGACTGAGAAGAATTGATCAGATAGGGAGGAAGAGAACGAGGAGAGAATGGTGTCCTGAAAACCAAGAGAGATTCAAAACCAAAGTCCAGTCAAAGATTGCAGAGAGGTCAAGGAGAATGAGGACTGAGGAAAGACCATTGGATTTGGCAACTAACAGATCATTTGTCACTTTGGAGAAGGAGGTTTTGGTAGAATGGTAAGGTAAAAAAGCCCTATTGTAAGGGGTTAAGAAGAGAGTAAGATGAGAGAAAGAGGAGATGAGATACCTATTGTAGATGGCTTTTTTAAGGAGTTTAGCTACAAAGGGCAGAAGAGATATAGGATGATAGTGAAGATGGAAGGATCAAGTGAGGATTTTTTCAGGAGATGAGGAGACATAGGCATGTCTTTATACAGTAAGGAAAAAGCCACTGGAGAGGGAGAGATTGAAAATAAGTGAAAGAATAGGAATAACAGAGGGAGTAATCTGTTGGAGGAGATGTAATAGAATAGGAAGAAGTAGATGGAATGGAAAAAGTAGAGGGGGAACACTGGTAAGGAATAAGGCAACTTCATCATGTGAAACAACAGTGAAGGAAGAGAAAATGGCACCTGAGTGATAGGAGATGAGGAAGAGGGAAAAGGAGAGTTCCTGGTAAATTGCTTATTTTTTTCAATAACATACATATGAGGCAAGGGTCTCACTTGATAGAGATCTTACTTGCACTAGAGGTTTTTCACATCACAGTTGGGATATTGGGCTGGTAGCAAGAGATAGAAGTTGCCTTTTGCTGGCTCAGTTGGAAGTGGTTGCTTTGGGACAGATGGAAGATGCCTGACCTGGCCTTCGGCAGACTTTTCTCAAGTGATACCCTGTGCCCAGGAGAAGATGGAAGGCTCAAGGCACTACCAAAATATGAATAAATGGTAAACTATGGGTGCATTCTTTATTATGCCTTCAATGAATTTACATAGAATAATCAAGGTCATAGATAGGAAATTAGAATTGAAGTGACAAATATGGATGCAGACCATCCCAGAACAAAGGGATCAAAATATGCTCTTGTCTTCACCTATCCAGATACTAAATACAATTTGGAAATTACCAAAAATATTTATACATATATATTAAAAATTATATATACATATATTTTTTTAATTTTCAAAGATCAGTCAGTATTTAAATGGGTAATGATATGAGCATATATATTCAGATATGAATATTAGAAATGTATGTATCTAAATAATTTAAAACTACAAGAATTTCTTATATAGGTCACTTTTGAATCTACTTACGTATTAAAATGTGAAATTGCAAAAGAAAGTGAAATGGAAAGGGACCAAGACAGTGGCCAAGATGTGGACCATAGTAGAAATAGATACAGAAAGAGACAGAGACAAAAGAGATAGAGAAGAGCAAAAAAAAGAGAGAAAAAAAGAAGAGAGAGAAAATGAAAAAAGGGGGGAAGGGAAAAGAGGGAGAGGAAGAGAAGAGGTTGTTGAGCACACTTTAGTGTGCATTCTTTAAAACAACAATTCTCAAAGTGTGGTCCAAGTACTCCTGAGGGTCCCCAAGATCCCTTCAGGTGATTCATGTGATCAAAATTAATTTTATAAAAAGACTAAGAGGTCATTTTTCCATTAAAATAGTCTTCCCTATTCCAACTACATATCTGTGAGGCCATATTTTCTTTGTTTACTTAAACCAATTATATTAATTATTTTTCATAAAATTATATTAACATGTAATGTATAGTGATTGACAATTTAAATGAATTAAGAAATAAACATTTTAACTTTTCATCAGTCTTAGTTTCTAATTTGGTAAATATTGATATATATAACCCACATTACAAAAAAAAAAAACTTTTGGGGGCATTGAATTATTTTTAGGAGTATAAAGGGTCTTGAGACCAAAAAGTCTGAGAAAGTTTATAAAAAACTTATGAGAGAGAGGCATAAGAAAAAGGATTCTAAAATGTTATCATATTCCTATTTTCTCAACTTTCCTTAATCTTACCCCTAAACTACCAAACTCAGTACCTTTATAATGATAAATACCTGTGGCCCTGATGAAACCTGCCCTAGATGTGGCCTGATGAGGTAAAATATTGAGCATAATGCTTCTTTTAATGTAGAGTAGGATAGTATAACTTGTTTGCTTGCCATGTTCTACTGTTTCATAGAATCGCAGTTGGAAGAGACTTCAGAAACCACTAGTAGCTGAACATGAGTGCCCCTGTAACATTCTTGACCAGGCTTACTGCACTCAGCAATGTCAGTTGAAGCTTGTATACTATGGCATTCAGTCTTGCTATCCTTGGGATGTGCTGAAAATTATTTATGTCCTTCTCAAAGTGTCGCACCCAGAAGTCAACACAGTGTTAATGATACTGGGGATTGGGGTTAAAAGTAAAATCCCACCCATACCTTATGGTAGCTCCTGAATCTACTGCACTCTCAGATATGTTCCAAAACTTCTTGGACCGTTTTGGCCTTCATCTTGGTGAACCCACAAAATAGTTGCATATCTTTGCATATAGAAAAGTATTTAATGGAGATCATAATAATATAAATGGGAGTGAAATTTTTATTTCATTAACAAACATATCAATCTAGTATAATTTGATCTACCAAGCTTATGGAAAGGGGAATCATTAGCTCAACAATATAGAAGTCTATAAATAATAACAAATTTAATAAGTATAAAATTATTAGCAATACTCCTAAACAGATGTGTGACATAATTATTGCCATGAAGAGGATGGCACTGAATTATAGTCGGACATCTCTGGAGTAAACTCCCATAGAGTACAGAATAAGAAACAGGGAAAAGGGGAAGAGAATGACTACAAAACAGGCTTCTGCTACTTGGTTCTCAAAGAAGAGAGAACACAGAATAGGTCCAGTGCAGAAAGCAAGATGGGAATGGATAAAAGCCCAGAATTCCTCTGAACCACTAGAAGAAGATGGAAGAAAAGTAGGAAGAGACAGAGACAGAGAGAGACTGTGGGAGAGGGAGAGAAAACTAAGGAGCAAGGACAAGGGAAAAATTCTAGAAGAAAGCACTGTCTACTCTTTCCTACCAGTCTTAGTCATATATATCTCTTCTCAGCAATTTGGAAGAGACAATAACTCTCATTAAATGATTAGAGATGTACAAACTTCCTCCAGATACACTGTATTGATTTAAGAGGGACATATCTAGGTCTATGATAGGAAACTATCCACTTGTGGTAGGACTAATATTTAGCAGTGCTCCTTTGATGCTTCTTTTGTCTTTACCCATAACATGGGATAGGCACATCTCCCACTACTTTCCTCCACCAGTGATTAGCGTTCCCCAAAAAGAGATACATATGGTTGATTCTTGTTATCCCAGAGCAGTTTTTTGATTACCTAAAGACATTAAAAAAAAAAAAAAACAGCCACCAGGCCCTCTGACTTGCTGAATTTCTGAAAAATCACAATGTCCTTCTCCATGGCAGTGATGATCAAACAAATTCCTATATGGAGACAAGAATGCTGAGTCCAGAGAAAGTAGTGCTACTGTATTTTTGCTGCATATCCTTGCTGTTAAGGCAAAGTAGAACTCTTTTTTGTTAACTATTCAATGACCTTTAAGGGCCTCATTTCATCCCACTGTGGGACCTGAACTAAGAAAGTATTGGTGTTAGAAAAGGATGTCCGTTATCACCACTGTTATTCAATACTGTA
>CM053587.1:171777917-171792364 GCA_028646515.1 Pseudochirops corinnae | reverse complement strand
TATATATTACTAATAAAGCTAAACAGCAAGAGATAGAAAGAGAAATACCAATTAAAGTTATTGTAGATGTTAAAAAAATATTTGGGAGTCTACCTGCAAAGACAAACCCAGGAACTATATGAGCACAATTACAAAACACTTTTCACATAAAAAAGTAAGGTCTAAATAATTGGAAAAACATCAGTCGCTTATGGGTAGGTTGAACTAATAAAAAGTGACAATTCTACCTAAATTAATCTATTTATGCAGTGCCATACCAATCAAATGATCAAGAAATATTTTATAGAGTTAGAAAAAAACACTATTATCATTAGTTTTGGGGGCCTCTATTTTTATAGCATAACTAATATGGAAAAATTTTGCATTATTGCACATATATAATCTAGATCAAATTGCTTGACTTCTGAAGGGGAGGAAGAGGTAAGAAAAAGAGGAAGGGATAGAAAATGTAACTCAAAATTTAAAAAAAAGAATGTTAAAATTTCATTCAATTATGAAATGTAAAATGGATCATTTTGATTGAATTAAATTAGAAAGATTTTGCACAAACAAAACCAATGCAGCCAAGATTAGAAGGGAAACAGAAAGCTGGGAAACTATTTTTACAGCCAGAGTCTCTGATGAAGCCTCATTTCTAAAATATATAAAGAACTGAGTCAAAATTATAAAAATACAAGACATTCCCCAATTGATAAATGATCAAAGGATATGAACAATCCTTTTTGAGAAGAAGAAATTAAAACTATCTTTAGTCATATGAAAAAATCACTATCGATTAGAGAAATGCAAATTAAAACAATTCTGAGGTACCGCATCACACCTATCAAATTGGCTAACATGACAAAACAAGAAAATGATAAATATTGAAGAAGATGTGGGAGAGTTGGAACACTAATGAATTGTTGGTGGTGTGAATTGGTGTGAATTGATCCAACCATTCTGAAGAGCAATTGGAACTATGCCCAAAGGGCTATAAAACTGCATACTTTTTGATCCACTAGTCCCACTATGAGGTTTATCCCAAAGAGATCATAAAAAGGGAGAAGAACTTACATGTACAAAAATATTTATAGCAGTTTTTTTGTGGTAGCAAAGAATTGGAAACTGATGGGATGCCCATCAATTAGGGAATGGTTGAACAAGTTTGGTATCTGAAAATAATGGAATGCTATTATTTGGAAAGAAATGATGAGCAGGTGGATTTCAGAAAAACCCAGAAAGTCTTTCATGAACTGATGCTGAGTGAAGTGAGCAGAACCAGGAGAACATTGTACACAGTAACAGCAACATTGAGCTATGACCAACTTTGATAGACTTTAGCCCTTTTCAGAAATGCAATGATCAGACAATTCCACAAGACTTATGATGCAAAATGCTATCCACGTTTAGAGAAGGAACTATGGATTCTTAAGGCCGATCAAAGCATACTATTTTCTCTCTCTCTTTTGTGTGTGTGTGTGTGTGTATGTGTTTTCATTCTTGTGTTTTTTTCCCTTTTGTTCTGATTCTTCTTTCACAACATGACTAATGTGGAAATGTGCTTAATATGATTGTACATGTATAGCCTATATCAGATTGCATGTCATCTTGGCGTTAGGGGAGAAGACAGAGGAAGAAAAATTTAGAACTCAAAATCTTACAAAAGTGAATGTTGAAAATGAAAATAAATAAATTTAATTATATGTTTTCTTTCTGTTTCTTTTTTGTTTTTGTTTTTTTGCTTTTTGGAGGGCAATTGGGTTTAAGTGACTTGACCAAAGTTACACAACTAGTAAGTGTGTCAAGTGTCTGAGGCTGGATTTGAACTCAGGTCCTCCTGATTCCAGAGCTGGTGCCCTATTCACTGCACCACCTAGCCTCCCCTGTACATTTTAAAAGTATTGATGTTACAGTCCTTTCTAACTCCTCCAAATCCAGGATCCATTTAGGACCATCTCTACTGGCTGAAGGTAGGTAGAAGAATGGGCCATCGTACATTTTCATTTAGATTCAAACAAAAAGATAATAGCTAGCAAGTTGAGACATTTCAAGAGCTAACTCTGGGGATACCACATAATAATAATACCCTAGATGTGGCCTGATGAGGTACAATACTTCAGCTATCTCTCTCATATTGAACATTATGCTTCTTTTAATGTGGACTAGGATAGCATTAGCTTGTTTGACTGCAATGTTCCGCTGTTGTTTGCGTTTTAAAAATATGTTTATTATTTTCATGATTAGTTTTTTGACCCATTCATTATTTAGAATAGCATTATTTATCTTCCATCTGTTTCTTTTTCTCATATTACCCTGCTTGCTTACAAATTTATGTCATTACAGTCTTTAAACACATTAATATTTCTGCCTTTGTATTTATTTATGACTTTTTATGCTAAAGATGTTGTCAAGTTTTGCAAAGGTACTATTCTATGCTGAAAAAATATATGTACTCCTAAACTTCCCATGCAATTATTGTTAAATGTCTAGCACATCTACTATGTTTTCTATTCAAGTTAGAATTCAACATTCTATTCAGATCCTTAATTCTTTTCTTATTTATTTTTCTATTAAATTGGTTTAAGTTTAAAAGAAGAATGTTGAAGTAAATAATTATTGTCTTCCTATTTGGGAATTCTTATAATCTAGTTAGATTTTCCATTAAGTACTTAAACATGATGACTTTCAGCAATACATATTTAATATTGACATTTTCATTATCTTTCGTGTCTTTTGCATAACATACTTTCTATCTCTCTTGACAGCATCTATTTTTATTTTTGCCTTACCTGTGATCATAATGACTGCTTTTTCTATTTGGGATTTTGCTACTGCATGAGAAATTTTACTCCAATTCTTCATTTTTGAGTATGAATTTTTATATTGTAAGTATTTTATTCACATATAGAAAATTATTGGGTTTTGATTTCTACTTTATTTTTCCACCCTCCTTCTTTGTTTGGATGAGTATATTCCATTCATATTGAGAAATTTGTTTTTCATCAAACGTTATTATACTCTTCCTTATTTCTTATTTTTTTTCCTCTTTTAAAGGCAGAACTAGGTTTAAATCACAGATCTCAAGAAGATCCAAATGTATATTCAATCTGAATATAAATGATCACATCTTTTAAATGATTAGATTATAATAGGAGGTATCTTTTACAATTGTAGGGGAAAGGGAACAGGAAGAAAAGGTTATTAACCTATCAAGGGCTATAGAGGTGATCATAAAAACAAAATATACAATTTAATTAATACAAATTTAATTGTTGTATAAACAAAATCATTTAAAATCAAACAAAAGGAGAAACTGTCAAGTTGGAAAAATAGCCTTTGATGAATGAAAGAAAAAGCACCTATTAAGCACTTAACTGTGCCAGGTACTAGGGATACAATAAGACTGTTCTTGCTTTCAAGAAATTCACATTCTAAAAGGGAAACAACATGTATAGAAGGTTTCAGTGACACAATGAGTAGAAAGGTAGCATGTTTCTTAGAGTGAAGTAGCAAAGCATATGGTAATATCTCTTCTTTAATTTCATTTCCGCTGATGTTGAACAATTTGGAAGTGTCAAGAACTTTCATGGTAAAAGCTATCTTTTCTGGGTTTTCAGTAACTGTGGTTATAGCACATGTAACAATAGTTGCTGAGTGGCATCTGGTTGGGGTGTATGATAGAGAAGGGATTGTTTCTCAGGATATGATGGATGCAGGGACTAGACTGGAAGATAACTTATGGGAATTTGAGAATGGCAAAGCTATGGGGAGAGGTGCTGCCACTCCCAGGACTCTTGGGTTTACCTACTGGCCAGTGGAAATTGGCTAGCATTTGATGTTGATGGTGTCTAGGAAGGTAGACTCCTTTATCTACAATATTTTTTCCTATAATTATCACTGCGGGTGCCAGGCTGGATGCAAGGGCATTGCAATTCTCAAGGCTACTGGATTCATGGTTCTGGGTTATCTCCATTAACATCTGAAGAGAAGAGTTTTTCAGTGTTAATGATGGTTTAATTTGGCTGACACATGCTACCTCCATTTACCCCTCAGGGTAACTTGTATCAGATATCACTGATATCCCTGATATATAGGAAGTTGATTGAAATAAGATGGAAGAACATTCACCCATAGCTGCTCAAGAGATATGAACAATTTCCAAAAGATGAATCTCAAATTATGAGTAACCATGGGAAAGCATGCCCCAAATGACTAATAATAAGATAAACACAAGTCTAGCCTGCTACCTCACACTTAGTAAATTGTCAATGATGATAAGAAATGAAAGTCAATATTTGGGGTAGGCTTATTTTAAAAAGTCAAGCACATCAGTAGAGTAGTAAATTGGCCCAAATGTTCTGAGAATAATTTGGAATTATATGAGAAAAGTGACTGAACTATTCATTCCCTTCTTGCCCAGTAATTTCACTATTAAGCATAAAATCAATTTACCTCAAGGAGGTAAAAAACAGAAGTAAGTCTCCATAACAAAGAATTGAAAACAAAGTGGATTTCCATGAATCAAGGAAAGGCTAACAAAATATGGTATTTTAAAGTAATGGAATTTTATTTACAATAAAAATGATGAATATGAGACATTCAGAGAAATGTAGGTACATTGATGAAAATCAAAATAAGCAAAATCAGAAGAATAATATATACAATGACTATAATGATATGAATGAAAAGAATACTAAGGGGAATGGAACCCTGAGTGATTGTAATAACCAATCTTAGTCCTAGAGAACTATGAAAAACATCATTCTCTCTCCTAGTGTCAAAACTGAGGACTACAGAGGCTTCTTCCACTTTGTCAGCTTCACTGATGATGCTGATTGTTTTTATTTAGTTGCTTTTCTTTGTTACAAGTTTCGGTTCAATTTTGGGAGCCTGAGAGCAGGATGCTGACATCCAAGAACGTGTTGTGAAAACAGAAAATATCAATAAAACCTACCCAAAATGGCATTTTGTTTCTACTGGGGAAATCTGATCCTAATTTCCTCCCTTCTTCCACCCTTCCAGCCCAGACCTAAATCCTCCTCTCCTCACCTCTTAACATATTTGAAATCATCTGCCCATAAGTATAGCTTGTTGGGTTTGATTAGCCTGCTGATACTTCCTTCTTGAACTGATCCTCAGTGTTCAGATTCCCTGTCTCTACTTCCTCACTCCAGTCTTGTCATCTCCTTATTTTATTTTACTTTTACAACTATAATATTTTAAACTTTTTAAATCTGATCTTCCTGGTCCAGGCAAGGATGAAATTCATGAGATTTTCTCTACCACCACTACCCCTACTCCCTCACCACCATTATGTCTATGTTTAAATATCTTTCACCTCTGGCATCTTAATTAAAAGAAATATCAAGTTCTTTTCTTCACCTCCCTTCACCTTCTCTAGAGTATTTCTCTTCTGAACATCCTAGCCCAGAGTTTTTCTTTCTTTGTTCCCTCAAAAAACTTTAGATAAGGTCAGTTTAACACCTAGCTCTCCAAGTCTTTTAAGGCTTCCTTTTTTTTTTTAACCTTTCTTAAGTTTCTTTTGTTGGCTACATTTATACTTAAAAGACTCTCCAATTCTTTCTTTCTACTTTTTCCAAAAAGGAATTCTTGAGAACATCAGTTCTGTGTGAGACCTTTCTACCCCCTTCTGTCTGTTCTTATACATATGTACACTATACATTTCTCTAATAAGGGTTTGGCATCCAAGATGTACAAATAATTTACACACATACATATAATGCTATATATAGTTACATACATATACACATATTTGTATGTATATGTGTGTTATGGATACTATGTACACATATGCATGTGTATGCAAACATGTATGTAGTATCCAAAACATATATACATATGTGTACATAGTATCCTATATGCATACATTTGTATATGTGTTAATTGTTTGTATATCTTAGAAACCAAGCTCTTATTAGAGAAATGTGATACAAAGACTTTTTATTCCATTTAACCATTTCCCTTCTAGTCCTAAGTGCATTAATTTTGTTTGCTTGAATATTTTTCCATTTCATGTAATTGAAGTTATGCATTTTGTCTCTTCTAATCCTCCTCTGTCCCTTGTTTGGTTTAGAATACATCTAGCCATAGCTATGACACATATATGATCTGCTTCTCTTTTAATTTTTTAATAATATGACCTTTGTTTTGTAAGTAGGTTTTTGTAAACAATAAATTGTACAGTTCTGAATTCTCTTCCCTTGATGCAGAATGAACAGGACTCTCTAAGCACCAAATTCCTACAGGTTATATCTATTGCTATGCCCATCTCCCTTTATAAAATATCTCTCTTCCCCCATGGAAGTGCTCATCAGTAATATTCCCTCTCTCCGCTAAAACAAGATTTACCCTCTTTCTGCCACTTCTATTCCTCCCTTTGCCACCTCACTCAGTCTCCTAGAGTTTCTCTTCTTCCTGAGAGTCTACAGGAGTTATTTTTTTCCATTGTTAATCTTTTATTTGGTTAATAAGCATCATGTATTCTGTATCTTCTTCTTCCCTCATTTTATTCAGTCTCTCATTCTGTAATTGAGTCCCACAAAAACTGTTTGATCCACCAGTAATTGGAGCAGTCTGAGTTTTAGTCCATGATGTTTCAGGTTTGTTTCTGCAGGATCACTTCTATTTGGGTCACTAGGTGGCACAGTGGATAGAGTGCTGAGCCAGGAGGTAGGAAGACCTCAGTTGAAATATGACTTCAGACATTTAATAGCTACTTGACCTTGAGCAAGTCACTTAACCTCTCAGTTTCCTCATCTGTATAAAGGGCATGGGGCAGCATAGTGAAGAGAGTACAGGACCTGGAATCAGGAAGAAGCATCTGGCCTCAGACACTTACTAGCTATGTGACACTGGGCAAGTCTTTTAACCCTGTTTGCCTCAGTTTCCTCATCTGTAAAACGAGCTGGGGAAGCAAAAGGTGGTTTCACTTTGGTATCTTTGCCAAGAAAATTCCAAATGGGATCACAAAGAGTTGGACATGACTGAAAACTCCTAGGGTGTAGTGAGGATCAAATGGGATAAAAATTTCAAAGCACTCCCAGTACGTAGTAATCTCTGTGTAATAACATTGACTCTGTTAATTATCATCATTGCTTGCCTTCCATTTTGTCCATATCTACTTGTGTACTTTTAGAAAGGAATCTCTTAGTGGTCTCTCCATTGTTATTTTGTTGTTGTCCTGGGTTGCTGCACCTGCTTATCTTTCTGCTATTTCCATTGTCTGAAGTGTTTGAATAGTAAATCATCTGTTCAGGTCTGGTTTTATTTCTAGGAATGCTTTGAACATGTGTTTCTATTGAACATATATCTTTTTTTCACTAATGGCTAGGCACAGGCTTGCAGGATATATCACTTAAGGGTCTCTTGATCCTCAGGACACATTATTCCATTCCCTCCTATAATTTCTGATAGATACAAAATAGTTCTGTGTTATTCAAATTTCCTTCCCCTTATATTTGAAAGTCTTTCTGTTGGTTGCTTTCAGAGTTTGTTGTCTGTCCTTGGCATTGTTATATCTAATGATTGTGTATCTTGGAGTTTGCAGCATGGAATTTTTTTCTTTGGAAGTAATCTGTAGATTTTTTTTTCCCAATTGACATTTTGTTTTCTGTGTTGAGAAGTCCTGGGCAGTTTTTTAAATGTTTTTTCTTGCATTATGGTATACAGATTTTTTTAAATTGTTGTATACTTTTGATAGACATAATCCTTAAGTTGTCTCTACACATCCTATCTTTGAGAACAATATGTCACATTCGTACAGAGATTGTGTTTTCTTTTTAACATTATTGAGGGTTTTTTTGCATATTTTCCTTCCCTTCTGTGCATTTATTTGCATTCCTGCTCAGTTATTCTTTTTTTGCTTCTTTGGTGAGACTTCTGATCTGATCTAATCCAATCCAACTAATAATAAACATTTATTAAGTACCTACTATGCTCTGAGAGAGGTGAAATCAATCAAGACTTCAGTTAGTAGCATGATAGTGAATTTAGAAGTGATAAGCTTATCCTGGGAAGAGCATCTTGTTCCATGGAGTCATAACCAGACAGGGCCACAGATGCAAAGTGAATTTGCTAACACAAATCCAAATTTTCCTATTCTGCCAATTATTTTTGCTATGCAGGCCAAAGATCTGCTTTCACTTTTTTTTTTCTCTTTTAAACCATTCAGAAACATTCTGCTATTGTTCCATACATTTTGGAGAATCCAAATGATTCTCTGCCTCATTAAGTGTTGGTTCATTTTCCTTTATCTCCTAATATATACAATACATATGTATATATACCCACACACAAATATGTATTATATATGCATATATAACACACATATATGAACATACAAACGTGTGTTTGTGAGTATATCTACATATACACACATATATAATATATACATACATGTATGCATGCATATACACACACATAAAATATACACCCTCATGTAGTTGACTTGAAGGCCCTGTTTTATTTCCTCATTAATATTATCCCTGTTACTTTACCTGCTTATGCTCAAAGTCTTTAAGTCAGTTTTCTTCTTCCTGAGATTTTTTGGTAATCTTAGTCCTTCTTCTTTATTGCTCATTTCTAACTTCTTCCCCTTTGATTATGGTTTTCCCTGGACCATAACTTTAAAATGGTCCCATAATGGGCAATTCAAGTTTCTTCAAGGACAGAGCTGGCCCTAGTTAGGCTCTGAACTTTTCCCCCTCAGTCTTAATGGACTGCTATACATCTACTTATGCTGGTGCTGTGCCTCAGTTCCCTCTTTTCCTCAGTTCTCTGATAATTCTATTGCAGCCCAGAACACAAGATTCTGCCTTTTGTTTTACCACAGCACTGAGAATAGGGGAGGTTAGAAGTGAGTTTTGTTATAAACCTGAGGGTTGGTTTATGGAGCCCTGACAGAGTTTGGTGAACTGTGGGAAAGGGGGTGGTGGCTGAGTTTGTCAGAGATTGGGTTAGAGACTGGCCTTCACTACTATTCATTTATTGGACTTGTCAGCATTTTTGGTGTCTTAGGCCAAATTGCTTTATCTCTTATACATAATTCCTTTTTTTTAAGAGGTTTGGGAATTTGTGAGAAATAGAAAAAAGTGTTTAGTCCTACATCTTGTTTATATCTAGGTTGTCCTTACTGAATTTCTCAAGTCACCATGCACATGTTACTGTCAGTCACTATTGTTCTGGGGACTCTGTTTTTGACTCCAATTGGCACACCAGATCTTCTGACCTTTCAAAATTCACAATCAAAGAGGGAAGAGAAGAGAAACTTGTTCATTACCTCTAGCAATTACCTCTCAGCAATCCTTTACCTGCTAGATGGTACGGTGGATAGAGCACTGGGCCTGGAATCAGGAAGATTCATCCTCATGAGTTCAAATCCAGCCTCAAATATTTACTATGTGACCCTAGACAAGTCACTTAACCCTATTTGTCTCAGTTCCTCATTTGTAAAATGAGCTGGAGAAGGAAATGGCAAACCACTTCAGGATCTTTGCCATGAAAATTCCAAATGGGGTCATGAAGAGTCAGACATGACTGAAATGATTCAAAAATAACAGCAGTTCATCTGGATTTGGTAGATTTGATCACTACTCAACTATCAGTGCTGAAATGCTTGATTCTAAACTGACTTGATGTGTTTTACATAGGTACTTCCAGCTATGTGTCTTATTTCAAGAGTCAATCATAAAACATATCCTATATGGTGTCATCTATCTTTAACTAATCAAAGCATTTCACTGGTCCTTGGTTGATTAAAGATTTGTTTGTACTCAATGCGCACGCATGTGTGTGTGTGTGTGTGTGTGTATACACATATATATGATTGACTCACTCTAGAAGTCTGAGCCTTGTGTATTTACATTAATTAGGGTAGAGATAGAAGACCAGTCTTACACATTAATAATGCCATAGAAATTCTAGAATTGAAAAGAACCTCAGAAAACATAGTTTCTTCCCTTTACTTCACAAATGAAAAAGAACTCTTAAAGAAGTGACCCAACTGAAGTCACTCAGCTAATGGTAGAACTGAGACTAAAACCTAAATGGGAGTCTACTGATCACTTAACCATACTGCTTGTGATCCAACATTAACAATCAGTTATTGAAAATAAATGCACCTACTTAATCCACTGTTTACTTACTATTAGTCAAGTGCAACATACAGGGCGCTGCAATATGGATGCAGCAATGGAAATGCCCCAATTCTTCACCAAAGAGCTCTCAGGCTAATGGTAAATAAGAGTCTGCTTGATGGGCTGACTCTTCCAATCTCACTAACTTTAGTCCTATGTCTCTTTTGTCCTTTGTGCCTAAACTCTGAAAAAGTCATCTACAATAAGCATCTTTCCTCTCACTCTCTTCTTAAAACTTCTTACATTCCAGATTGCAACTTCATCATTCCACCAAAACTGCTCTCCAGATTTACTGATGATCCAATGTCTTTTCTCAGTTCTTATTCTTTTTGACCTTTCTATAGCCTTCCATACTGTTGATCATCATCTCTGCTTCAATACCCTCTTCTCTCTAGGTTTTTGCTACTCTCTACGGGTTCTCCTTTTACCTCTCTGACCACTCCTTCTCCATCCCCTTTGCTGGATCTTCATCTAGATCATGTCTTCTAACCAGATATCTCACAGGGTTTTGTCCTGGGCCCTCTTCTTTTCTCCCACTATACTACTTCACTTAGTGATCTCAGCAGTTCTATGGATTTAATTGCCATCTATGTGCTAACTATTCTCAAATCTACCTGTTTTGCACTTACCTCTCTGCTTATCTCTGATCTGACATCTCCAAGTGCCTTTCAGATGATGTTCAGTACACATATTAAACTCAATGTGTACAAGACACAACTCATTATCTTTCTTTCAAATCCTCCATCCTCCTAGCTTTCCTACTGAAAAGGACAAAAATATCCTTCCAGGTCCTCAGGCTCACAAGCTAGACATCCTCCTCAATCCTTCACTCTCTCACACCTCTATATCTGATCTGTTGCCAAGGCTTCTCAATTTCACCTTGGTAATTTTTCACTTATAGGCCTCCTTCTCTCCTCTGACATCGTCTCCACTTTAATGCAGTCACTCATCACCTCACACCTGGCTTGTAATAATTTGCTGGTGGGTCTGCCTGCCTCAAATCTCTCCTCACTGTAACTTGTCTTCCATTCAGTCATCAAAGTGATTTGCCTAAAGCACATGTTTAACCACATCACTTTCTTACTTAATAAACTTCAGTGGCTCCCTAGTGCCTCCAGGATCAAATATAAAATCCTGTTTGGTGTTCATAACCCTTTTAAAAATATTCATTTTTAGCATTCTTTTCTTTTTAAATTTTGAGTTCCAAATTCATGCACTGAAAAGCAAGAGATATGATATCAGCTTTGTTGTTGTGTTGCTGTTGTGTTTATCCTTTGCTCTCAAAGAGAACCATGACATCAGGGAGATGATGACATGACTTGCAGTTGACTTTGGTTTGAGTGAGGGAGGGCTGTGCAAGGTCACCAGCCTCACTTTCTCCTCCAGAGTCATCTGGGTCCAGTGACCAGATATTTATCAGGATGACTAGAGATGGCCCAGGATGCAATGGGAGACCCTGGCCTTTTTAGGCTAAAGTCTTTTCAGATTCTCACCTAAAAGCAAGAAAAATAAAAAGTGAGAAAATTATATTTCAATTTGCACTCAGCATTCATCAGTTCTCTCTCAGTTGAGCTGGATAGCATTTTTTTCATCATATATCCTTTGGAATTGTCTTGGATCATTATAGTGATTGCAGTAATCCAGACTTCCACAATTGATCATCATTATAACATTGCTATTACTGTGCACAGTGATCTCCAGGTTCTTCTCACTTCACTTTGCTCATATAGGTCTTGCCATGTTTTGTTTTTTTTTAAACCACTCCCCTCACAGGCTATTATTGCAATAGTCTATTGATTGAGATCCTTGATTCAGATCTCTCCCCATTCCAGTCCACCCTCCACACAGTTGCCAAAATGATCTTCCTGAAGCATAAGTCTGACCGTGTCACCAATGCTTTATCCAGTGAGTCACCTAGCTGCCTCCATCTGGAACACAGTAGATGCTTAATAAATGCTTGTTAACTTACCTATTTCAAAAAGATAGTGGGAAACTGAGTTTCTATAAAGCCTCACAGAATTATTTATCTTCCCAAGAGACCCATTTATCCATGTCTTTTGGAGATTGGGAAGGTGTTGTAGAATCAACAAATTAGGCCATGTCTGAAAAATGTTTGGCACCTGAGAAGATAAGAAATATTATTGTTTCCTTTTAGTTTTCATTTTTCTCCTTAAAATGCCTGTACAAGCTTAGTATTTTTAGGGTAAGCCATCCTATGGCTGAAATCAATCTATACATACTTAATAACACCATTCTTTGCTATTATTGCAAAGGGAAGACTATTTCATCAGAACAGCATAATTTAAATCTTGCTAAATTTCACAGCTTTCCTCCACCAAGTCCACTTTTCAACTAAGACTAAACAAGATAAATTATAGCCCCAAAGGTATTTTTTTCTAAGAAAATTATTAGGGAATGAAAAATAGAGGTTTTCTTATAATGGCCCTTACAACCTTATCTAGGGCATCACTACTGCTGTCCCTAAAATTAGTTTTTTACAGAGATATAATTCTTTGTACCCAAGGCTTAATCTTAACATGCATGTTACATTAACAATTGCATTCTATGCAATTTTCTAGGGCATAAGAATAAACAATTAGATCATTTCATGCGTGTTCTTAACTTAGTTCTAAATTAAAGATTTTTGGTACCTAGAGTGTCAATAGTTAACTGCAACATGAATTCAGTTTTCTTTTTAGCATTCTTGAGGGGATACTTAAAAAATGAAGTCACAAATGTCAAAGAGTATTTGCACATTGCAGGAGCTGGCCCAGGGTCCTTGGGGCTATTTTTTTTTTTTTTTTGCAGTTATATGATGAAATCTGTTGTGTGTTCCTAATTAGGTGGCAACCAGAAAATAGGGATCAGCCTTCATCCCCAACTGCATCTGGAAAGGAAAATAGAAGTTGCTCTTGATGCCCAGATCATGTACCACCCCCTCCATGAATCTCTTATCCTATCTCTTAAGCCCTCATATTTGTAGGAGCTGACTTCTGCACTTTTCATACACTCCATTCTGGTATAATTATTTGTCTATCTGCTTTCACAGGTCAGTCTGAGGGCTTGCTAGTTTTTTATGCTGCCAAATTAGTCTGATCTGGGGTTGTCTGTTGATTACATTTTTGGTCTGAGTCCTACAAGTTCCTGACAAAGGCTTGGGTTTGTTGGGTTACGCGTGGTTGAGTTTCAGCAGACTGCTCTCTTAGTCACTGATAGCCTACTGGGAAGTTCCTCAGTTTGGGAGTGACTGAACTATTGACTTCCCTTTGGTCTGGTACTCCTGTCCTGATTATTCTGCTATAGGCTTAGATGCTCGGCTAAAGGCCAGAACTAAGTGCCTATTGCTCTGCTCCTAGTCTCAGAGTCACACAGCTCAATTTCTGGGAATTGTTCCTTGCTCAGGACCCAGTTAGACTGAGCCCATGTTCCCTTAAGTCTTAAGGCTTAAGACCTCCCCTATCCTCTGTGAATCCATGACCCACAACTGGGTAATGGGCATCAGAGCTAACATGGCACCCATCAATCCTGCATTCCTGTTCAGGGATCTCTTTGGATCTTCTTCTGTCCAGTGTTTCCTGACTTAGCCCTCTTTCTGTCCCTGAGTATTGGAATGCTCTCCACCTCAGCTGCCACCTTGAATACTCCTGTACTAGTAGACATCCCACCAATCTCAATCTCTCTCGCTCTCTCTCTCTCTCTCTCTCTCTCTCTCTCTCTCTCTCTCCCTGTATCTGTCTGTTCCCTTCTCTTCTCTTCTCTTCTCTTCTCTTCTCTTCTCTTCTCTTCTCTTCTCTTCTCTCCCTTTCTCCCTTCCTAAACCATAGTAGGCTGAAAAAATGACTCATTGTCAAGTTTTCTTGGCTTTCCCAATCAGAGTTTGGTCTGACTAATTTTATAGATTGTTGTGGAGGTGGTGTGCTGGGTGAGCTAGGCAAAAATTCTTTTTTTTTTTTTAATTTTTTTTTTGTTTTAGTTTACGTTATTCATTTCCACGAAATTTTGAGTTACAAATTTTCTCCCCATCTTTCCCCTACCCACCTCCCCAAAACAGCCATCCCATTGTATCCCCCCTCCCCCAATCTATTCTCTCCTATATCTTCTCCCCTCACCCCTCTGACTTTCCTGTAGGGCAGGATGGATCTCCCTACCACAGTGCCTGTGGATCTCAAATTCCAGTTGGATGTAGTTAATAATAATAATAATAATAATAATTGTATATATATATACATATATATTTTTAACATTTGATTATAGAACTTTAAATTCTAAATTCTTTCTATTCCTCCTTCATCACCCACCCCCACTGGAAGAACA
>CM053587.1:171755384-171777417 GCA_028646515.1 Pseudochirops corinnae | reverse complement strand
CTCCCGCCCAGCCGTCCCCGGGGCACAGCCACGGCTTCAGGCCAGGCTGGTTTCGGTTCTCAGTGCTGATATGGTTCCTTGTAGCCGAGCTGACTTTAGTGGGAAGTATCCTTGTGTGCGTTTTGGAGTTCTAGGATTGGTTTAGAGTCCTATTTTATGGATATTTTGGGGTGGCTATGTGAGAGCTGCGATATGTTGCTGCTGCTATGCCGCCATCTTGTCTCCGACCCCATCTGATTCCTTATACATCTTTTGCCCATTTAGACACCTTTCTGAGATAAAGTTTTCCATACTGAACCCTATGTGACAATTTCATCTTTTCCTCCTATTAGTAAAACTTTAATAGTTATGTTTGAAAATAACTGAACTTAACTTCAAATTATAGGGAAAGCATTACAGTTAGCAACTTAGAATTAGTTATACACCTTAGATGATAACATTGAGAAGCACCTCTGATGTACTACACAGAACCCTGGCATCAAAAATTCGGGTCTCATCCAAGCCCTCCCAGTCAGTAGCTGACTGCTAAATCTTGGACATATCCCCTGGTCATTCTGGACCTTGGGTGCTTTTGTAAAATGAAGTGATTAGACTAAATGGTCTCTAGGAATCTTCATTAGCTCTAAAATGCAGATTCCTTTAATAGAAGTAGAAATTTATGGTTTCAAGAATGTGTGGGAAAGGAGAAGAATTTAGCTCATCTTAAGTTAGTGACCACCAGTAAAATTCCACAGTGATATGAAATGTGGCTTTTTGTTTTAGACCTGGATTCTAACCCACGTCATGGCGCATACGCTAGATAAGAATAAAGTTTTTGTGTTCAGACCAACAATACAAAAGTCACTTGTTGTAATAAGTAGGAATTATAGTATCACCTCTTCAAAACATCTTACTGGTCTCTTACATTCAGTTGTATGTGATTTTTACAGACCTTGCATTAGCATGTCTTGGCATTCAAGGCATCATATATTCAGACTAAGGTACATAGAGTAATGTACATAGACCTATTCAGACTAATGTACATAGGCTTTCAGCAGTAGCAGCAGTTCGTCTAAAGTCACACAATCCTTTCCTAGAGTAAATTAAACCATTTCTTTTTTAAATTTCAGACTTGTCTGACCCAAGGGTAAATTCTTTTTTGTTCTTTTGGTGCCACACAGTGTAGTAGTGCCCCGGAACCCTATAATTCCATTCTTGTTATCCCAGTATTCTCATAGACTTAACCTTGTCACTTCTACAAAAGCAATGTAATTACATTCATTTAAAAAAAATTGTTCTTTCTTTAAAATCCCTAGTCTCAGCTCTGTAGTGATCCCTTCAGGTTTAGAGCTGCCATGACTCTCCCAGGCTTTCCAGGGTTCCCTAATTCACAGGAACTTTCTCTACAAGAGGAAAAAAAATCTATTACCTAATTTCCCTCATTTTTTTTCTTAGCTCTTCACGAATAGCACACTAACCTGTAAGATGTTTGTAATGGGAAATGAGAGGAAGCTACAGTAACAGATAAAAGGTTTATAGATTTGCAGGTTACAGATATGCTTATAATTACTCATTTTAAGTTAGAACTTTATCTATAGTTATAATTACTACATAGCATAGTTCTAGGCTTACACTCATTAGCTCCCTCCTGCACAGCTTCTTTCCCATAGCCATAGCCTTGATATTAACTTTTTTCTCCCATTTGGCTTATCAAAGCTCTCATTCTCCATTACTTACTTTCCTGTTCTCCTAGTACTCCTAATCTGAGGCTTAAGGTAGTCCTTCCCACCATCTGTCCTCCTCCTTCCTATCCCCTCAGTCTTCATAGATTACTGCACCTTGACCTACTCTCCATGGTCTATAAAAAGTTCCTTCTGCCACTCAGCGCCCAGACTCAGTGAAAAAAGATTTTTTTTTTTAAACTAATTCCACAGTTGTCCCCTCCCAAGTTTCAGGAATTTGTTTCCCTGAAACCTGATGCGGAACTTTCTTCTTCTGATCCCTGGAAACTTCTATTTCTCTCTGTCTTTGTATGTATTTGGGTGTGTGTGTCTGTCTGTCTGTCTTACCCCCCCTTCCTTCTTTCTCTCTTTCTTTCTCTTTCTCTCTCTTTCTGTTTCCCTTCCTCCCTTCCAAGCCATCACTTTATTTCCCTTGCTCTATCTGTCTCTTCTGGCTGTTCCTATGATGTAATTTCTTTTAGCCCACTCTTAGATTGATTCATCTCCCAATGACCCAGGCCTCTTTCCCTGTGAGCTCAGGGTCACAAGGTCCCAATCCACTTTGGCCCACTCAGAGCCTTGGTTTATTTGATGTATGGCTATTTTAGCCCAGCCAGACTCGCTGGCTGCCTCATTCTGAACTAGATCATTTGGGTTTGCTCTTAGCTCTACACTAGTAGCCAGACTAAGCTTCCATGCATATCAGAGGATCAAAAGAGACTGTGTATTTTCTCTTCTGTAGCAAAGGAATCCAACTATTTCCTATTCCAAGCTCCCCTTGAGTATTACAGTTGTTTTAAGGGTGTTTTTTGGGCCATGATCACAGTGGGATGGAATCTGCTCACTGATAAAACTAATAACCCATATGTAGCTTCTCATTCTGGACTTTCTTTGCCCATGCCTTTCCATAATTCTCCATAGAGGATCTACCCAACATATTGGAGGCCTTCCTTTGCAAGGAGGCAGATTTTGCTCATGAGTGCAAAACCCAGATTTTTCATCTGTTACCCTATGCTGTCAGTGCCTAACCTGTCTGCCTCATGTTCTAGTTATGCATGGCCTCAGTTATGCCTTTTATATAACTTTTACCCTGGTCATCTTTGGCAGTGCACAACATCCTAGTTTCTTTATCTGTAAAAAAAAAAATAGTCGATCAGTCCAAATGAACTCTAAGGTTCTTTCCAATGCTAAATCTATGATCCCTTCTAGCTCTGAGCCTCCCCCCCTTCCAACCTGTCCTCTTTCTGTGTGTGTGTGTGTATGTATGTACATATAGATATCCATATATACACAAAGGTATATGTATGCATATGTGAATACATATATGTGTGCATATACTAGTATACATAATGTATGTATACATATACATGCATGCATATGTCTTTCCATAAACAGTAATTTTTATTTTCTTGAGATGAATGTTTCAGAATTCATTGCCATATAGCAGTACCAGGAGAATGCTAACATTAATGAGAGAGGCACTATGATATAGAGGATACTGAGATTGCCTTGGAGTTATTAAGACTTGGGTTCAAGTTGTATTTCTGATACATACTGGCTGTGTGACCTTGGGCAAGTCATTTAACCTTCCAGTGACCCAGACAACTAGGACTATAAGTTGCCCAGCAGGTTGTGGTCTGTATTAGTAGAGGGAGTCCTTCACCAAGAGCATCATATACAAATGAAATCATAAAAATAATGTTTCAAAGGTCTGCTTTTGGAGGTGAAAATGACATGAGACCATTTTGCAAGATCTCAGGTACATTTCAGCCCTTTGTTCTTCCTGTTCAGTTTTGGGTTCATTCTACAAATAGAATTCCAAATGTATCTGGGAAGAACTAACTCAATAGGTTATAAATTTTCTGCATAACCTGGGCAATAGACATTCTCCATTCACCTATTTGTTTTTTTTTTTTCCTTTGTGTTCTGTGAAGCAGGTTTCCTTTGAGTGGCCCTTGAGCTCTTGAAGGAGGTCTGTAGTATAGAGTCAGTAAAATATAGGGAAATACCTTTAAGTCAGTCTGTTTCTCCCTGTTTTATTTTTCACTTGATATTGTAATCAGAAGATCAGTGATCAAAGTTGTTTCAATAGCAAGAGACTACTAGAAATAAATGAGAGCACAACTATCATAGAATCTTATGTGAACTTAATATAACAAATGGGAAAAGTCTGGGTGGAAGAGAGCTACTTTATGTTTTTCTTTTGCTCTAATGAAATTAAATACATTTTTGCAACCACCAAAAAAATAAACCCAACAGTGTTTGGTATATGCTATCCCTTTGAGAAATTTGAGTTACTGTAAAAAAATGAACTGCTGTGGAAAATAAATTATGAAAGCCTACTTTTTCCCATCTTATTTCCTTCAAAGATTTCCTCAGTGCACGTACTGAATATACCACTCTCATAAAGATTTAATAGAGGTGAGAAAGTAGGCATTTTTGTCAATCTATGCTTACATCTTTTCAGATGGCTTTTGGGGAACAGCCATCTTTTACAAACTTTTATAAGGTGTTTTTAATATACTCCCTCTTAGAATTACCTTGAAAAATGATCCCTGAATACTTTTTAAATTGTTTCTCTTCCTACAGAAATTTCTTCTTTTATAAATTTATTCACATTCAGAAACTTTTACTGTCTTCATTTTCTCGAGTCCCATTTCCATTTCTTTTTATAGTAGCACATCATGTATTGAAGTATTAGAATCCATATGTGATACTTTCTTTGCCGTTAAGTGATAAGAATTGACTACTAAAGATATGATAGCAGATCAATTTCATTTCACATCTGTTTGTTGTCCTAGTCAGAGTTTCCTCTAGAACCACCTTTAGGATAATTTGGTTTATACAAATCCAATATCAAGCTATGCAAAATTTTTAAAAAACTATTCATTTTGCTCGTTGGAGGTGATAACTGCTTTTAATTACCCATCACCTTTCTGTGTAATTGTATGCAAGTTACCTTGTTTAGCTCCTTTGGCTGTCATGTTTTGCCTTTGCAAGGAATTCATTTTGGTTGGCTTAAGCAGTTTCTTGGATAGGTGGCCAGTGGATAATGTTGGACTTGCAGTCAAGAAAACTTAAATTCAGATATGGCCTCAGACACTTACTAGCAGTCTGACTCTGGGGAAATCACTTAACCTGTCTTAGATTCAGTTTCCTTATCTGTAAAGTAGGGATAATACCAGTACCTACCTGTCAGAGTTGAAATAATAATATATGTAAAGTGCTTTGCAAACCTTAAAGTGCTAGATCAATGCTGGTTATTTATGGGTACTGTTGGCCTCCTTTTTGTGGCAATTGTTTTTACATTGGTTGCACTTTTAAAATTGGTGATCAGTCACATAATCAACAGGAAATTAGACTTACTAGTTAGTATAACTTTTCCAAACTAATAATCCCCAAACGAAAGAAATACATGAAATAATCTAGAGTAATTAAAACTGAACCAAAAAAGATCAGAAAAACAATACAATATAAAGCACAGTAGAGTGGAAAAGTGAAATTTGTAAAGCCTTTACTAATCTACATCACCCCATGCACATCCCGTGCCCCAGTCATAAAACTATTGGGGCTGTCTCTCAGCCCCCAATAACTCAGCCTATAGTACCCATCCCTCATAAAAGGTAGAAAACATAAAGTTTTGTCTAGCCACACAAAGGAAAGGAGATAAAATGGGGAGGGCAGGGACAGGTTGAGCAGTGCAGAGCCACTGAGAGGAGGAAGTTACTTCTGTTCTCCCTCTGTTCTCCAGGGAAGAGGGATGGAACTTAACTCTGGTCAATGCTTTCATGGAATGTACTGAGATGATAGGCCCAGTCACATTCCAGCAGACCCTAACTCAATGAGGTCAGTTTTCAGTGCTGTCTGACTTTTTGTGACCTCTTTGCTGAAGTGGTTTGCTGTTTCCTTCTCTGGCTCATTTTACAGATAAGGAAACTGAAGCAAACAGGGTTAAGTGACTTGCCCAGGGTCACACAGCCAACGTCTGAGGCTAGAGTGAAACTCATTTCTTTCTGCCCATTGTGTCCCCTTGCTGCCTCAACTTAAGGAAGCCATGTAAACCCAAGGTAATTTTGAAGGAGAGAAATTCCTGTCACAGCGTTGCAAAGATATATGGCCAAACAAGGTGACAGCATGAGAGAGTCAAGCCATTGGGAATATAAGGCAAATTTTTTTTGTTATTTTTTTTTAAGTTCAAAGAGATGCTGGATATAAGCATAGCTCCCGAGCAGATAAATCAACAGTGAAACTCGCAGAGAAACAGACAAGTAAGAATTCCCCCAGAATGGTCAAAATCATACTTTCAATAAACGTAAACAGAAAATTCCTGATGCAAGAGAGAATTCTAATGATATCCATGAAATCATAGATCAAAAAAGCAGAAACCTCAGCATCTAATTCTTTTAAGAAAAGATACTGGAGTAGACATTCGGTAAGAAAGCTAGTAACAAATAAATGAAAGAGTAAACAACTTAGAAAATATAATGAGTAGTCTCTCCAAAGTAGCAGAGGCAAAAAAAGATGTGAATTTGGAACTCAGATATTCATAAGTTGAGGGGGAGGGGAAATGATCAAAGAAAAGGAACAGATCACTTTGAAAGTACAAGCCAAAGCTGCTGGTTTTGAAAGTCTAGCACACAGAGTTGATGGTCATTAGTCTCCCAGAAATATGGACATGTTATTAAAACTTAAACAGTCTTACTACAAGAAGTAGGGATCAAGATAAATAATGCCTGGACCTGGGATGGGGGAAGGAGAAAGACTTCTTTCAGTGTAGGTCCATATCTTCTGTGCAACTCTTAGTCTGAGAGAGGTGCCTAGATTTCTGAGAAGTTAAGTAAATTGACCAGGGTCACAAAGTATGTGTGAAAGATAGGTCTTGAACACATCTGTCTGGTTTCAAAGCCAGCTCTTTAGCCACTGTGACATATGTTTCCTCACTGCAAGATAAAATAGAAAAATATGACTCATACTACAGAAGATAAAGTACTAATTAATCAAATCCATGGATTGCTACTAGATACTAATGCTGTGGTTAAAAACTCCATGGTATCTGTTGGTTAGTTATAGAATTTAAATGCAATATGATAAATTTTGTAAGCTGCCAGAGAAAAAAACCTTCAGCCATGAAAGGACATCAGTTTGATTAGCCCAGGATTATACCATAGCCATGAGAAATGAAAGAAAATATTGGGTTAGGATATTCCAAAAAACAAAGCACCTCAATTCATAGAGCAAATCCATCAAAGCTAAGCCTATTTATCTTTGAAAAAGATGACTGTTCAATAAGAGAAGCATTTGAGTCTAAATAAATGCTAGTAGAACATTCACTACATGAAAACTTTCAATAAGAAAAGTACATGGAAGGCATATATGTACAGTTATCAAGAAATGGAATCAATTTTCTTAGGTTTCTGAGATTTATTAAGATGGACCATAGGTTAAAAGAAATAACAGAGACAAAAAAGGTGGAAGGATCTAAACATTTAGATGTGACTCTTAAAGAATCAGAAGAGAAGGAAGAACTGAAATAATGTTAAATGGACAAAATCCCATGTTCCTCTATACATGTGTTGATATTATTCTGATGATACTTATCAAGGGGTTGAATAATAATCAATAAGCATTCATTAAGAGCTTCCTGTGTGCCATGCACTGTGCTAAATGCTGGGTATACAAAAAGAGGCAAAAGTCTCTGCTCTAAAGGAATTCACAATATGATAATAGAAGTCATTTGAATGTAAAAAGGGGTGACAAAAAAAATAGAGGGGCTGTTTATATACTCCCACAATGCCTGAAGGTGAACAGAAAGCAGTAAGGTTGTAATCTTCTCTAAAATCTCCGGGAAGGGCTTGGGATATTGTAGGGTAAGAATAATGGATGAGACTGGCAATTGAAAGGGTACAGCTAAAGAATATTTCCATTGAAGTGAAGGAGGGGCTGTTAATGGGCTTTGTCTGTGGATGGGGTGGGGATCTTCTCTTGATTAATGGACATTTTCTCTTGGTTAATATTTGTGCTTTCCAGGACTGCATCAAACACCCCAGAAGAAGGGATGTATGGATCCCCAGGGGTTGCCAGCTCGCAGAGCAGTCGGGTGAATTTAAATCCAAAAGTAGGATATATTGGCCTAATGATCACATTAAGACAGTAGGTCTGAACTTCATGACTGAGGCTAAAAAGTGATCCCCATGCACACACTCTACTGCTCCTTTCACAAATTAATATTCCTAAGAAAGAGGCACACCATAAAAACAACAACAACAACATACAAACAAAAAAGAATAGGGAAAGGACTGTGGACGCACTAGCATAGAATAATAGGACATAGAGTAATAATAGAGAAAGCTCAAATGTGTTACTTCAGAAACTCAGCCCTTCATGATAGACCTAGAATAAAAGAGAACAAAAGTGTAACACATTTAGAATAGGCTAAAAAAGAAATAGAGATAAGGAAAGGGGTTCAATACAGAAGGAATGCTTCTTAGAAAAGGGCACTACAAAAATGTTACATAAATTATGAGGTCAGACAGTGAAGGAGGGATTTTGAATCACACACTTAACTGGGTAGAGAAAGGGAAGAGCCAAAAAGAGGTAGGAGTCAGGTGATAGGGTCAGTCAACAGGAATGGAGAGCAGAGCCGAGTCTGTGAGAATGAATTAGTGTCAAGTTAGGGACAAAGTGCTGACTTAAAAGAGAAAATAAAAATCATTACAAAAGAGGTGAATAGTAGAAAATGTAATCCGAACATAAGCATAACTTTATGTACGTGAATTGACAGTTTAATTAGATTAGAGAAAATGACAATGGATAAAAAAAAAAAAATGTTGTAACTGAGACAACTTAAATTTAAAGACATGTAAAGAATAAAAATGAACCATTGAGAAGAAGAATATTAGAATTACAGTATAAGGCAAAATATAGTCCAGGATACTACGTTTTATTTGAAGGTGTGGTAGGCATAATCTAGTGTTCATTAAACCCCAAAACATAAACTACTTGAGGAAGATACAACATTTGACATAAACTACTGGAAAAAGTGGAAACATTTTAACGATAAAGAAGAAGGGGAAAAAAAGAAGAAGGAAGGAGGAAGAAAAAGAAATTGTTATTATTGTGCTTTGTTAAAATTTCAAATGGCTACTTGTCCTAAATATAAAAGATTAGGTCCCTATAAATGGCAATTATGATTAGGTGAAGAACTTGTAATAAACAGACATGTTTGGTTCCATGAAATTTAAAAACTTTCACACAAACAAAATCAGTACAAGTAGAATAAAAAGATAACTCTCACTTGAGTAAAAATCCATCTATGAGATATTTCCAAGTTTTGTGGCTAATTAACACAAATATATAATAAAGTGCCATTCATCAGTAGATAAATGATTAAAAGATATGAACAAAGTTTTCTCAAAAGAAGATGTGCAAGCCATTAGCAATCATAGAAAATGAGCTGCAAGTCACTAATAACATTGTAATGACAAGAGGTCAAAATCAAAAGTATAAACAAGCAAGTTTGACACTGCCCTACATCTCACCTTACCCCCCTCAAAGTAACTAAGATTTAAAAAAGACTTAAATGTGCAGTATTTAAAGTGCCGCAGGAAAAAGAAATGTTAATACGCTTAAATACAGACATAACATGATCAAACCATTCTGGCAAACAATTTGGAATTGTGTGGGGTAAAAAATAAAAAATTGAATCATTTATACTGTGTCCCCAAGTTTATACCCCAAGGAGTCATTGAAAGATCCCATATAACCAAAAGTATTCAGAGAAGTACTTCCTGTCTTAGCAAGGACTTAAAAATACCCAAAAGACACAGATATTCACGAATTGGGGAATGGCAAAAAATAAATGTTGTTACATAAATGTAATTTAACATTGTACCATAATAAATCTCACGTGTGAAGAATTAAGAGAAATATGGAAAATTTGTAGGAAATGAGATAGAGTGTAAGAAGGAAATGAAAACAAACACTACTAATGTGAATGAAGAGAATAACCAAATGAAGTTGATCGCGGGATAATTATGACTGGTTTGTTTGACCCAAGAGAAGAGAGAACATGCTTCTTTCTCCTTTTGCTGGAAAGGAGAGAAACTGTGAATATGTAATATAGCAAATGCAGTCAGACACCGTTAATGTGTTGCTTGGTTTTTCATAGCCGTCTTTTTTTTCTTTGCTGCCAATGAGACTTCTTTCTTGTGTGTGTGTGTGTGTGTGTGTGTTCGGGCAAGAGGGTGTGGTTATAGGTATATATCTGGAAATGACTAAAATTGAAAGGCATTAATAAAATTTTTTTAAAAAAATGAGCAGTTCCTTTTTTTAGTGAACATGTTTTCAGACATTCTGCCATATTTGAACCATTATATACTATCATTATCCTTTGTTGTAATTTTATATTAGTTTTTATATTTATTCTCAAGTATTACTATTCAAACAATCTACTAAATACTGAGGCACAACCTACGGCGTGCCAGAAGATTTCCTATACTTTTTTCACAGGCTGCTTGAAATTTCTTTGGTGTGCCACAAATGGTCCGTGGACCATAGGTTGTGCAGGCCTGCTGTAGAGTAAAACTAATTGAAAAAGGCATTTTTGGAGGAGAAGATGGTTCTGTTGCCATATATGGTTTAGTGGAGAAAGCTGGAAAGTATTCCACATGGTAGAATGTCATGGAGTCAGGAATTAGCAAATTATGTGAATATTGGGGAGCAGAGAGCTCCAGTAGGCAAAGAAAAATACTAGCTACATAGCAATAATATAAAGAAAAGTGTAAAAATGTATGAGGGAAGCACTGATGTCAAGAGCTTGAAGAAGACAAAAAAGTTCCCTTTTAGTCAGAGGAATCCTGCAGTTCAATTGGTTTCACTTAGAACCAAAACACGTCATTGTTTCCTTTGGTGATCAGAGGCCTCATCCTTATTATCAAGAATTTTCCAGATTTGTTTTGCCTCTTGTTCAGGACTGCTTTTACAGCTATGTATGGTCAGTTTGTAATTAGACGTAGATTGCTTGTTTAGAAAGAAATACTCATCTCCAATTTTATAAACATTGTTTTCTCAAAGGATTCAATTCCATGAGCATTTATTAAATACCTGTTATGGGAAAGGTATTCTGCCAGGTGCTGGGGATCCAGTATGCAATTGAGAAATTATATTTTGCTCAGTACACTTAGGCTGTTCTTTGTAACATAACAATTCTACCTAATGAATAAAATCCTATCTAAAGTTAAGTTTTTACTTGGTAGCCCTAAACTTGTGATTCACTATAAGCTTGTTATTATACAGGGAGGGAGGGAGGAAGGAAGGAAGAGGAGGGAAGAAGGAGGGAGGGAGGAATGGAAAGAAGGGAGGGAGGAAAGAGAGAAAGAAGGAAAGAAAGAAAAGAAAGAACTTAATAAGCATCTGCTATGTTCCAGGTACTATGCTAAGCACTTTACAAATACTATCTCATTTGATCCTCACAGTCCTGGGAAGCAAGTTCTATTATTATCACCCCTATTTTACAGATAAAGAAACTGAGGAAGAAATTAAGTGACTTTGCCCATTGAGAACTGAGGCAGGACTTGAACTTGGGTCTTCCAAACTCTAGGCCTAGCTCTCTGTCCATGGTACCACCAGCTACTCAGATAGGTTGGATTATGAGTGATGTTGTCATCTACTCCACAGAAAAGTTGTGCTTAAATTAGATGTTTGGGGAAATTGTAAAGAGACATCTAGAGACCACTGAAAAGTCAGTAGTGGATACTTACCTCTATTTCATTTACCTGAGGTCAGCTGTTGCAGCTTATTATCTACAAATGCCTTTGTTCAGAGGGTGGTCATTTTGAGGGATATGATCCTGATACAGAGACACATATATGGGAGATGTAGTAAAAGCATTGGGAATAGTATCATTAGAATTTTAAAAAATCTCTGTCTGTAAAAGTGGCTGTGTGTGTGTGCATGTGTGTGTGCATGCGCGCGCACATGGGTGCATGAGCAACCATTATTTAGGGAAAGTTCTTATGTGTTTATATGTATATTTGTATACATATATAAACTTTTTCCAGTTCATGGCTTGTATATCATTATAAAGCTTATGAACGTACTTTTGTATTCATATAAAGATATTTAAATCTACTAATATTTGTGTTTTAAATTATAGTGAATTTTTAGATTGAGATAATTTTATATATGATCAAGATGAGTCTCTCAGGGTTGGAGTTCTCCCATTAATTGTCTCATTCACTCTTCCTCCTCAGTTGATCTCATGAATAAACAAATTGGAGAATCCTCAGAAAAAAAATGATTTTAAAAAAAGGAATAGATTGATGATTTTCTTAAAATGTTGGACAAGACTATATTTTGGAAAAATGAGGTTAGGATAAATACACTTGCTTAGACAATAATTGTAGAAGTAAGACTGTTTAAGGATTTAAAATGATAAACTCTAAATTATTTAGATTTCTTCTTAATTGTGAAAAATATCGTGAAACTCAGTTACATAATGCATTACCACAGAAGACACAGAGATGAGAAACATTATCTGCAGCCAGCCAAGACCCAAATGAGAGGAAAAAACGGCATCTCCTGGCAGCGGTACAAAGTAGAGCAAATGATGTGTTTTTTCTTCTTTATTCCTTCTGTATTTTTCTTGGGAACTAAATATACATATTTTCTCTAAAATTCAGGGGCACAATAGTATTGCTCTGGGCTAAGCAGAAACAAGGGAGAGAAAAGTCAGCACTATTATATTATATTAAAAGTGTCAGTCAGTGGACATTTTTTTTAGAGGGTCCATTTCACAATTTTCTTTTGGACCACTTAGAAATTAAGAAAAAAGTAGTTCAATGAACAAATATTTTAGTAAGAATTAATCCTACTCAAATTCATATTTAAATGCCTATTTAAAACAAATGCCCCATTTCTGCAATTGTTTTCTTTTCTATAATACCTTATAATGTTTTTGTTTCTTTGGTTTACTGTTGCAGACTAGTCTGTGTCACTCAGCTGCCCTAGTTACTTTCAACCACTACCTAAAAATCCTGTTTACTAATTGAGGCAGAATAATAAGTACTTGCTCTCTGTATTTTGAAGAAATAACAAAGATATTAATTTTTAGCATTTCCATGAAGTGATGATTTTGAAAAAGTGGTAGTTGTTAACCTGACACCTTGAAAGAGATTTCACATGAGGAATTGGATGTGATATTGATAATGTCTTGACGAGATTGTGTTTTGACACTGTGGATTGTCACTTAAGAATTGATATTGTCAAAAGACAGCATTGATACTGACATCAAAGGGATATGATTATGTTATTGATGTTGCTATCTTGATATTAAAGCATTTTGGAGATGTGTCACCTCATATTTATCTTCTTTTTCTCTGTTTCTTTCCTCCTCCCCCCACCCTTCTCCTTCTCTCCCTCTCCTGGCTCTCTGTCTCTCTGTCTCTCTGTCTCTCTCTCTGTCTCTCTCTGTCTCTCTCTCTCTCTCTCTGTCTCTCTCTCTCTGTCTCTCTCTCTCTCTGTCTCTCTTCCCCTCTCTCCCTTTCTCCCTCAGGGACTCAAAGCTGCTGACAATGACCCTACAGCTCCACCATATGACTCCCTGCTAGTCTTTGACTATGAAGGCAGTGGCTCCACTGCCGGATCTTTGAGCTCCCTTAACTCTTCAAGTAGTGGTGGCGAGCAGGACTATGATTACCTAAATGACTGGGGCCCACGCTTCAAGAAACTTGCTGATATGTATGGCGGCGGTGATGACTGAACTACAGAATGAACTTGGTTTTTGGACAAGTACAAACATTTCAACTGATATTCCCCCAAAAACAAACAAAAAAAAAGCATACAGAAGCTAGGCTTTAACCTTGTAGTCTACTAGCACAAGTGCTTGCTGAAGGCTTTGGCATAGGCTGCAAACCCATTGGGGCTCAGTGGGAATATCAGTGATCCAATACTGTTTGGAAAAAAAAATATTGAGCTCAGTTACACTTGAATTTTACAGTACAGAAGCACTGGGATTTTATGTGCCTTTTTGTACCTTTTTCAGATCGGAATTAGTTTTATGTTTAAGGCTTTAATGGTACTGATTTCTGAAATGATAAGTAAAAGAAACAAATGTGTTGGGGTGGAAGCAGTAAGTTAAACCATGATATGCTTCAACATGCTTTTGTTACATTGCATTTGCTTTTATTAAAATACAGAATTAAAAAAAAAAAGAAAAACCTCATGGAATGATTTTATTACCTTGGGAGAGGAGACCATGAGCTTGAGAAATGTACATTACTTCTAGTTTTAGACTTTAGATTTTTTTTCACTAAAATTCTAAAACTTACGCAGCTGGTTGCAAATAAAGGGAGTTTTCATATCACCAATTTGTAGCAGAATTGAATTTTTTCCTAAGCTAGAATGTTAGACACATTTTGGTCTTAATCCATGTACACTTTTTTTATTTCTTGTATTTTTTTCCACTTCACTGTAAAAATCGTATGTGTACATAATGTTTTATTGGCATAGTCTATGGAGAAGTGCAAAACTTCAGAACATGTGTATGTATTATTTGGACTATGGATTCAGGTTTTTGCATGTTTATATCTTTCGTTATGGATAAAATATTTACAAAACAGGTTTAAAACAAGTGACATTTGATTCAATTGTTGAGCTGTAGTTAGAATACTCAATTTTTAATTTTTTTAATTTTAATTTTATTTTTAATTTTAATTTTTTTTTTGTTTGGGGAGGGAGAAAAGTTCTTAGCACAAATGTTTTACATAATTTGTACCAAAAAAAAGAAAGGGGTGGCCTGACACTGGTGGCACTACTAAGTGTGTGTTTAAAAAAAAAAAACAAAAACAAAAAAAAGCTTTTAAACTGGAGAGACTTCTGACAACAGCTTTGCCTCTGTATTGTGTACCAGAATATAAATGATACACCTCTGACCCCAGCGTTCTGAATAAAATGCTAATTTTGGATCTGGTGACTGGTTTGAATTTTTTCTTTTCCACTTGAATAACTTTAAATGCCACCCCCAAAAATACCTAATGCTGAAATTTCAAATAATAGTGATAAAGTGTTTACTCATTTTAACACTGAAAAAAATGGAAACTCAAAACCTTCTTTTGACTACATACAGACTAAGGAGAAACAGCTTTGGATTATATTATCAGTATGGAAGAAAAGTCACTGAGTAACAATCTGTGCTAGAAAGGCACTAGCTTAAGAATGGTAGACTTCAGTTTAATGTTGTTTAAAGACTCTTACATTTAAGTATACCCAAGTTGTTTACAGTATTGATGCTAATGAGATATTAACGCTGTCCATATAACATCAGAATAATAGCAAAGATGTAGCATCCAGGACAAGCAAGTCCTGGCGACTGGAAGTAATGGAAAGAACAGGGATAATTCTGAAAAATTTATTTGGCCAGTTATTTTGTCTATATAAATCACAAGATCAGTCTTAACTGATTTTTTTAATTGAATTTGTCACTGCACTTGTCATTATGGTAAACTTAGTTAAGTGATTTCATAATAAATGGATCATTTAACTAGATATCTTTGTGATTTGAGATGCATTTTTTACGTACATCATTACAAATCACAAAAGAATGTTGTTAAGCAATTTAATGGAACTTCTATGTTTCTAACATTTAGTTCATCGTAAGCTCTAACTTTTTAGTTCATTTGAAATAAGATAGACCATAGATAAGGCTCTGAAACTGATGAGGTTTCTATTTACTCTATGGTTAATACGTGTTTTTAATTTTTCTTCTTTTTAATTTTTCCTAATGATCACCTTCCACAATATCCCTTTGGGAATTCTCATGATGAAATTGAATTAAATTTTATTGTTAAAATTCCATTCATTACTTTATTCATCTATTCATTCAGTGACCATTTATTCAGTGTATATTTTGCACAACACATTGATGAGAAGTGGTGAAATAAAGACATATAAAAAAATCCCTATCTTCTGTCTAGTTGGGGAGATAGGACTTAGATACATCAGACAAATAGAAAACACAATCTGATGACAGTTTGTGCCTTATAAATACAGATTTCTTGCACAAATTGGTAAAATAATGCAGAATAAAGAAGTAGCCATAGGCAGTTGATTCATCAGGGAAGGTTTCTTAAAAGAAAATGAACATGCCTGGTTTTGTATGAACTAATACTTGCTAACTAACATTTTCTCCACTGTGATTACCTACACCAGATCTTTCATAGGTTTTCTTGCAAAAAGCTACTCATCTTCTTTATTATATTCACATTTTAGTTTACCCTACCCATGCTTATACAAATTCAATAGAATGCTTTGATACCTTTTCTGATCCCACCAAAGACATTCCTTTCTTAGACCTTAAATAATACTTGATTTATTACTTTTATATGCTTCTCTCATTCTCAGTTGAAAAAGTTTTTTTGGTATGTGTCTTACCTAAACCAATTACTAGACTGTAAGCTCCATGAGGGCAAGGATCATCTTATTTATCTTTCATCTGTCCAAATGTTAAGCAAACTCCTTAGCACACAGTAGATTCTTTGTAAGCATTTACTGAATGGAATCTAATTGATATGGTATATATAAAGCATCCATATTTTGAAGCTGGCTTTTTTTTTCTGAACTGTTGTGATATGTGTGTACATGTGTACTAAGTCTAGTTTACTATTTAAAATCCTTTGTTTATATTCTGTATAATTACAAAAATCTGAGTATTAAGAAATGTCCACAACTAAATGGCTCTGTTTCTGTACCATGTGATAGCCTCTTGTAAAGTCCTATGCTGATGGCTAATCATTGCATGGAAATGATGTGGATTTTCTATGGCCAACCCTGGAAGGTCCTGTCCAGTGGGAAACATTTCCAGTATGAGCCCAACAACAAATTCTGTCTGTCATCAAAAAGCAATATAAGACTTGACACATCATTTCTAGATGGTTGGCTACCAGGTGATGAATTTTTTTGACCACTACAACTTGTGAAACCAACAGCTACAAGAACTTCTCTCCCCCATTGACAAAGTATATACTCTTACTGATTAAATCAGAGGTCTTTGGCAGTATACTGACCTAGAGCACTCCTGATGTGTTACAGCTGTACTTACACGAAGCCCTATCATATTCATCATATTATATTTTCTTCCTAAGTCACTGCCCTCATTTATGAAAGGACATTGTGAACCCCACAATAATTTCAGATTTCTAAGCAGGCACAAAATTTAACAAAAAAAATGGCAAAATGCCTCTTGATAACTGTGATAATGGTTTTTAAAAATTGCCACCAATCTGCTGGCCACCAAGCAGTCTCTAAATGCTTACTTACATCTTCCACTTAGGGACAGTATTTACACTGGAGCTTCTGTATTTGTGTAGTAGAAAGCAGCTCATTACTTAAATTCTATAGAATATATCAGGGTTGCAACAGTTGGAAATTTACCTACACAGTATAAAAGACAAGGATGCAGTCACACCAAAAAGGAGGTAGAATTTTCCATGACTTCCAATGTGTGTGCATGATGACTTTCATATATTGGGTGATTTCTATTTACTCTCTGCCTTCATGGAACTGTTCTATATGTCTGATCTAAAATACTAAACTCGGAGGGAATTAATCCAGTTCAAAAAAAGAAAAAGAAAGCCGCTCCCAACAAGTGATGATAATAACTGACATTTATATGGCCCTTTAAAGTTTGCAAAGTGGCTTATATACCACATCTCATTTTATCAGATGCAGGTTAATGGATTATAATTGGTATGACCAGTGAGAAGGAATGCTCTCAAGCCACCACAAGTTTTAGATAACAAGAGCTCTCAAAAGGACATCGTAATTCATAGACCTTTGTAAAAATTTTAATTTAGGAAAAGTCGGTTTTTAAAAAATTTCTTTATAGCAATCAACTTGTCAATTATTATGAAAACCAAATATCCCATTATCCTGGCTACCTGTATTTTGACTGCTTAATTAGTATTTCTAATCCCAAGGGTGTTAGAAAAAAAAAGTAAAACCCACCTGTTCTTCATGTTGGCCAACTTGGCAAGGATTTTGGTAGTTGAGAAATTGATACTGAGATAGTTAAAGAAAGTTTGAAAACTTTGTGATTTTAAAATATTTTCTTGGTTTTCCATTGCCAGGAATAATAAAGAACCTGTAAATTTGGATTGTCAATTAAAGCTGAATAAATTTGGAAATAGACATTTTATCTTGATAACTTATTTTTTCTCCAATAGATGTGGAGGGGAGGAAGCCCACATCTGGATATTTCTCCTATACTTTCCACAAATTCTAAAATGAGAGTGAAATAATGGTCACCTTTATAGTCAGAAAATATCTCATTGCCTAATATGAAAGTTTATTCCCCTGTTGAAGCAGACAAATCCCCAGTAAATACATATATTGTCATATAGATGTGTGGAGGGAAACTTACTTCAGTGAAACGATGAACATAACAGACAACTCAAGAGTGACTCCTAGAATAGCTACTAACAGATAGATGGTCTAGAAAGTTCTGAGCATATTCATATGGATCACTAATGTCTTCACTGTTTTCTTTCCCTCTACCAATGTAAATTGTAACCTTTCCTCACCTGTCCATAGTGTGTGACTGGTCCATGACCTGGCATAATTCCACTTTTAGGGCATAATCCTACTTCTCATGCACATTCTCTTAGCCCTGTGTGGATAACACTGGAATATCTGAATTCTCCATTGGTTATCCTTCACTCTTGTGTAACCCAGGAAATTTCTAGTTTGATTAACACTTGCTACATGACCAGCCTAGAATTTTTTAATCACACATTTCTCTAATGAAGTCCTTTATACCTCATCTGCATAATTCCTCATATTTGATGGATTGTGACTTTTTCACACCCTCTATGCACCATTCTACTGCTTTTGTCTTGGTCATTCAACTCCAGTGCTTTTTTTCATAGCCATATAACATCCCTGGAAGAATATTGATTTTTTTTTTAAAGGTGCGTTTTTGTTTCAAGGAAATGCTTCTCCAGTCTCCCAAAGGCAATCTCTACCCCTCTCCCTGCCATGTTTCATTCTAGGCTCAATTCATTTTCCATTTGCAGTGCTTGCCCAAGTTCTGATAAATTCAATATGTTGTTCATTCAAATGCGTATTATAGTCTTGAGAATAGGTATTCTTCCTCTACTTTGTTTTTTTCTGGGTACATAGGGAAAATTTTTGAATGATTACAGACTTCACTTAGGCATCTCTACAGTGTTTTAGGGCTCAGTTAAGTTAGCACAATGCCATCTACTAAAAGGAACATCTAAAGGATCTCATTTCAAAGGGAGGTAGGGATTTCTTTGTCCACTTGAACTCTACTCTGGACCCACCCCATGACAGTGATTAAGATCTTTGGCAAGTGCACATGGCTCTGTTGTATGGTTCACTTGTAATGATTAGAGGATTATAAAGCAAAGTTTCATGTTTGGGGTGGGGCAGGTGTTTATTTTGCATCTTTCAAAAGATCCCATATGATTTTGATTCATGTTTGGGAGACATTTTTGTTTTTGGAGTTTCCTGTAAGGTGGTGTTTTGCTCTATTGAATTAAGTTACTTTGTTTTTAAATGGTCTATGAACAAGTATATTGAGACTTTCTATTTTCTACACCCTTTAGTCAGTTGTATGTAAAGGTATAGTTTACTGTAAAATGTCGATGACAAAAGTCTGGTCTTTTTACTATATACCATCATCAGAGATGCCCCTCATTCATATGTAAATTGTTTACTGATACAACATTATATAAATCAAGAAGGCATACTGGTCAGTGATTGTTGATATTAGTTCAGTTATTTCAAAGGCTTTAAAAGTCTGACATTATTTCCACGCCCTTGGTTTCTTCTCCTCCTCTAGGAGAAATCAGTCCTTTAGCATGTTTAGAACTGAATTTCCTCTAACATGGCCTTACTCTGATTATACTCGGGTTTGTTGAATTCCTTTTTCCATTTTTGTTTCTTTCAGGGCCATTTCTACTTCCTTGAGAAACAAGTCCAAGACTGTAGTATTAGAGCTTAAATGTGACGGTTTCAACATCCTTGATGTTGAAAGACATTTATTTTTAAAGTTCTTACAAATCTTTACCATTATTTATTGTCTTTCTAGTTTCATCCTTAAGTGCCCTTCAGGTGACTTGACTTAGCTGGATCCCTTAGAGTTTCTTTCAATTTGTTTTTTTTTTCCAAAACCCTGATAGAATGTGGGGAGTTGAAACAATTAAAGACTATAGAAACCAATTAGAAACATACTAGTTGAATTCAATTACAATTCCTTTAATTTAAAAAAAAAAAAACACCTTTTTCATTCAATTAAATCTTTTAGAAATATGGTCCACTGACAAGAGCATTGGATTTGGAGGAAGAGATACCTGAACAAGTTCAAGGCCCGTTTCTGTCTCATGACTTTGGACAAGGCCACAGCCTCCCTGGGCCTCAGTTTTTCCAGCTCATCAGCTTGTATGAGCTCCGACTTCCCTTTTCCTTCTCTGTCTGCTCTGCAGTTGACAGAGTCAGCGTGTTTGAGGATCATCAGCTGTTAGGTGCTTTTTCACAAAAATACAAAACAACGTCTTCTGTCCAGTGTGACAAAGACTATAATATAAATTACCATAAAAGGAAAAATATCATATTGGAGAATGCTGATTCCTGGGATATGTTTAATACTTTTGTTTGTGTTTATGCTGTTAGTAGGTCAGTCAACAGGCATATTAAAATGGCATCATTTCCCACTTACTAAGTAACTTTTTTAATATTAAAATGTTATCCGGTAAAAGAGGATAAATGTGTCAATCCACATTTTATATGTACGGCTATTTTAACTTTTCTGGATCATTCTTTTTCTGTTTGTAATGTGGTTGCTTAGGACTTTATGTTAAATAGCAATGCTTTGTTTTCATTATTCATTAGATATGGAGAATTATATGTGCTTTAAACGCAAAGGTTTTTCCCTTCCTTAATCTTAACAGCTTTCATGCTGTCTTGACCATGAGATTCAATACAGGTATGATTCCAGCTATAAACTGAAAAAAACCTTCTCCTGTCCCCCAGCTCCATGTTTATTCATGAACTTTTAGCTTCAATACCTCAATATTCAAATGCCAGATGTCCTAGGGAGTGATTCAAACAGAATTGTCTTTCCAAAGCCCAAGAGGAAAGTCTGGCAAATGAACTTGTCTCCCCTTTTGTCAGAGAACACATGACTGTGTGGCTTCTGAAGAGTTTCAGTTCAATAGTCTATCTTGTAAACATGTGCCTAGAAGGCCCCTGGACTATTTCATATCTAGTGCAATTTAAAATTACTTTTTGAGATTCCATCAGTGAACAATTTGGCATATTTGGTTGTATTTACTGCAATACTTATATGCATTTGTTGTTTGATTCAATCTTTTGAACAGAGATGCCTTTTTCTCTTGATTTAATGAGCCAAATTGCCCCAATACCTAAATTGCTCTCCAGTTGTATAGCTCTTTTGGAAGGTGCAGTTACACTTCCATGCCACAAGGGGCCTGTTTGGAGCACTGAAGCAGTGACTCATTTCTTTTAACCTACTAAAATATAAGATTGTGAAATCAGCTTACAGAATGGCCCCCTGGTACATTGCCAGCACAGTGCAGCTTACTTGTGCTTGGGGACATTTTGCTAATTCATTAAGCCACTGCTGCTTATCCCAAGGTACTTGGAAGATTTTTCTTTTTATAACTGATTCTACTGGAAGTGGAAATGAGACTTAACAGTTGACAAATGTCCAGTTTTCTCTTTCTTTAGGGAGGCATTTTAATTTCCCTGTCATTGGATTCCAATTTAGTCTGTTATTTTATAAGTGTTATTGCTAGTGTTTCAGTCCAAACATTCATAAGAACCTTGAGATTATAGGACACATGCTCTCTTTATTCACTCATGTATACATTTGACTTGATGAGGTATTTTTTTTAACCTTTGTTCATATTAGTAAAATAATTGCTTCCTTATTTCTTGCTCTACCTTTTATCTACAGCTACCATAAAAAAGGATTATGTCATTTATATAATAAATATTACATATACTTATACACATATATGTGTGTTGTATGTATGTACCTAATGGAGGCTGATCAGGAGAAACTGTGGTCAATTTTGTGATTATCACAATTAATTTAATGAAACTGAGGGCCTAAAATGGGACTTCTTACATGGATTAAGACATATTCCCTAGTCCTGTAATGCCATGCACCAGCAGATTCCCAAAGGAATGCTACTGTGAATAGCTTTTAGAGTTCAGATTACAAAATAAAGTGAACACTCTGTTTATTCCATTACAAATCAAGACAAACATTCAAAACATTATAATATTCACAA
>CM053587.1:171732700-171754884 GCA_028646515.1 Pseudochirops corinnae | reverse complement strand
AAAAAAATAAAAAATTAAAAAAAAATTTAAAAAAAGGAATCAGAAGAAAGTTTGTATTTTAATAAATATACATGATTTACTTTCATTTTGACTTGAAAACAAAAGGCTTAGAAAATATACTCTTAGTAAGTTAACAAAAACTGTTGCACTAAGAGAAAACGAATTTGCATCAGCTTCCTACATTCTGAAGGTCATTCTCTAAAATTTCTAAGTAAAATGCATGCCAACTGACAATACTGAAAAAGACGCTTGTTTCACTTTATATTTTTACTACATTGTAAACAATACATTACTTCAAGATTCGTGATCACATGTCCAATTAAGCACACTATTCAATACTTTTACAAACAACTTTGTCCTGTATCTACAAAATCACTATAATTACAATCATTATCATAATGTTCTTCCTTTCCTAGACAGTATTAGATTATAGAGCAGCTAGGTGACATAGTAGATAAAGTGCCAGACCTAGAATCAGGAAGACCTGAGTTCAAATCCAGCCTGAGATACTTACTAGCTGTGTGACCCTGGGCAAGTCACTTTACCCTATTTACCACAGTTTCCTCATCTGTAAAATGAGCTGAAGAAGGAAATGGCAAACCACTTCAGCATCTTTGCTATGAAAATCTCAAATGGGGTCATGAAGAGCTGGACATGACTGAAACTCCTAATAACAAACTTGATTAAATCATTTAAGTTACATGCAGCCATTTTCAAATAACTCACTTCTATAGGTGCCTTTAACTAACAAATCTTTCTAATACTTATCTATTCATTTATGCAAGCAAGAAAAATCAACAAATGTGAAAGGCTTTTTCTAGAAGTAGCTAAAAGTACCTCAGAAGAATTCTGACTTCAAAAAAATTTGTTAAACAGATAGTCCCCTACTTATAATAGGTTTGTTAGTATTTCAAAAATCTATTGAGTAAAAAACAAGTCTATAAAAGCTAGTTAAATTTCAAGGTTAGACAATTTAACGGATAATGTATCTGAAGTACTAATAGTATTGTTCCAATTAGGACTAGCTGTAATGTGCTCCATTATGTTGAAGAGGAAATTAAATTCAACTTGAGATTGCATGGCTGATTGTATGCATGGGTTGTACTGTTAGGCCCTGCTACTTATGTCTATATACCTATGCTTAAGAAAATGTACCTTTTATATTGTAAATTTTTAAAAATGCATTATTTTTCCCTTTAATCCTTGGGAAACATTATTTCATAATAAACCATAAAACATATTCAAGAGGCCTAGGGAAAGAGCTCTCATGTCTTAGACAGATCTAGGCAAGTGGTACAGTGGATAGACCTCTGCCTGGAATCAGATGGACCTGAGTTCAAATCTGGCCTCAGACACCAGCTGTGTTTACTCTGGGCAAGTCACTTAACTTCTACCTGCTTTATAGTTTCCTCAGCTGCAAAATGGGGGTCACAACAGCACCTGTTTCCTAGGATTGTTGTGAGGATCAAATGACAGCTATCTGTAAAGCACTCAGCACAGTGCCTGGTACATTAGTTGTTCAGGCGTGTGAGGAGAACTAGGAGAAAATAGTATCGTGAAAACTAAGGGCTGAGAAAGTATTCAGGAAGAATGTGTAGTCAAGTGTCAGATGCAGCAGACAGATGGAGAAGGACGAGGACCAGGTCTGGGAAATAAGACATCAGGGATGAGTTTGAAAGTTAGACTGCGAAGCGCTGAAGAATGACGGAGAAAAGAGATGTAGAGCAAATGAGTGACAATCGTAGCCCTTTCCCAGCTCCCATCTCGGCCCCAGGAATTTGGCTGAGAAAGGAAAAGGAGATGTAGGATGATATCTTGAGAGGATGGTAGAGTCTAGAGAAGACGTTTTAAGGATGGGAACACTTGGGGGCATGTTTGAAGACCATATAGAACAGTAGTTCTCAACCTTCCTAATGCCGCGACCCTTTACTACTTGTATATGGGCGTATCTATATGTGGGCAGATCCATCTGGAGACGGATAGAGGAGTGGTGCCTCGGTTCCTAAGATCATGGGAAATATGTGTTTTCCCATGGTCTTAGGCGACCCCTGTGACAGGGTCGTTTGACCCACCAAAGGGGTCGCGACCCACAGGTTGAGAACCACTGATATAGAAGGAAATCATTAGACAGAGTGAGGTTGAATATTAGAATGAAAAATAGAACAACTGATACCACAACCTTGTGGAGAAGATAGATGCTATGGAGGGATCAATTTTGACAAGGAGAAGGGCTACCTCAGCAGAGATGGAAGGAAAGTAAAGAGGAGTGGGAAGATAAAACCTAGGGGGGTTTGAGATGATGAGAAAGAGAAACAAAACAGCTCCTGGTGAAAGGTTTCAAATCCTCCTTTCCCCCAATAAAGCAAGAGTTAAGGCCCTCACTTGAAAGGGTGGGGCAAGGAATATATGTAGAAGACTTGAGAAAGTTCTAGAAGAGCTGATAGGGGGAACTGGATAAGGAATTAATTAGTAAGGAGTAAAAGGACTGTGGCAGTAAGCATGAGTCAGAACATGAATCTGTAATGCAACCAATCACCTCAAATACATGACTTTCCTCTGGTTCTGCTCTGCTCAGCTGTACACATGAATAAGGGACAGAGAAGGCACGTGGTGGGAGGAATTTAGAACTGGAGTTTGACAAAGGAAGATCAGCAAAAGGAGCTAAGAGCAAAGGATTCAAGAGTAGAGGATAGTATAGCATTGAACTAGTTAACCATATGGTTGAGATTTGGGCAAAGGAAAGTGAAGGCAGAGGAGAGGCAATGGTCTGAGAAAGCACTGAGAAGCGGAAAAACCGGAAGATGTAATGAGGGCAAAGGAGAAGTTTAGGAGTGGTAAGGTATAAGAGACGTATGCAGTGATAAGAGGGGATCAGAATGAGGAATGTCAGTTTTAGAAAATGGAGATAGAAAACAGGTAATTGTGAGATCCCCATTTGTGGCTGTGGTGGAGGAAAGGAAGAGGTCACAGATTTGAGGAGACTATGGAGCTAGGAGGTTAAGATGTTTGAGGCAGCATCAGCAAGACAATGATATCCTCTTGCAAAAGCAGAAAAAAATGGGAATTTGAGGAAGAAGTGAGCCAGATATAATAATATATCAATGGGTATTTAATAATTATCTACTATGTGTCAGGTATTGTGCTACCAAAATAATGATAACAATAATACTAAATATTGTTGTTACGTCTGTCCTTCATTTTCAAAGAGGACCATGCCATCAGGGAAATGATGACCTGACTTGCAGTTGACTTTGATTTGAGTGAGGGGGGCAGTGCAAAGTCACCAGCCTCACTTTCTCCTCCAGAGCCATCTGGAGCCAATGGCCAGATGTTGATCAGGATGACTGGAGATGACCCAGGATGCAATGGGAGAACCTGGCCCTTTTCCGCTAAGGCCTTTGCAGCTACTCACTGAGAGTGAGGCAATGCCCATTCAGTGAATAGGCCTCTAATACTAAATACAGGTAAAAGAGCAACACACATATACACACGTATGTATGTAAATGTATATACCACGATGAGATGGCTTAAACATTACTTGAGTAAGATTAAGTAGGATTCATAGAAGTAAATGGATGGTGAGATCATATTAACTCACCTGAGAAATTTCTCGTGTTATTAGAAATAATTGCCATCCTGTTACTCTCTAATTATTTGAAATACACATTTAATGAAAATAAATTTATTACCCAGTTAACAAAATTTAATATCCATTTTCAAGAATAATCACCATCTTAATAAATTAAAGATAACAGATAGCCACTTATGGAGCTCTTTCTTGCTATAAAACCTTTACTTTAAGACCTAGTACAGTCAAAAACTTATATAGGGAAATTGGTACTAGGGGTGGCTAGGTGGCGCAGTGAATAGAGTTCCTGCCCTGGAGTCAGGAAGACCCAAATTCAAATCTGGCCTAAGGCACTTAACACTTATTAGTGGTCAGGCCCAACTGCCCTGCCTTGTCCCCTCTAAAAAGCAAAAAAAAAAAAAAATCGGTACTATAATGATTTTGTGTTTGGGAATGATAATAAAATGCTTTCTATTTCAGAAAAAAACTCAAGAAATATCTGTCTTTTAATAAGCATATGATATATAATATTTTATTAAAGGCCACCTAAAATGGATTCAGTTCTATTGTATACAAATTCTGTCTCTTCAATCCCTGAACCTAAATTATCTTTGGGTTTTTTTGGGGGGGTGCGGGAAAGGTGTAAGAAGTCGAATAGGATTAGGGTTGATGACGTTAGATAAGGTCTGTTAAGTACAAGTGCTGCCTATTTTTAAGTTCCAATACAATGAAATCATGATAAATAGACATGTCCAGAGCACTCTTTGATTTTTAGCAATTCTTACCTTGAAATTTTTCACATTTCATTGGTAGTTCATCTAAATCATGCCATACTTCTCTATATTCATCATGTTCACTGTGTTTTACAGTATAATAATATTCCATTACACTCACGGAGCACCATTTATTTAGTCTTTTCTCAGTCAATGGGCATTTACTTTGTTTCTAGTTCTTTGCTAACTCATAATAAAGGGGTGGTATAAATACATTAATAGGGTCTTTCTTTTTATTACTGATCTCCCTAGGGCATGTGCCTAGCAACAGAATCATTGAATTAAAGATTATGGACGTTTCAGTCACTTTCTCTGGACACTTCTAGACTGCTTTCAAGAATGGTTGTACTAATTCACAGTTCCATCAACAATGAATGACTAAGCCTGTCTTTTCACAAGGTCTCCAAAAGGGACTATTTTCTTTGTTATCTTCACTAATTTGCTAGATGTGAAGTGAAGCCTTAACATTGTTTTGATTTGCATTCTTGAATTATTAATGATTTGGAACATTCTTTCATAAGGCTGTTAATAACTTGCAATTTATCTCTTGAGAAATATCCTTTGACAACTTATCTATTGATAGAGAATGACTTCTTGCCCTGAAATTCTAACAGAAATAATTTAGAGTTGACGGCATTCACCTAAATTTAAGTTTTACTACACATCTTAAGTACAAAAATAGAAGAACTCTTGATTAGTAGTGAAAGGAAAAACATAATTTTCATAGTGAAAATCAGATCTATTATACTCAACAAAGAACTGGTCTTCTCTCACCCAGGTTCCTAAAATCCTTAAATAAATATTTAGGTATTTATGCACTTATGTAGCAGCTAATTTGCCTGTTCTTCTCACTAATCTTATTTGATGAGACTTCTTTCTTTTTGCAAGAGCAAATTTCTACTATCTTTAGAATTTGAAGGGTGATATGTAAGAAACTCAAGATAAATATCTCTTATTAAATCAATCTAATAGGTGCTAATAGGTGAATTTGTTAGTCCATTGCTTGGAATCCAGGGAATTCTTGGAGATCCTGTAACTAGGACTGATACCATACTCTGACTGTAATCAACACAATGTATGAGAGTTAACTGATCTTTTCTTTGGGTATAACATATTTTTTTTATTAAATTAGATTGCTATTACTAAGACAATATGTTTTTCCTCTTTAAAAGATCTATGATTTTTTTTTAATATAGGTAGCCCCAGACCAATGCAAATCACATCCTTTTATACCTTAGCAGACAGTTTCATGACTTGCTATGGATTCTCAAAATGTCATCACATTGTTAGTGAGGCTCTGCAAATCCAAGTTGTATAATTTGGATAAAAGATACATAGGCTATTCCTAGGACTGTGGTCTAAGCTTTTATAGTTCCTAATCTTACTATCATAGCCTATAAAAACTCAAAGTCCTTAAAGTTGAGCACTTTTGTGAAGGAAGTTCATGTTTGTTTCTCATAAGAGATAAACTTAAGAAATTAACAAACTATGAGATTGAATCCCTAACCTTCTGTAGACCAGACATCTTAGTTGCAGCATAAAAAAAAGTTTCTAAGGGAATGTTACCTCATTAATGAAATCACCAATGTCCCCAGGATGAGGAGCTGCTGATCTGACTGGATACTGAGGTTCTGCATGAATAGGCCTCTCGTCTAGTCGTCTGATCCCAACAGGTTTGATTGCATCAGGTTCCACTGTATCAGGTTGCTGGAGCTGGCTTAAGTCATAGTCCTGAAAAATACAAAATCAAAAAGGTATGTCCAGTGGGATTTTAAGAAAAATACAGATAAAAAAAGTCAAGAGATGGAAAATGGAAACCTTTATTCTACATATACCAGCAACTCATAAAAATGACTGAAACTTAGCATAATGGAAAACCCGCCACTATGATTTCTCCATGTTATGATTAAATATTTCTTTCACACAGCTCCTTCTTCTGTGTTTTTCATTTCCACGGTCTGTGCCCCATCTGCTTTACAATGTTGCTCATCAATTTTCCACTAGGAAACAGCAGAGATATGAGGTAGCAAGCACTATGAAATGACTAAAACTGCCTAGAAAACACAGACGTAGAATACAAGGCAAAGATACTAATAGAGACTGGTCAAATTTTCCCTTGCCCCCACTAACAAACAGGGCAAGCCCTCTCTAAGGTAAAAACAGGTACAAAATACAATGTAATTTAAAGTCTTCCGAAAGTATTGTGAATTTATGTACGTTATTTTGAAATTGTGGATAAATTAATCACAAAATTTGTTATTTGTATAGGAACCAATATGTTTACAAAATATTCTATTTCATCAGGGTATAACAAGGGTTTTTGCCACCTCTCACATCTGTTGTCATACCTTACACTTTCAGGGGAGAAATTCTCGATTTGTGTAAGACTAAAATTGACTGTGTTCAGTTTATAATTATGCCTCTTCTAGCCCAATGTCTTAGATTTTCTATGGGCTGAGGGCTTTATATGAGGAAGTACCTATATCTACCTTTTAGCCAACCACACTCAAATTTGTCAGAAAAAAACAGACTATTTTGTCTCTTATAAAATCTAAGCCAAGACCTGTGAAGAAAACAAAAGAAGCATAGACAGGTATTTCAGTGTCCTCTTCAGTTTCCATTTCAGGAGCCAAATAAATGATATACAGGTAAACCAAATGCCAGCAACATAAAGCTCCACCAATATTTTAGCCTTAAGCAAATATTTTCAAACCAGAACTGTAATATTGCAAAATGGTATGCTACTCTTGACTTTGGCCATTCCCAGAATGTGTAGAAATTCAGTTGTATTCTACGCATTCCAACTGTCTATATCCAACCTAGCCTGAAATTTTTCACAAGACTATTAAGATGAGAAAAAAAATTACAGGAGATACAATGATATTCTTTATACTTTCAACTCTAATATATACAAATTCCTGTCTCTCCGCATACATGCTCATATATATATCCTATTCTACCCCAGAGAATGAGATCATAGTTTCTGGATTCCTCCATATCTCAAAACCCTGTGACTTCTTTACTCTTATTCTCCTTCTCTGATCTAATCTTGATAGCTAAAAGACTTGCTTCCTAGCCAAGGTCAATCTTTCTACTCCTGCCTTTCATCAAGAAGTTATACTTTTGGAAACTTGATCCATCATCAAATTCTCTCTTATTTTCATTTTCTCACTTACATGCACACAGTCTGTCTGACACTCAAACTTTCTCTTTTGCTCTCTGCTTTCCCCTTCTTCACACAGACACACACACTTACATGCTCTCTCTCCCTCCTTCATGCTATTTTCTCATCAGTATCTTTTCTCCATTTCATTGTTAAATTTACAGAAGCTGTCTATATTCACTGCCTCTACTTTCTAACTGTTCATTTACTCCTCAACCCACTGCAATCTTGTAACATTACCACTCTAATGAAACTACTTCCTCAACTGTGAACTTAGTGTCTATATACTGCAGTTCCCTAAACACTGTTGCTGTTCAGACTGAACATTTCTGACCCTTCATGACCCCAGGGGTTTTCTTGGCAAAGATACTAGTTTGTCATTTCCTTCTCCAGCTAAAGGAAACTGAAGCAAACACGGTTAAGTGACTTGCCCAGGGTCACAGAGATACAAAGTGTCTGAGGACTCATTTGAGTTTGGGTCTTCCTGACTCCAGGTCCAGTGTTGTGTCCACTGTGCCACCTAGCTGCCCCTGTAGAGCCTGAAAAACATTTGTTGAACTGAACCCATTAAATGCCAAATACGATCTTTTTGTCAGTTCTTATTCTCTTTCACCTTTATGTACCATGTGACACATTCAGTAGCCAGTGAGAAGGTTAAAAGGATAATTACTACTACAGTATGCTATCCTTTCCACATCATGGGGGTCAGGAGTGTGGCATCTCCATGATCTGCAAAATCTGTAAAATTTGTATAGAGCCTTAAGATTTTTTGCTTATTTGTTTTTAATGAACTAGTCCATTTGGTTCACACAATAACTCTGAGATAAATGGACATGATAATGTCAGAACCAAGACCTGAAACCAGGTCTTCTGATAACTACTCAAGGATATATTCCATTACACCAGGAATGCCTCTCCTTTCAACAATCCAGGATTTAGTCTAGAAACCTTTTTAATGCACACAATTGATTCAATTCCTTCCACTTTATTGTGTAACTATAAAGAATATTGTATATAACAGTCAAATGCATGCAACAATAAATGAAGATTTCCCTACAACTGGAAAATTTCCCCTAAAGCACCTGGAGAGCAGAGTCATTGTTTCTTGGCTTACCTGTAAGTGTGGCTAGCACTGTATAGAAAGTGTCAAAAAATAATTTATCAACAACTATTTGATTGTGCCAATAATGATTCACTGAGACTTCTAAATATTACAATCTGTTCCGTTATTGATGCTTGATGCAAAAGTATGACTAATTTTAAAAGCTGACTTAATCAAACTGCACTATAGAAAGCTAGAAACCAGGACAGACTGTATTTTTTACACTCCTTATGCTACAGTTTTCTTATATTGATCCCAAATATGAGATACAAAGTTTTATTTCCAGAAAAGTACTACTTATGCCTTAGCTATATATATATATATATATATATATATATATATATATATATATATATATATATATATATATATATTACATACCACCATCCTCACCCTGTCCCCTGGTAAAGGCACCACCCTATAGTCAAGTTTCTATCTCATAAAAGGTGGTCAACCTACTTGAACCTCTTAATTTACATAGCTTTAAAATAATATGACGTTAAATGTACACTATTCAAAGAAAACACACAAATTACAATATGCAGGGTAAGAATTATATACAGAATTACAGGGAAAACAAAGCCCTCAAGAGTTCATCAAGTCCATGGTTTCGCTCCCAAGGAAAATTGTCATAACAAAACTAACATTTCTTGCCTAGTTTATAAAAAAAATCTCTGGAGATAGTGAATGTCTTAAAACATTCTTGGGCATGTTGCAATGCCTTGCAACCTTTACAACTGGTTTAAATTCCTTAAAATCATTATTTTTGAATGGAAGCTTCAGTAAAAAATAAGTAGTCTAGATTAATAAAAAGAACACTAAATTTAGAACCAGAAATTCTGAGACCAAATCCTGACACATTGTTATTAAGTCATGTAACTTACTAAGCCTCAGCTTCTCCATCTATAAAATGAGTCTATGGGTAATTGTATTATCTGTCTGCAGGAAGAAAGCATTTTGTAAATTTGATAGTGCTAAAGGATTCATTTTACTACAAGAGGTAGTATTAACTAATGCTCGGAATGTAGGAATGAATGAAAAACACTTATTAAGACCTTAGAATGCCAAGCCCCTGGATAAATTCTGGGGATACAAACACAACAGGGAATTAGTCCCTGAGGCACAAAGAAATGACTTGCCCAGGGTGACACAGCACATCTTTATTTTTCAAAATTTTTAAAAATTTTATTTTTCCCAATTACATGTAAAGGTAATTTTTAACATCTTTTTTTAAATTAAGTTCCAAATTTTCTCCCTTCCTTTGTCACCTCCCCTGTCCCTGAGACAGAGAGCAATTTGATATGGGTTATACATGTTTAGTCATGCAAAACATATTTTTATATTCGTCATATTGTGAAAGACATAGATCCAAAGAAGAAAAAAAATAAAGTGAAGGTAATATGCTTTGATCTTCATTCAGACTCCATCAGTTTTTTCCCTGGAGGTAGACAGCATTTTTCACCATTAACCATTTGGAATTATCTTGGATCACTGTATTGCTAAGCACAGCTAAATCATTCACAGTTAAATCATCGCATGTTACTGCTGCTACTGTGTACAATGTTTTGGTTTTGCTCACTTCGCTTTACATCATCAGTTCATGTAAGTCTTTCCAGGTTTTTCTGAAATCGTCCTGCTTGTCATTTCTTAAAGCACAACAGTATTCCATTACAATCGCATACTACAACTTGTTTGGTCATTCCCCATCTGATGGGCATCCCTTCAATTTCCAATTTTTTTGCCACCACAAAACAAATTGCTACAAATATTTTTGTACATATAGGTAGGTCCTATCCCTTTTATGTTGATCTCTTTGGGTTATAGACCTTTTAAAAATTTCTTTGGGATATTCTTATTTTATAAGACAAAATGACCCTTGTTAAAAAAAAAGAAGAATTGATGGGAAAAATGTTAAGGTAGTCTGGCAAAGTTTAGACAAATAAATTAAATACCAACATAAGTTTAAATTAAGTATGTAATTTGAATATAAAAGGATCTTGCCATAATTAGAGGTGAACTGGATGAAGTACCTTTTACAACTATGTCATAACTATACTATATCCTTCCCCTGATAATTTGATGAGATGAGAATCCATAGACCTTGTTTGGATGTGGGGTACCTTCCATAGAGTTAAATATGTTGCCCTAGCCTTTGGATCAGAAGACATAAGAAATTCTTATTGACGCTCAGTAGGTCTGGCTGCTTCCTGATAACTGGTTCCTAATGAGATTCAGAAAGGTGGACTTCTTTTTCTTTATTTTTAACATTTTAAAAAATTTTGAGTTCCGAATTCTCTCCCTCTCTCTAGCCCCTCCCCCACCTACTGAGAAGGCAAGCAACAGGATATCCATCATACATGTGAACTTATGCAAAACATCTTTCCACATTAGCCATGTTGCCTAAAAACAAAACATCCCCACACCAAAAGAAAAAACAAACAAACCAAAAAACCTCAAGTGAAAAAAAAGTATGCTTCATTCTGCACTCAGAGTTTCATCAGTTCTCTCTCTGAAAGTAGAGAGCATTTTTCATCACAAGTCCTTCAGGACTGTCTTGGATCACTGTAATGATTGAAGTGTCTAAGTTTTTCATATTTGAACACTGTTAGAATGTTGTTGTTTCTATGTACAATGTTTCCCTGGTTTTAATCATTTAACTTCACATTAGTTCATATAAGTCTTCTCATTTTTTTCTGAAACCAACCCCATCATCATTTCCTATAGCACAGCTACCTCTCCTGTTAACTATATACATCTAGTGCGTGAAACAGTTAACCCTTTCAACCCCTTTTTCTCTTCAAATGGTTTACCTTAAGCTTCCAAACCAGAGGGTAGCAAAGAGGGTGTGTATGTGGGAGGGTGTTATCTTTCTTCTTCCACTCCATAAGCAAAAAATGGAAATTTTCAGGAGAAGCCTATGGGAAGTGAATTATGCTTGACCAGGATAGTTTGAGAAGGAAATTTCTGAACTTCTAGCTCCTAGCTGTCTTCCTCTTCTTTCGTTTCTTTTTTTGATCATAGGTTAGAAATGAGCAATCCTGATAAAGGCTATTTCCAGCCTTGTGGACTGTACCTTGTGGGTAATTGTCATTTCTACCTCCATAATACCTTATATCCATTCACATGGTTCCTACTTCAGTTCAGAACCTTGCCATCTCTCAAATGGACTCAACTCTCAATAACATAATATTGTAATAGTCTCCTCATTGGTCTCCCTGCCTCAAATCTCTTCCTCTTTCAATTCCCACTTAGGCATCAAAGTAATGCTCCTAAAGCACATCTGATCATGATACTCCCTTGCTTAACAAATATCAGTAGCTCCTCCGACGCCTAGGATAAAATACAAACCTCTCCATCTTGCATTTGAAGTCCTTCACAGATGATTCTAGATTAACTTTCCAGCTTTATTGTATAATACTGCCCTTTATGCAGTCTTTCATCTAGCCAAATTTTACTTCTTGTAGTTCTTCACCCATGACACCACATTTTCCATTGCTATGATTTTGCACAGATTGTTCCCCATGCCTAGGATGGATTTCTCCTTACCTTTACATCTTAGAAATCCTAGTTTCTTTCACAGTTCAACTCAACTGTCACCTACTATATGAAGCCTGTCCATATCCTCAGCTACCAGTGCCTCCTCCTTAAATTATCTTGTACCTAGTTTGTGTGTACTTAATATCTGTCTGGGTTATATATCTTCTTATCACCTGCAGAATGTGAGATTCTTGAGGGCACAGACTGTGACAATTAAAAGATCTGAGAGACATAGTTTCTGGGTAATTTAATCATTTTATTATTAAGGTCAGAACATTATAAAGGATGGTCATTTGGCCATCTCTCTTAGACCAAAGACAATCACGGTGGCAGACTTACAGTTTATATAACCTTCAAAGATTAGGTGTTCAATGAGGGGTTGAAAGTGACACCATTATGTTGCCCTTAGACAGAGAATCTATCTCTATACTCAGATCACCCCCGGTTTCAGCTATCTAGACAAAAGAATTTGATTTTTGCCCAAGCTTGAATAGAAAAGAATAGACTTCCCCATTTTAGATTACATTTCTTGTAAGGCTGGGTGGAGTCTGACCAAGATTGAGGAGAGTTAATGCAATCTCATTATCAGTTATGTTCTTCAAGAGACTGAACTGTGGAAGAAGGGGAGAGTTTTCCATCTCCACAAATTACTGCTTATTGACAATCATTGTTACCTTTATTTTTCCAATGACCAGAAGAGTGCCTGGCATAACTGAAGGTACTTCCACCAAGATTTAATTCTTTATGTAAAAATAAACAAGGAGAACCATCTCATTAGTTTGTTAATTTGCTTTTGTCTTTAATAATTGCAAAATTATACGTATGCCAAAGAATTGATTTAAAATAATTGTTTGTTTTACTTGAGAGTTTTTAACAAGAGTTCCTGAGTTTGAGAGCGCAGCATTGGACTCTCAGAAGGTGATATTCCCATTAGCATACAATATGGAAAAAAAAGGAAGATTGTTGAGAAACTGGAAGATCAAAGCCCTGTCATCACATGGCAAGATGTCACTGAGAACTGTTTGGACACTAGAGGTCCAAGGTGAATGGGAAGTATTTGTTTGCCATTCCCATAGAGTGTTTGCCATTCTTAAACGTGTTATTATTTCCTAGTAAATCCAATGGGCTATTAAGAGTGTTTTAGGTTCTAGTGTGCATCATGGGCTATGGTGAGCTCTTTTGAGTCATTTCTGCATTTCCTGCGCTGGAGGAAATCAAAAGTTACCCCCATACCCAAAACCCATGCTGCAGACTTAGTACGTTTGCAGGCAAGAACTCCTGATACTCATATGTTGAAAACCGTAGACATGAGCTATACCTACACTTTATTTTATATATTGTCCACATGGTTCTCATGGTGAAGAAACAAGCCAAAGAGAGTGTGTGGTTAATCCCCCATGACTGAACTAGGTCTGTGGAAACTTGGGTTCTTAGGTAACCCCAGACCACACAAAACACTAATCTAAACAAAGGATAGGGAGATCATAAAAATTAAAATAAATCATCTAGGCTCCATAAAATTTAAAAGCTTTTGCATGAATAAAATCGATGAAGACAATTAGAGGAAAAATAATTTGGTAGGAAAAACCTTTAATAAAATATCATGAATAAAAGCCTGGTACAAAAAAAAAAAATACAAGGACTTGACATAATTATGAGACCAGGAATCACTGACCAATAAATTTTCAAAGGATATAGTTGACCCACAGCCCAACAGATAAAAATGGTTAAAGGAAATGATTAAAATTTCAAAACAAGAATTACAAACTACAAATGACCACATTAAAAACAATGTGCCAAATCACTAATTGTAAGAGAAAGAACAGGCACTGAATTTCATAGGAAAATCTATCAATGCGTGTCTCCAATTTCCTTATAACTTTTTGGGTTGCTTAGAGCAGCATTTCTTAAACTATGGGCTGCAACCCTAGATAGGGTCATGTAACTAAATGTGGGGTTGTGAAAAATTTGGCAACAGTGAAAGGTTTCTGAATGTGCAATGACCAAAAATTAACTGAATAGCAAATGCACAAAGAATCCAAGGTGTTTCTACTAACACTTGCCCATGTTGCATGATAAAACTTCACTGCAGCTTTGATTCTGAAACAACATTGCCAATTATAAAATCAAAATATCGATCAACTCTGAACAACACTGAAGATGCTCTACATCCTACAGTACCAAATATTCCACCAAGATTTAATTCTTTATGTAAAAATAAGCAATGACTACTATATCTCATTAGCATGCAAATTTGTTTTTGTCTTTAATAACTGGTAAAATTATATGTATGCCAAAGAATTGTTTTAAAATAAATTTATTTATGATTTATTATCACTAAACGTTTGATTTGTATACCTATATACACAGAGTTATGTAAAAAAATTCTCGGGAGAAAAAGGGTTGCAAGAGGAAAAAATTTAAGAAGCTCTGAGTTAGAACACTGAGAGGTTATGCCAGTGATATGCCCAGGTTGGTAGAATCATTACTGAAAACAGCTCTCTAGTTCACTATGCCATGCTACCTCTAGATCAGTGGTTTTCAACCTTCCTAATGCCACGACCCTTTAATACAGTTCCTCATGTTGTGGTGACCCCCAACCATAAAATTATTTTTGTTGCTACTTCATAACTGTAATTTTGCTACTGTTATGAATCGTAATGTAAATATCTGATATGTAGGATGTATTTTCATTGTTACAAATTGAACATAACCCACAGGTTGAGAACAGTTGCTCTAGATGGAGAAATATAAAACTATTAGATTTAAGTTTACCTCGTGCAAAATGGGAATAAAAAGAGAATGGTTAGGGACTGTGAGAGATAGGCATAGTAATGCACTAACGGTGAAGTTAAATGTGTTAAACATTCTTACCTTCCTGAAATTCATTTTGTAATGATGCAAAAAAAAAAAAGTGACTTATCTGTCTATACTCTACAATTCGATGAGCCTGCTCCTGGGCATATACCCTAAGGAAGTCAAAGGCAGAAACACACACTCAATGCCAACCAAAATATTCAAAGCAGCGCCCTCCACGTTATCAAAGAACCAGAAATAAATGTAGTAACTATCGGTTAAGGAGTGGCAGAAGAACAACAACAAAAACTATACTACATACATTTAGTGCTCCATAAGCAATTATACAAAAGAGCAAATAAATAAGAAATACGGTAAAACTTGGATAGACGGATGCAGAGCAAAATAAGCAGAACCAAGAGAACAACATACACACTGATTCTAACAGGATAAATGAGACGATTACTAAAAGGCGGCTGAATTCTTATTAATGGAATACTCTATCAAGATCCCAGAGCAAAGGTAATGAAACACACTTCCTTGCTCATAGGCAGTGGGGGGAGAGAGGGAAACTGATGAACAGATTATTGCATGTGTTCTCAGACGTTCTCGGTATTTGCTATTTTTACGGAATTGTTTTTCTTTGTCGCAAGGAAGGATCCAGTGGAGAAGGCAGTTGGAAATCAGAGAATCAAAGACTTAATTGCTTAGAAGGGAACTTAGAACATCTACTCTAACCTCATTTCAGAGATGTGGAAATTGAGTACACATGGAGTTTAAGGGACTTGTCCAAAGTCTCACAGCTAATTAGTATTGAACCCAAGTCCTTTGATTCCAGAGCCAGTGTTCTTTCCACTGTTCCAGTGACAGAAGGCAAAATCCATCAAGAAAACATAAACATAAAATACATAATGCTATTCTTATATGTGAATAAATTAGAAGTCAGTTCTTTGGGGTGGGGTGAGTTTTATTTATTGATTTCTGGGTTTGAGGGCAATGCAGTAAGCCTAAGTAGATTTAAGATAAAGGGTTTTGTTGCTGTTCAGTTGTTTCACTCATGTCTGACTCTTTGTTACCCCATTTGGGGTTTTCTTGGCAAAGATTCTGTAGTGGTTTGCCATTTCCTTCTCCAGTTCCTTTTACAAATAAAGAAATTGAGGCAAGCAGGGTTAAGTAGCTGCGCAGAGTCACACAGCTAGTAAGTGTCTGAGGTTGGATTTCAATTCAGGCCTTCCTGACTCTAGGCCTCACTGAACCACCTAGCTGCCCTAAAATAATGGGTAGCAGCTAAATTTACTTGTATAACTAAAAATAACTACTCACTGATTATAATTTATGCCAATTCGGAAAATGGTACTGTTGATTTGCCTTAGAAAATTTGGCTAGCATTAAATAATCTGCTACAATGGGCATATACTTAAGTTCTGGTCTATGTCCTTTCATCCACTGCTAACTCCCTTTTAGGGCGATTTCATATTTCCATGCTTGCCACAACACTGAAATGTAGAGTCTACTTGAGCAGAATGTTCTTATGCTACCTGAGCAGAATTTGCATCTATGCCTCCAAATAAAAATGCAGTTGCAGATCTACATCAAGAAGGCAGTAACAATTATGTAAAACTATGTCAATCCCCATCCCTAAAGCAACTGAAGCCTGATAAACTGAAACTTTGGGTAACTGCCACTAGAAGAGCAAAAAGCATCTTTTTAGAGATTCAAAGAATAGTCATACGTTTCTCCAAGCAAGAAAACATCATCTCAGGCAGTTTTTTCTCCCCCATGGGGATAATCACTTAAATATTTAAAATTATGCATAATATTTAGATTATTTTTCATTTTTTAAAATGTTCTAATGTTATGGGTTGTGAAACAAACATAACGAGAGGGAAGTACATGGTAATAATTAGAGGAAGAAAACTATTCCCCTTGCTGAGTATCCATAAAGAAAAGGAACGTCTGGAAAAGCTCCAAGAAGCAAGAGAGAAGAGTCAGAAAGCAAACTTTTGTATACTGATCCTCCATAGTCTAGCACGTGCAAATAAACAATTATAATTTTTTTAAATGCTTCCATTTACATGACACTTTCAAGTTCTTTGTTCACAACAAGGTAAATAGTGAGAAGATGGCAACATGTTATCACTAATGTTGCCAACTGAGTCATAAATCCTCATGGCTTTATACAAATGGGAATACAACCTGATTCCAGTGCTAAATTAAATTACCTGTAACAGTGACTGTCTATACAGTAGTTGGAATTTCCAATATGAAGAACTGAAAGTCAATCTGGCTGTAACCGAGTAGTGAATGAAAAAGGAATAACATGAAAGAAATCTAGAAAGATAGGAGGAAGTCATACTAGGAAGGGCTTTAAATGTCAAATGAAAAGATTGATATTTTATTAAGACAATGGGGAACCACAGATAATTCACAGCCTTACTGACTAGTGCTTCAGGTCAATCACCAAGTATTTATTAAATACCTACCTTGTGCAGAGCACCATGCTAGGTGGTAGGGAAACAAAGAGAATGAAACAATCCTAATCACAAGGAATTTAAAGAGTCAGAGATGCTCTAAAGATTTTACAGATATTCCTTGCCAAAAAGAAAAGCTGAGTTTCAAAAAAGCTGTCTTCAAGAATTTTATATACCAGAACTCCTTCCCCATTGAATCTCACTGTAGAATATAAATATATGTTCCTCAAGATTTTTTTTTTTGTGCCTTCAGGTAACATTCTACTAAGAATCTTTTAAATATAATCATTTAAATTCATTAAGTAAATTTTTAAAAAGAGGGAAATTAATAATAATAAAATATTAAGTAATTTATAACTAAAATGTTATTTAAATATTGAAATTGAAAAATTAGTCATATAGCCTAGATGGGAAGAGTCCTGTGTATTGATCCACTCACTGAATGACCATGGGTGACAATGGACACTTTGTTCTTTAATTTCCTTATGGAGATGACCATATGAGATTTCTGTTTCAGTTCAGCTGTTCAGTATTTCACACTTGTTTGATGTTTTTATCCCCCCACAATAACAACAGAAGTTGAATGATTTTGACCAGTTGTTAAACTTACTATACAAAAGTATATTAAAACATATCTAAATTTTGTTTGTGTTTCAATCTGCTATCATGAGAAAAATATTAACTGACAAAATTTTAATGTGCTTTCTATGAAGTTTTAGTGGTTTTGATGAAATTTTGAGTAGGCAGTGAAGGTGTGACATTTCATAAGGTTGAAATCTGCCATCTTAAAATAAATTGTGCCACTCCCCCACATCCCTTTCAGCTAATCACATTTTCAAATGGTCAGACATTCTATAAGCTTTAAAGTATCTCAACTTGGCATATGGATAGAAATCTCTTATTTCTGGTGAGGGTACCATATATTTCTAGTTGGTCAGTTGATCATCCGTGGCCTCTTTTTGTTTTAGAGTGGAGTATTTGCCAAGTCTTCTCCAGGCTATTTTGACCATATCTTCATATCCATTCCCATATCTCCACTCCAGATGTCATTACCTTAGCTCAGGCCCTTTCTTTCTGATCTTGCTTTTGGATTTATGCAACTGGTTCCTAATTCATCTTTATGAATCCAATCTCCCTCTTATTTAATCTATTTTTCACATGTGCATTAAAATAATCTTGGAATTTAAGCCTAACCATATGACTCCCTATTCAAAAATCTTCACTGGCTCTTTAGGTTCTCTGAAATGATATGCAAACTCGTCAGTCTGACGTTTAAGGTTTCATATCACTGATCATGTGCAAATAAATGAAAAAGGCAGACAGGAGAGCATTACTTCCTTTTATCAAATGTATTATTTGTCACAAATTCTATCCAGTCTCTTGATGAAAGACAAGCTAACAAATGAACTATTAGTTTCATTTTAGGGGACTTTATAGTGGAGCATTTGATGTTTTAATTATGACTTATGTTTAACTATCACTGGCTTCAAATTTTTATCATAACTACTGTTGTCACAAAAATAAGTTTATTTTATAAGTTTAATTATTAAATTGTTAAATATTTTAAAATAAGGTTAATTTATATTTTATAAATATAAGTTTATTATCTATAATGGCATTAAAAAAACCTCTTAAATCCAATTTAGATTTGATAAAAATAACTGATGTCAAATTTTATTTTGTAATAAGTAACAAAATGATCAAGGAAAAAGTCATGTACTTTGTGAAACTGAGATCAAAGTATTCTCCTATTTATTATTTACTGAAACTTTTTTCATTACTATCAATACGACTGTTTTGGTAATTAAGATATTTACTAGATATTATAAGACGATTCACCTATATTCTTCCAGTTCTACTTGTACTATCTGTATTTGTTTCTATTCCTAGTTTTGAAATCATGGTCTGCTGATTTAATATTTCATTTCTCGCTATTCCAGAGTTCCTTACCTCCTCATATTCTATTCTTTCTGACTTACCAATCTGCCACTTGGTGTTCTTATTCCCAGGTAGCTAAGCATCACAAGACACTGTGATAAAATTGAGCTGATTTCATCCACTATAAATTTATGTTGCATAATCTTAAATGTGCCTTGGATAGTGCTTGATGACCCTCTACTCTTGTTTGATTATCTACACATTCCATTCCCTCTACTTAATATTCCAGACCTTATTTATTGTCTCGTCTCATATTCTTAACTACACATGTAGCTCCCCACATTTAAAGCTGATGACTTAGCTTCCTATTTTGATGGGAAAAAAAAAATACCACAAGCTTTATCACCTCTGCCTCCTTCATTTCTCAAAACTTATAGGACTGAAGATTTAAAACTAGAAGTAAACTCAGGGGTCATGTAATCATGAATTTACAATTAGAATGGACCTCAGAGATCAAGTCCAACGTCTTCATTTTATCAATGAGGAAACTGAGGCCCAGAGAGGTGCTATGATATGCCCAGGATCAATCATATGACTATTAAGTAACTGAGGCAGGATTCCAACTCAAATGTTTCTTATTCTAAGCCCAATGATCTATCCATTGTGATTCTGCTTCTTTTAACTTTTTTGCATCACCACTTATGCTGTCCTCCTTTCTTTCTAGTCATAGAAGAAAAAGTATCTATTCCTATTCTTGCCACCAATACTCATCCCTCTGTTTAGACCTTTGATCTCATTTTATCCCACTTCCTCAGAGACCCTAGGTCAACCATCACCCACTCTTTCATCCCCTCATGTGTCTTCAAACTCTTCCTTTCCATCAATTTCTTCCATGTTCTTACAAATATAAAATATTTACAAAGCTTGAAAAAGGGAAAATTAAAATCCTTTCTTTGACCTTTCACTTCCATCAAACTACTATTCCATCCTCCCCCCACATCTGCAGCCAATTTTAAAGTTGTCTATAGCTAATACTTGTGTTTGGTCCTTGCATCGTAGCTTTCTTTACACTAATACTCAACTGAAATATCTCTCAAAGATTAGCAGTGACTGCCTTAATCACCAAGCCCAGTGGCACCTTTTCCAGTCATCTTCTGTGACCTTCTGAGACTTCCTATTCGTATATCCTTTTCTCCTGTGACTTTATGAATGTAATTTTCCTTCTATCTCTCAAACTGCTTCTTCTCTTTTTCTATGAGATCTCTTTCCTATGCCTTAAGGTGGGTATTCCCCAGGATTCTGCCCTTGGTCTTTGTTTCTTTTTTCCCTACCTCTGGCAAACACATTAATTTTCATGGCTTCAATTAGCCTTTCTATCGAACGACTACATCTCCAGCCCTAATCCTGCCTTCCTGGGACATCCAGAACAAGTATAAAACTTCTTTCACAGGACAAGTCTCCATTCTCACAATATTCACACCTATGTAATCACTGCTGTTCCTAGTGCATCATCTTCCTTCCCAACTATCTAGACCAGGATAATCTTCTAACGAACAATACTCTCTCACCCCCAAATCCCTAACTCCTTTTTTATATGACTTCCAAACTAATTTTTCTTACTCAGTGGTTTGGTAATGGCTCTCCTCGGTCTTCGAATTTTTATTAGTTCCCTATTGCCTATTGAATAAACCTAAAATAGTTAATTGGGTCTATGAAAGCATGATATTATATGAAACAATGCCTTAAGGGAAAATTTATTCCACAGAAACATGGGGACTTAGAAGGTCAGCAGAATGACCAAACAGGGTTCTGAAGTGCTATGCTGAGATATGGTTTATTTGTAATGTGTTAATAATGTTTTGAGACTGCAAAATGATGCTGGTGCGGGAAATATGATATAGGGTATGCCTTAAAGCAGAAATGTACTCAAGTCCTTCACATCCTAACCCCTTACTTTTTTTCTACTCTATTTACATTTGACCCCTTTACATATTCTCCAATCCCGTTACACTGGCTTCCTTGCTATTCCTCACACATGACACTCCATATCTCCAACTGTGTGCATTTTCAGTGGTGATCTCTCAGACCTAGAATGCTCTCTCTCCTCATTTTAGCCTTCTGACCTCCTTCAGGACCGCTTGAATCACATCTCCTGCAAGAGGCAATTCTGAGCTTTCCCCTGCTCCCTGCTCCATAGTAGGGCATTTCTTGATCTGCCTTCCATTTACATTGTATTTATCTTGTACTTGTATATAAAATATTATTTGTGTATAGTCTCCCACCTTAACATGGAAGCTTTGAGTGACAACTATGTACAAACAAGATATACAGAGGGTAAACTGAGGCTTCTCTCAGAAGGAAGTTAGATTAGAGAAGACTTGAAAAGCTTTAACTTTGGATGAGTTAACATTACCTTAGATAACATATGGCCTACTAAGGGACATCACACCCTGGAACAATAGCATTCCTCTGGAAACTTCAAAGATTCAAACTGAAATTCAATGACCATCCTATGGATACTCCACTCCCCAGCCCTGCACAGAAGCAAAGTCTACTTTTTTTTTTAATTATTGATGATATTTTTTAAATTTCATTTTAGTTTGCATCATTCATTTCCACAAGATTTTGAGTTACATATTTTCTCCCCTTCTTTCCCCTCCCCACCACCCCAAAACAGCCATTCCAGTGTGTCCCCCCTGCCCCAGTCTATTCTCTCCTATGTCACTTTTCGGTAGGGCAGGATGGATCTCCCAACCACAGTGCCTGTGTAGCTTAAGTTCCAGCTGGATGCAGTCAATAATAATAATAATAATAATAATAATAATAATTGCATATATATAGATATATATTTATAACATTTGATTATGGAACTTTAGATTCTAGATTCTTTCTCTTC
>CM053587.1:171719821-171732200 GCA_028646515.1 Pseudochirops corinnae | reverse complement strand
TTTTTTTTTTTTAACAAAAGGACACTAACATATAGTTTGTCTCTCATAAGTATATAAAACAAAGATACATATATTAGCTAAATCACATCAGATTAAAACTGTTTTCTATGAAAGTTTGCAATCCAGACCTATGATTCTACTGCTATATGTAACTGTTAGTATAGACACACCTCCAGAAATTCAGATCAGTAGTTTTTCTTTAACATACGGTATGAGAGTTGGTGGGGTCACTCAGAAGTGAAGCATGGTGTTTATGGCCACACAGCCAGTAGGTGTCAGAGGCAGGGCCTGAAGCCATATCTTCTTAACTATCAAGTGCCACAGGGCTTCTCATACCCTATCTAACAGTTTAAACAGGGAAGAAAAGACTTCCTGTTCATGGAAATCTAATATATTTTACAACGTACATATAACCTATTCTCCCATATACAAATGCATGCAAGATAAAAATGTGTTTTAACAGACATATCTTCCACAAAGTCCTACTCCAGTAATTTTTAAAATGTTATTACTATCTTTTATTTTTATATCATATTCATTTTATACTATATTCCCCCTTCACTTCCAGAGAGTCATTCCTTACAATAAAGAAAAAAACAGACAAACAAAAGAAAGGAAAACCCCAAACTTTCAGCAAGTCTGATAATTCTCTTAATCCAGTCCCAAGATCTCACTAGCTTTTTTGGCTTTCATCACTGTGCTGACTCATACTGAGACTGTAGTCCACTAAAACTACTAAGTCAGTTTTGTTTTGTTTTTTTGGAGGGGGAAAGGCAAGGCAATTGGGGTTAAGTGACTTGCCCAAGGTCACACAGCTAGTCAGTGTTAAGTGTCTGAGGCCGCATTTGAACTCAGCTCCTCCTGACTCCAGGGCCAGTGCTCTACTCACCGTGCCATGTAGCTGCCCCTACCAGGTCATTTTTAGGCCAACTGCTACCTAGCTCTTATGCCTATCATATATTATATAACGAAGCTGATTATTTTCTGTACCTTAGTATAAGACTTTACATCTACCCCCACAGAACTTCATGTGATTCAACCCAATTCTCAAACCTGTCAAGATACTTTTGGATCCTGACTTGTCATCCAATGAGTTACCTAACTGTACCAGCTTTATGTCATGCACAAATTTGATGAGCATACCATCCATGCCTTCATCCAAGTAAATGATACAAATGTTTACAAACACAGGGATAAGCATAGCTACCTGGGCTAAAAACCGGGATGCCTCCTGCTACGCTGACTTTAAACCACTATCAGTTACACTCTCAGTCCGGCCAGTCCACCAGTTCCGGTTTTAATTGGATTATTGTCTAGTCCATATCTCTTCACATTCTCCCCAAGAACAGCATGAGATGCATTAGTAATAGTTTTGATAAAAGCTGGAGAAAATTAATCTACAGCACTTCCTTCAGCTATTAATTTAGTAATCTTGTCAGAAAGGAAAATGGAATTAGTCTGGAATACACTATTCTTGAGGAAATCAGGTTGGATCATTTTTAATCACCATTTTCTTTTCTATATATTCGCCAACCATCTCCTCAATGATCTTTTCTAGAATTTTCCCCATAAATGAAAGCTCTATTAGGACAGGGACTTCTTTGTCCACTCAAGAAGCATTTTCTAAGGGGCTACTATGTGCCTGGTAGGGTGTTAAACCTGGGGATACAAAGTTCTGTAATTGTCTTTATACCCCTAGTGCTTAGCACAGGGTCTTTCACAAAATATATTCTTAATAAATGTTTACTGAATTAAACTGGACTGAAATAGAATATAATTATTCAAATTGGACTTGGCTAACGTATCAATTTCCTGTGCATTTGGGAACCGCCAATGCCTAGGTATGGATAAGAACACTGAAGTGGGTCTCTGACGTGGCAATAATTTAAATGAAACATGTGATCATCCCAAAACAAAGACAAGTCACATGTTTACGTCACAGACTGACATAAAGGAAATTTCAGGATGCCCTTGAATTTTGTAATCATTTCCCATATCTCTAATGATATGCGATGACCACTATATGATGTCATCATATTTTAAATTATAATATGCTTCTCACCTGGTCTTCTTCTCCACCACCTTCCTCATCATACTTCAAAATATTGTCTCTTACATCATCTTCTGGGTCGATCAAAAGCTGTTTGGCTTGACGTTCCTTATCACGACGTTTCATCCATACAACAAACATTAATACCAGAACTAGTAGGAAAATGGAGGAAAAAATATAATAGACTATCATTTCTAGATCTTAAAACCTTTTATCTTATTTTTAAGACAAAAATGTTTCTAGTAATACCCATATACATTAATTAATTTAATGTTTACAGCCAACTATGAGTCAAGCAGCTCCCATTTTATAGCTAAGGAAACAGCAATTCAATGAAAATTAAGTGAGCTGTCCATGGCCACATGTCTAAAGAAGCTAGAAGAACTTAGATCTTTCCTCTGTACCATACTGCCTTTCCTTTTCAAATCTAATTTAAGAATTTCGATTAGCTGACTTGAAAATAATTAGTTCATATGTTGGAATACCTTTAGGACTTTTCACAACTCATACTTCATATTATTTCATGCCAGGCCAAGGACCTGTAATTCTTCAAAGGGGTTGATGTTACATAAAATCAGCTCCAGTGTACTTTCCATTTCAGTTAGCTAAAATTATTGATTAAAATTCTCCCCTAAATTGATCTCACACTTTGTCACAAACCATCCTCTGTCTAGGCTTTCATTTCAAGCTAAAGCCTATGTGTTCACATTTCATTTGGGAAAAGAAATCTCTCCCTGACTCTACATCTAGGACTCTACATCTTTTAAAAAAACCTAAGAAGATCACTTTACATCTTGAAGGAAAAAAATTTAATGACCACCATTTTAGCACATTTTTACTATTGGTCATAAAAATAAATATCTTTCTTTTAAAGCCAGATACATGATTTCATTTGGCATTGTTCTGTTGGTAAATCTAATTTGAATGGATTATGACTATAGTACAGAGGTTTCAAATTATAAGCAAAAGTGTAGGACATACAAGTCCCTCCCCCCGTTTTCCCATATAGCACTTGCTTGGAATAAAGGGGTGAAACATAAAATTACCAGACCACTTGTAAAAAGAGAAAACATAAAGGAAATAGCTGACATTTTCAAAAAGTGATTGGTGCATAACATGTTCGCACAATAAACCAAGTCCCACTACAACTCTACAATAAAACACAGAGCCTAAGCAATTTATTTTTTTAAACCTCCACACTCGGAAGTGGCACCAAAAGTACCTTCCAATGACTAATTTCCTGCATTCCACTGAACTGATGACTGGAAAATGACTCTAAAAAAAGACATTCTTTCAATCTAATTTTATTACAAAAGCAGGCATTTAGTTGAACCATGTAATATGTGTATATGTGTGTGTATACATACACATATACACATATATGGATATATGGAAAAAAATAACTTTTATGAAGCACTTCAGAGATACATTTTGGTCCTTAAACAATTGGTTCAGGTTGTTTATTGATTTTATGTGAAGGAAAGCAAATGGAAGTCACACACTTATTTTCTTAAATTATAAAATAAATGCTATAATACAATAATGACCCATAATATAAGTGCTAAAAAGTTAAGGATGTTCAACACAGGATTGCGTATGTGTGTGTGTGTGTGTGTGTGCATTCAAATAAAAATTTCAGCACCTGGCACTTTGGTACAAAAAATTTCAACAATCCCATAAATCTTAACATTCTTTTTCAAATTTAGATTTCACTCTTTCAGATATGACAGCAGAGAAAATGTTCAGGGCGCTGAAACAGGTCTCTTTTAATGAAACATCAACCTTCTGCCAGATAGATGATTTTTGCTATTAAAAATCCTTATTTTTATTTAGAGCTATGCACTTTAAGTTATATACTTACTGAGTAAGATGATGATACAAAGCAGAATTGCAATGATAGCACCTGTTCCAAGTCCAGCACCCACAATTCGATCAACATCAGTACAATCTCCATTGGAATCACACTGGCAAACTTTCACTCGAAGAACAGAAGTGTTGGATTTGGGAGGATTTCCTGAATCAGTAATTATTATTGGAACTTCATAGATACCAGCCTCAAGAAATTTTATTTTTAAATTGAGCTGAGCAAAATCACCTATTTTAAAAAGAAAAAAAAATGCTATGATTTTAATGGATTATATGTGCAAAAAAAAAAAAAGAAAAAGATCCCATGATCTATGTTAAGTATAGCTAAATTTATACAAAGATTGACTACAGCCTTGAAGGTAGTAGGATTATTTTTCTTTCCATTTTTGGTTTCCTAAAAATATACTAGTAGTCCTTTCTTTGAAGGCGTTTTGAAACATTATCTTAATTCATGGGTCATCACTGGCAAAAACTTATTACCTAGTGCCTAGACTTCCAACTTTTAGCTTTTCCTTATTTATTCAGTCTAGTTCTCCCTAGAACTTTATTGGAAGTCTTTTCATTTTGTTAACACATAGTAGAGATTATATTCTATGGCTACAGTTTTTGAGATATCACAGTCTTTGAGAGTAGTCTTGACTTATTTTAAACCTGACATATTGGTTAACGTATTTTTAATCACACAAGATTTAAGGATGAAATAAAGATTTTCTGTTCTAAAAACCTCTTATCCACATATACATTCAAGCAACTAGCTTTTACCATTAAGCCGAGTGATGGTCCAATTCCTCTTGATACTTGGTGGAGACAAGGGAAGATCAAAAGCAAATGGTCCAGCATTTGGATCAATATCATAATCAAGTGCTGTGATGTTAATCGAATTGGGGTCTGGAGTTTCACAGGTCTCTGCCTCTTGAGGTAACACTTGGGGAGCATTGTCATTAATGTCAAGTAAATAAATCTGCAGTGTGCCAGTTCCACTCATAGGAGGAATTCCTTGGAGGGGAAATAAAGATAAAACAATTTAATGATGATAATACTAATGATAAAAACCAAACTGCTTATAAATTTTGCAACTATTATGAAGCACTTAAAACTTTTAATTTCTTGTCCTTACATCTGTGCAACCTTTGGAAAACAACCATGCCTAGGTACCTGGGCTGAGTGTTATATGGCTCTTGATCTCTTGCTTATCTCACTCAAAAGGAGGACTGAGCCCTCCCTGCTGTTCTAGAATGATAATGTGGCCATTGCTACCAACAATGTACTGTGGCTTCATTTAACCCCTGCATCCTAGTCCATTCTATTCAGTATCTAGCATGTTTCTAGCATTGTGTGAAGATGCAGTGAGAAACAGAAAAGGAGTTGAACAAATGACCCCCACCAAGGCCAAGATACAGCCACATAAAATCAATGAGAGGTTATTTTTACAAACAAAACGTAAAATTTTCCCCAATATTGCCTATGCCCCCTCACTTGAGGCATTTCCTCACTCATTAATTTTTCCTAGAGCTCTTCTTTGCTCCTACCACACTCTCCCATGTATTATACTTTATTTGTCTATCTTCTCTCCTGATCTCCCTAGAAGCTTACATTTGAGAGGGGAGAGAATGCTTTTCTTGTTTTATTTTGTTTTTTTCAGCTTAATATCATCACCACCTAGAAGAATGAAGGTGGGCCTTAAGGATGACTGAATCAAAGTAGGACCTAGTTTAGAACACATTTAAAAATCACGTATCTTAATATAGGAAAGTACCTCAAAAAACTTATCTGGTCCAGGGTCTTGCCTCCAGGTAGAATATACAACTCACCCATACCTGTAGAGTTGGTAAGGATGAAGTGCCATATATGTGGGTCAAATGAATGAGGTGATTAGTGCTGGGTGGCGTTGATTTGAGAACACTTTCATGAGAGGATAAATTGCCCTGAGAAACCAAGTATCTGAACCAAGTATCAGAAGACAGCCACTGTGTATGATAACAACTGGCAAGAATAGAAAAGGAAATGATCTCATGTGGGCAGCATATTTTAGGGACCTATCCAACTGAAGCAGAAATGGGATGATGATAAAGTATGAAAGAAATAGGTGAAGCCAGATGACAAATGAGTTTATCACAGAATCAATCTGAAGAGCTGGAAGGTATTTTAGCTGTCACCTAGTCCAGGTCATATGTGAATGGTATCACACACCTGACTAGTAGTCTCCAGCCTCTATTCTAAGGACTCCAAGGAATGGGAAATCACCACCTCTAGAGGCAGACAGACTATTCTACTTAGAGGCAGCAACACCTGTTAGGAAGATTTTACTGACATCAAGCCTAAATACGCCTTGGCAATTTCCACCTATCGCTCCAGGTTCTGATTTCTGAGACCAAGGCAAAAAACAAACAAAACAACAACAAAAAAACCAACCCAAAAAACAAACCTAGCCCCTCTTTCACCTAGCAGCCCTTCAAATATGGGAATGATGCAGTTATTATATTATCTCCAGAGGTTTTTTTTCTCCACGCTTAAGCATCTCCAGTGCTTTCAGCTCAACTGATCCTCACAGATCATGGAGCCAAAGCATCTGCCTACCTATCCTTGTCACCTTCCTCTGGGCATTCTCCACTTTATCAGCGTCCTTCTTAAACTATGGCACCCAGAACTGAGCTCCAGATAAAGCCTGATGACGGTATTGCACTATGGGACCATCAACTTTTTAATTTCTAGAAGTTGCTATGCTTTTCTTAATTTCTAGGTTGAAGAATTTTATTCTTCCCTAGTCTATCTTTCCTATACTACACAGAGTGTTGGTTAGAACTAAGAGCTTGATGGATGAATACTCCATCTAGAATTTTTTTAAGCACACACAAATTTTTAAAGCATTTTAAATTTTATACACACAGGTAGACAGAAACCCAATAAATAAAATTATCAATAATAATGATTTAAATTTAAAATTTATTACATGTATGCAATATACACATATATACATATATAATATATGTTTATAAGAGAAGCCAGATGACAAATGAGTTTATTGCAGAATCAATCTGAAGAGATGGAAGGTATCTTATCTGCCATCTAGTCCAGATCATATGTGAATGATATCCCAGCTATATCACACACCTGATTAGTCTCATGCCTCTGTTCTAAGGACTCCAAGGAAAGGGAAATCACCACCTATAGAGGCAATCAGATTATTCTACTTCGGGGCAGCAATACCTGTATATCATATATATACATACATAGATAAATAATATCCCAAAAGTCTAAGTGCACTTTTAGGTTTCAGAAGTTTAAAACTGCACTAAGACTTTTGGGATATTCTGTGTATATTTTTGTGTGTGTGTGTGGACATATATACACAAGTACACACACATATGTAATATAATCCCACATACACATATACACACACAACAAACACCAGAAAGTGAGTGAGGCATTGAGTCATCCTTTTTTCATTGAAACACATGACTTCTAGCATCTAGAGTTTATAATTCTAATGCATGGATACTGTGGTGTTGGGGGAGGGGAGCGTATCCTAAAGGGGTTTTGTGTCAAAACTCCAACATTTATAATACATATTTCTATAAATTCATTGAAAGTATTGTGTGTATGTATTTTAAATACATGTGTGTACATATGTGTGTATTATACCCCCTCCTGTGTGTGTAATGTATGGATATACAAACACATCAAAAGAGTGAGAAAGAAATATGTAAAAGAGTCTTGAAATTAGAAAAAAATTAACATACCTTTATGTCCGACCATCCTATTTCAATTAACCACATATAGCCATAAACTCATAAGAAAGAAAAGTAATGTCCCGAGCTGCCAAATTAAGGCACATATGTCTGAACCTAAGCATACACCCCCACAACTCCTCTATACAAATATATCTTAACATCTGTAGTTTTTAGTTCCAAGGAAGACAAAAAGCTATCTCTTACTCATGGACGATATAAAACAAGAATGGTACTTCCTTGGCTGACTGGCACAAAGACTCCCTCTTGACAGGCCATGGCAGAAACTGTTCCAATCGAAGTTGTCACTGAAACTTATTTTTGAACACCAACTTACACAGCAGCAGGGCCAAGAAATATCAGTTACACTGGATCTGTCATCAAGGAGATTTGCTATAAAAAGTAATCTATCTGAAATGTATTACACATTTCTTAGGAGAGTTCCTGGAAATGGTTCTTCCTGAAAGTTATGGTGGGACTGTTTTTTATAACTGCATATACTGATAGAGTCTAAGAGAAACAGATTTTTAAAATCATGGAATGCCAACCTTTACAATTTTTAAAACCTGAGGTTTACTGTTGTGGTTGTTGTCCTTGTTTTCAAACGGCTCTGCAGAGTACAATTCTGCAATGGTTAAACTGTCAGGAACAAGTATACTATTAAATTCTGGATAACACTTATCCTGAAACCTTAACTATTCTGAACTTGGCCTTGATGCTCAAACACCAAAAACAGCCGACTGCCAACCAAACTGGATATCCTCAATCATCTGCACTAAAGTCCTTATACTCAAACAAAAGAAGGAGACCATAGGGCCTCACTAAGGGTTTCTTATTGTTAGTTTGGGCAGTCAGGTGGCACAGTGGATAGAGTGCCGGGCCCGGAGTCAGGAAGACTCATCTTTTTGAGTTCAAATCTGATCTCACACACTTACCAGCTGCGTGACCCTGGAGTTTCCACATCAAAGAAATCACAAGCCCTGGAGGTATTAATATATTCTCACAAAGCTTAAGAACACCCTGAAGACTGAACTGTCTTATTTATTTTTATATTCTTCCTCCGCTTCCTTTCCCTCTCTCCCTCCCTCCCCACCCAACAGCCAAGACAGAACCTTATACATAATAAGTAGGTCTTTACAAATGGTGGAAAGAATGATGCTTGGTCATGTAGTCAGAACAGATGCTGCAAAACAGAAAGCTGGGGCTGCTAGAAGTGGACATAGCAGCAAAAAGGGACAGGAGGGGAAAACAAAGGAAAGCTACAAAATGCAAAACCATAAACTGAAAAAGCACCAACTTTGAGATAATTTAGCATAGGGACAAATGATGCTAATTTTATTTATAACTGCTCCTCGTCTATGATGCAAACAGATTTCTTTCGAAGAGTTAAGAATCATTTTAAAAAAGGTCTCTGACCAATCCAAATAGTCAGAATTCTGATGAGGAGAGCCAAAGAAAGACTAAGCCTCAGTTTGTTGGTCCCACAGGATAAAGTGAACACCTGTTCCTTTAAAATGTACCCTTTCTTTAACACAGGGTATTTTGGTACCCCCTAACGAGTGTTGTTACCATGCTCTTGGCCTGTTTGTCAGATCCTTCGATGAGCCCTACTCAGAGCCCGTTTACTCTCATTTTATATGTAATTATAACCAACTCGGTAATCTGGTTTTCAAACTGATGTCAAATTAGAAACAGAAAATTAGAAGGAGAGACAACACACTGCTAGCAGTAAACCCACAATTTCATGAAAGCTGAGGAGGAGAGTGAAACACTATAAAAACAGACACAATAATTAAAAAGTCATAGTAGTCTGAGATAATTTAATTTAGGGTCAAATAGCCCTACATATGTGAGTAGAACCTGTATTACAATAGAGTGCTAGAGACAGATCTATATGTGTGTGTGGGGAGAAGGAGGTGTATCTTTATATTCTCAGCTCATTTTACAGATGAGGAAACAGAGGCAAACAGGGTTAAGTAACTTGCCCGGGATCACACAGCTAGTAGAATGCTGGAGACTGGATTTGAACTCAGGTCTTCCTAACTCTAGGCCCAGTGCTCTATCCACTGTGCTACCTACCTGCTCATCAATGTATACAGTTATACCTTCCACATTATGGGGGTTAGGGGCCTGGTGACCTCATGATGTAGAAAAGCCACACATAAAACTTTTTGGCCCTTTCTTCATACTAGAGAAGAAATTCAATTTTTTTTTCTTTTATGAAGTTTTTATAGTATTAAAATATAAACTAAGTTTATATTATACAATACTATACATCTTTTTTCTAAACTTTTTCTGGCCTTTACATGCCATCTGTAGCTTCAGCAAAACTGCTCTAAAATTTCCATTTAACTTCTTATGCCAATTCACGATATAGCAAAACCATGATGGGAAAAGTTGTGATGTGGAAAGGATAACCATATATGTATGAATATATGTGTGTGTATATATGGACATACATACACACACACACACACATATATACACATGCATATGTATGTGTATATATGTATGTATGTTATTGATGTTGAGTCATTTTAATTGTGTCTGACTCTTCATGACCCCGTTAGGGGTTTTCTTGGCAAAGATACTGGAGTGGTTTGCCATTTCCTTCTCTAGCTCATTTTATAGATGAGGAAACTGAAGCAAGCAAAGTTAAATGACTTTCCTAGGGTCACATGGCTAGTAATTGTCTGAAGTCAATATTTGAATTCAGGTCCTCTTGACTCCAGGGTCATCTATAATGCTTTATATTATAGTCTCAAGCACTAAAGATTCTTTATCTATTACGCCACTTAGTTGCACGTGTGTATCCATACATATGTATTCATAATTATGACACCGAAAAATCAAGGTCATATTGTGTTCATGCTCATATTATAATTCAGAAGGCACATAATTCTGAAATATACTTTAGGCAAGATAGAACATTCCATCGCATAGAGGACTGATTCCCTTATCTCAGATACTTATAAATCTCGACTACTTCATACCCTGATGACACTGGATAAATGTGGTATTACTGTATGAATAAAAAAATGGAAACTTTAGAAGACATACACTGTAATATTTACCATTGTCAGAAGCTAGAAAAGTAGCATTGTACATATTGTTTTTCACATTTGGTGATTCTCTATCCAAAACAGCTATTGTGGTTATCTGCCCATTAACAGGATCTATTTTTAGCCAATTGGCAGGATCGAATAGTTTTGTATATCTGCAAAGTGAAAATATATTAAGTTTAGATGCTTTATGATCATTTAAAAATGAAAAATAAAAAATATTTTACTTTCACATATTAACTTCATTAATTTATATTCTTATGGCTCATGAACACAAGTGCAGGGTTGACAGAGAAAGATCTCCCAGGGTAATGACAAAGGGTGACAGATGATAGTAAGTTCAGTTTGCTGAATTCATTTTTTTATTATGGTACAGGAGCAGCAAGACTGGTGCTATTAAGTTCCTCTTACACAATAGTCACAGGGATGCCTTATAATAAATTGGACAGATCAGGTTTTATGATCTTTTTCACTCATTTTTTTATCAGGTTGTAGAGACAAAATTCTAGAAAAAATCATGCAAATTACCATTAGATCAAAGGCCAATAAGAAGAAAATTATCACAAAAGATGGAACCTTTCTCTAAGACCAAGTGTTAAAGTCCCTGTTACTTACCACACATTTTATCATTAGTAAGACCACGTCACACTAAAGCTTCACGGCATGAATTTTCAGTCTTACTTCTATTCTTATAAGTCATTCACTGTACAACAGGCAATAAATACCCCAGAATCCTTCACACTATTAGGGTCAGGTCAAGAACAATCAGTAAACATTTATTTAGGGTGATACTAATACTTATTATGTCTGGGAAGAAATTTACAGCTACCATATTAGGTAAAATGGTGGCTTGTGAGGTTTCAAAAAAATGTTTTTGGGATTGTCTATGGATCCCATTCATTAAAGGTATTCTTATCTTTACCAACCTTGTGTCTGCTCATTAGGATAGATAATTAGGGCTTTGTTGCAGCTGGACCTCTTTTGTGATAAGCCTTCTAAGTTCAATAACTATTTTCCCAAACACTTCAAAAATAATTAGTTCTTACATGCTGGTTTTGACAGGATGAATTTGGGTTTTTTTCTTTCTCACTGATATAAAGCTTCTTGAGTTCCCACTGTTCCCCAGCCCCCAGCCCCTGACATAAACTGCTCTTTTAATGTTATTTAACATTAAAGTTCAGACTAGGTCATTCAAACACATTAAAAAAAGATAGAATAAAAAGGTGAAAATATGTAATTGTGTAACAGAGGCTTAATTGGCTTATATGGACAATCTCAAGGAGCTGAGAATTTTGGAGCTAGAAGAAAACTGGTGCTTGTCCACCGCCACCCCCACCCTACCCCAAAGAATCAACACAAGTGAAACCACACAGCTCTTATTCATAAGATGCCTTTCCTACTAAAAATTTCTTACTAAGTAAATTGTAATTAACCTTTATGTGCTAAGTTTTTACATATAAGAAGTGGAAAAGAAAAACCTGGATAAAATAAACATGAAGTAATTGAAAAAAAAATCAGTTCTAAGCTAAACCCTGTACCTAATATTTTGCTGCATGTATCGATCTGGATCCTGAGCAGTGAATGTTGTTAACATGGTACCAGCACGGAGTCCCTCCTCATGGCGCACGAGCTTGGGATTTGGGGTGAAATAAGGATTCTCATTTACATCAATC
>CM053587.1:171694903-171719721 GCA_028646515.1 Pseudochirops corinnae | reverse complement strand
GGCAATTTTCTATTTGGAAAAAACCCATCAACATCTGCTTCATTTATAAATCCTAAACCCTCTAACTATTCATGAATATAAATTTATAAATACAATTATTTAACACAACAATAGTAAACTTAAAAAAGCAGTGTGCATGTATATTAGCCTTTTAGAGGTACAAAGTATATTACACAAGCAGAGTACTTTACATATGAGACAGCTGAACGATACAGTGGAAATGTGCTTGGGAGTCAGAAATAACTGAATTCAAATCTAGCCTCAGATTCTTTCTAGCTCTTTAATCCTGGGCAAGGTAATTAATGTCTGTTTGCCTCAGTTTCTTCAACTGTAAAATGGGGATAATTATAGCATCTACTCCAAAGGATTGTTGTGAGGCTCAAATGTTATAACAATTATAAAAAGCCCTTAGCACAGAGCACGGAACATTCCCTTCCCTTTATATGATCCTCATAATAGCTCTATGAGGCAGGGAGTACAAGGAGTACATTTTTCAGATACAGGGTTAGTCAAGTACTTGACTACTTGTCAAGGTCATATCATTGATGGCAAAGCCAAAGCTCAAATTTAGATCTTCTGATTTTCAGTCTAGGACTCTTTTACTGCATGACTTCTCTAAGGAAGAAAATAAGAGAAAGCATTTGGTGGGATGAATGATCAGTTAATTTCTGGAGTCACAGTAAAAAATAAGAGTCTAGAGAAATCAAATCTGCAGATAATCTTTTAAGCCCTAATTTTAGCCATTCAATCAAATCTGTAAGGTTGACTATTAAACAAGTTGATAACAAGTAGTCAAATGAAATGATTCAAGTTTCAGCTCTTTTTATTTCCCTCAACTATCCTCTACTGAAGGTGCAAATGAGCAATATGATGGAATAATGAAAAGAAGCCTGGATACCCTAACCTAGATAATTTCCAGTCTAAAAATAATCAGAGAATGGCCAACTATCACAAAATGAGTTGGTGACTAAGGAGCAAACGATCCTTCTCTATCTGTACAATCATATAGCCCACAGACAACATTTAATGGTTAATTATTTCACTCAAGACAGAAAATAAGGTAAAAAGTAAGATCATGAATATTTCATGTTTTGAATGTTAAGAATTTCACTTCTGAGTAGAGAACTCAGATTTTTATAGGAAAAAAATTATGCTTTCTTCCAATTTAGATCTTTGGCATTTTATAATGCAGTACTTGCTTTTGAATGTAGTCACTCTCTGGTCTTAGTACATAAAGGAAGGGGTGGGGGAGAGAAAAGGACACTCTCAATGAGAAGGAAGAAGAGAAGGGACTGAACTTTAAAAGGCTTTTAAATTATAGATCTAGTATTTATCATCAGTTAAAGAGCTGTCCCCCTTCTCTTTAGTACTAAATTGGTTGGTAATTAAGGACTCTAAGAACTATTCTTTTGAAGACTTTAAAATAAAATATAAACACTGTCATATTATGTCCAAACTGTTTTCTGAAGAGCAGCTACCTATATATCTCTCCACTCCATTCAAATCACTCCCATAATATCTTCTGGCTTGTTCATCCCATGCCAAAAGTCTAACAACCATCCATTCTGGCATGTGTTTGAGTCATCACTCCCTAAGAATTTTAAAATGATTATGAAAAATGAAATCTGAAAATCTTCAACCAGAACAAAAGTTAATAACAAGGTTCAGCTAATATTATCTTACAAAATGGTAAAAAAAAAAAAAAGTCTAAATTCATTTTTTAAAAAATCACTTTTATTTACAATCATGAAATCTGACAATGTACCAACTGTAACTGGCATCAAATAAGAGACAATTGAATCTCATTTCATATGAAAGTTAGGCTATCAAGTCAGCAAAAGGGGAAATCATATACTAAAAATTTCTCTCAAAAATTCCTTAAATAAATCACAAAATACAATGGTCTTTAAACAGCTTTATCTAGGAAGGCATGAGGCTCTCTTTAAAAGAATGCAATCTGTATCAGAAAGATGATGGAGTTGAGGATGGTAGCTTTGGAAATAATTAAACATAAATTTTATTTTTCACTACACTGACAGGTATGACATCAGATGGATGAACACAAGAACAGGCAAAAAGTTAGCTGCTAAAAAAAAAAAAACCAAAACTAACTGGGGCAGCTAGGTCTCAGAGTGGAAAAAGTACTGGTCCTAGAATAAGAAGGACCTGAATTCAAATCTGTCCTCAGATACTTCCTAGCTGCGTAACCCTGGGCAAAGTCACTTTACCTCGATTGCCTCAAAAAACAAAACTAAAAAAAGCAAACAAAAATCTAATGAATACAGGGGAAATCATCTTAAAAGGGCATTCACGTATTAAGTGGAATGACAGGCCATTGACACTATTGAGTTAGCTGAGTAGCATTTATTAACTTTTAAGTCCAGGCGAGGTTCTGTGCTAAATGCTAGAGATAGAATAAAAAGCAAAACCAAAACAAAACAAAACAAAACTAGTCGCTTTCTTTGAGGAATTCACAGTCTAATGAGGGAGACAACATGCAGCAAACAGCTATCTACATAAAAGATATATACAAGATAAATTAGGGATAATCTCAGAGGGAAAGCACTACGATTAGGGACTGGCAAAGAGTTTCTGCAGAAGATGGGACATTAGCTGAGACCTGAAGGAAGCCAGGAGGTAGGGATTTGGAGGGTGAACATTGCAGGTATGGGGGAACAGTCAGTGAAAATGCTAAGAACTGCAAGATGGAGTGTCTCGTGTGAGGAGTAGCAACGAGGCAAACGTCACTAATTTGCAGAGTACATGGAGAAGGGTAAAGTATAAGAAGACTAGAAAGGTAGAAAGGGGTCATCTTGAAGAACTTTAAAAAGAATTCTATTATTTCATTCATAAGGTTAAGAGGAAAGACTATAGAGTTGGTTGAATAGGGTAGATACTATGGTAAAGTCTATGTTTAAGGAAGATCAATTTCATGGCTGAATGAAGGATGTATTAGAGTGGAGAGACACCGGAGGCAGGAAAATCAACCAGAAGGCTATTGCAATAGTCCAGGGGTGACATGGTGAAAGCCTGCACCAGTAATGGCAGCGTCAGGGGGGGGCAAAAAGGCATATATGAAGAGATGTTGCAAAGTAGAATCAACAGGCTTTGGCAACAGATATGGATATGGGGAGTTAAGAGAGATTAGTGAGGAGTCAAAGATGATGTCCAGGTTGTAAGCCTGGGTAACTGGGAGGATGGTGGGACCTTAAACAGTAATAGGGAAATCAGGAATAGAGGGAAGTTTGGGGAAAGATGATATGTTAAGTTTTAGAAATGCTGACATCCAAATGTTGAACACTGTCCCATAGACAAGCTTAAAATGTCCATAGGACATGCAATTTGAGATAGGCAATTGGGAGAAAGATTATAGGACCAAATAAGTAGATCTAGAATCATCTGCATAAAGATAATAAATGAAACTGTGGAAGCTGATGAAATAGCAGGGAGGAAGAAGAGAAGGGATGCCCAGGACAGAGCCTTGAGGGACATCTACAGTTAATGGGCATGGCACAGATGAAGATTCAGCAAAGGTAACAGATAAGAAGTAGTCAGACAAGGAAGAGGAGAACCAGGAGGAAGCAGTGTCATGAAAATCTAGGGAGAAGAGCATCTCAAGAAGAGGCTGATTGACAGTATCAAAAGCTGCAGAGAGATCAAGAAGGATGGGGACTGAGAAAAGATCACTCAATTTGACAAATAAGAGATCATTAGACACTTTGGACAAAAGAGTTTCGCTGGAGTGATAAGGCTGGAAGCCAGACTAAGAGAGAGCTAAAAAGAGGGAGAAGCACCTGTTCTAGACAGAGTTTTCAGAGAGTTTAGCCAAACAAGAGGAGAGATACAGGACAACAGCCAGCAGAAAGTGAGGGGCATAGGAGACACAAGCATGTTTGTAGGTGGTAGATAAGCATCCAGTGCACAGTTAGTTAGTGAATTAGTAGAGATAGCGGTGGGGGTGGGGGAGTATCAAACTACAGGAGATGGAATGGGAATGAAGAGGGCTTTACCCTGGAAGGAAGGGCTACCCCTTCATGTAAAAATGGGAGTGAAGGAAGAACAAGCAGCAGAAAGTATATGAATGATATGAGATGAAGAGGAGGGAATGCTCCACTAATTATCTCTTTTTTTTTTTCCCCAGCGAAATATGAAGCAAGGTTCTTAGTTGAGAAGGGAGTGCGGAAGACATGGGAGGTTTAAGGTAGGGTATAAAGGTTTGGAAAAACCACTGTGATGAGTGGGAGAGCAAATCTATCATGGAGGCATAAAAAGACTGCTTTGCTACAGTGAGGGCCCAGTTAAGAAGACACAACATAAGTGAGCAGACAATCTGCTTGGCAGTTTTGAGATTTTTCTAGCTTCATTAAGTTGCACATGAGGAATGAAAGTACTGCTTTTGTGGGGATGACAAATGCTGATGTTTGGCAGGACAAGATCTTCAACAGGAGAAAAGGGCAAAGGATTTGAGAGAAGAGGACAGGATAGAGTTGAACTGATTCAACAAGGGGTCAAGATGGGAATGGGAAGAGAGCTGGGGTGTTGGCCTGGGGAACAACTGAAGAGCAGAGGGGCTGAAGAACAGGGCGAGGAGGAAGAACAAGGTTTGGAGTTATGAGGCAGGGGGAGAGGTGGAATGATAACAGATTATGATTAGGCAAATGAATTCAGAATTCACGAACATGGAAGCAGCAGGCTCATGGGTGATATCAAGATAAAGAGTATGACCATTTCTTTTGTGTAGCTGTGGTGGGGTGGAGAAGTAGGTCATAGGAAATGAACAAGTTGAGGAACAGAGAGGTTAGAGTGTTTGAGGAAGTATCAATATGTATGCTGAAATCTAATATGAGGGCAGGAGCTGGAGATGAGAGAACTGTGAGCCAAGCATTAAATTCACTGAGGAAGAAAGAGAAAGTCTTGGAGGTCTACAGACAACAGCTACGAGGATCTTGATTGGGTGATATATATGGACTAAATAAGTCTCAAAGGAGGAGAATAATGATGAAACAGGGAAGACTTGGAAATGGCAATGGGAAACAAACAGTATTCCAATGCCCCCATCATGACTGATGAGAGTATAGCCAATTCTGGAACTAGTAGACAGGAGGAAGCCAGGTCTTAGCGAATACAAGAAGATGGAAGGAGAAAGGAGTAAGAAAGGAAACGGTTTAATGTGTTACCTATAAAGCAGGTATTCCAAAGAATACAGTGGAAGGGTTGGGAGGCTTGGAAGGAGTGGTATGAGGCGGCAGGGAATGGATTGAGTGGAAATAAGGGAACAGTCAGTGAGTGAGAGCTGGAGAACTGGATTTGAACAATGGCAGACGAGAGTTTGGAATCATTGGGATCAGTATTTAAACTGTTATTTCTCTTTCTGTCACATAGCAGAATTTGCATAAGTTAAATATAAGTAGGTTGTGATTCCATCACGTGACAAACTTGTTCTCTGTGTGTTTGTGTGTGCACACACACACATACACATATTCCTATGAGATTCAACACAGGTGACAAATTCCTTAGAATTCGTTCAAAAATTAAATCATTATACAATGTGGCCTTAATATACGCATCATATACAGATACTAATGAAATGGACTAGTACTTACCTTTGCAACTGTTACTAAGCCATCATTACTGTTTGGATCAGTTTGAATTATAAAGCGCCCTGTGGGATCTCCCCCAGTGATTCTATATACTGCATTCCACGCAGGCGTATGGGGCTGGTCTTTATCTGTCACAGTTAGATTTGCAACAATAACTTCTATTCTGTTTTCAGGGACTTCACCATAGAACTACAAAAAGAAACAACTCCCAGTAAAAAATTAATGACCTAGATAAATGAAGGACAACATGTAAAATATCATCCAAATTTTGCAGGACAATCAATTCTTGATAACCCACACTAATGGAGGGGATCCATAGAGTAGATAATAAAAATAACTAATTTATACTTGACTTCCAAAGACTAGATGATATTTTAATTGGTTGATTTACCTTCCTAATTGACTTTTATTTAAACATACATTAAAAATCAGTGATGGTATTATGAATATATAATTATTTTAACTCAAGAGAGAATGGCCTGGCAGAGTGTTATAACAATGAGGAGCTAGATGGTAAGGAAGGCAGCCTGGATGGACTTTAATTTTCACTGCTGATAATTATATTAGAAAGTGGACAATGGAGAAACAATTCTCAATTATGAGTTGAAGAACTGTGGGGTCTGATCAAAGTCAGAGAGTTGATTTTGCCTGACATATCTTTTGCTTCATTTAAAGGAGACAAAATTTGATAGGCCACCATTTTTAACTTGCTACACAAGCATGTAACTAGCTGGTCTCCTTGGAACCTACCAGAAAACTGATGCTTTGGACACTATTTAAAGATACGGTGATGAAAAATGCCATCACTACTTCCAGAGTATAAGAAAATTCCAAACATAGTGAATGCATTTACAATACGTAGCAAAGCTTCTTAGTAATGGCTCTACAAACAAACTTCAAATGTCAAACTGTACTTACAGTCATAGCAGTGAACTCAGGAGGGTTGTCATTGACATCTGTGACTGTGATGACAGCTGTTGCTGTGTTTGAAAGACCATATGTTGGGTTTCCTTCCATGTCTGTGGCTTGGATTATTAACGTGTACTGTTGTACTTTCTAAAACACATAAGGATGCCAACACGAGTTAGACAAACTAAATCTTCAATATCAGGCATTATATAGAGTGAATATATGGTCTTACACAGTGAGTTTATAGTCTTATTCATTCTTGTTAACCACACCTGAAATGTCTCAAGTGGTGTCTGTATTATTATAAATGTACCTCCATTCCTTCACGCACAGCACATATGTGGAGGAAAGCCTCATGTACCTGTGTGAAGACTAAAGACCAGCTAATCCTGAACTTCACTTTGCCTTTGTTTTCACAAGGTTTCCCTCTACTTGCAATTTACCAAAACCAGAAGCAACCAAAAAAAAAAATCTACTAATTTCAATTTCATTTCCTAGTCTACCAGTTTCAAGGCCTATATGTAGTTGACAATACTAATGAAGACAACTCAAAAAGTATAAAGTAAGGAAGAAAAAAGGAAATATGGACAGTGTGTAGATGTGTCTGAAGTGGACCAAATGCTCTTCTCAATATTACAGCTACAAATAAGTCACATAGCCTTCAAAGGAGTCAAAATTAAATTAATGGCTCACCTTTCTCTTTATTATTAGTGCTACCACTGAGAAATTACTCTTAATTGCTTAGTAAATGACTGGGGTTATTTAGCAATGGATAAAATAATCATTATCTAGAAGGTATTTGTAGTTTTTGGAACTCAGAATGAAATTTAAAATTTGAAATGAATTGGACCTCACCATTTGAAATCTAAAGATCTGTAAGTGATCTGTTAGGCCATTGGTATACCTGCCAAAGCTTCCTGTTAGGAAGATAGAGTAGTATGGATGCTATGATGTAAGATGCAGAAGATTATGAGTCAGATTAATTTGGGACCTAGTCTCATTTCAGTCTCTTACTAGTCATATGAATTTGACCAAAATATTTCACCTCTTTGGGCCACTGTAAAAAGATGGCAGGCCTCAAAGATTCATAAGCTTATCCATCCAGTTATAAAATTCTCTAATTCTAATTTTTAAAAGTAGAGCTAAAACATCTGAATTCCCTAGAGTAAAACTGGCAATGGAAAACTACAGGAAATTTCATTGTTTTCATAATACCCAAGCATTTCAAACAACCTAACTCCCCTTTCCATTCAGTATAAACTTAAACTGCAAATTTCAGCACCCTATTTCTTCACAGATTTGCCAAACTGAGTCCCATTCTCAAGGTATAGTTATAGCTCCGTCAGAAGAGACCCAAATGAAGCACTGGTTTTAGATGTCATCGGGGGCAGGGAAAAGAAGAGAATCATTCAAAACTCACAGACTAGATTCTTAAATCATCTGCCCACCCAAATGTCAGTCTGTGTTACTTCAAATTTTTTTTTAAAGGAATGGAAATACCCATTTTGTTAATGTGAGTAAGACAGGAATACAGCTGGCTGAGCCACTTTCATTTTTCTTAACCCGTAACATCTCACTATAATGCTTACGTAGGTTAAAACATTTCTCAACGGCTTCCTTTTCCAATCCAGAGTGCCGTTTCAGCTTAGTGCTCTCATGGTTAGTGAAAGATTATTGCAGGGAATTCAGTTCAGCCTCCCAGCTGAAAACCATGAAGATAAGCATTTGTTATGACTTTGAAATGTCACTTTTGTTAGCTGTTATTTGCAGCAACAGAAGAGAATTCTCAGAAAAAAAAGAAAATATATGAAGTGTTAAAAAAAAAAAAAAACATTAAAAAGTCCAAACTTCTTGCTACATGGAGACATAGTGTATTGCTACTTACTTAATAAAGAATCTTTGAAGAGAATGGATTTTTTTTTCAAATCACAACATATTACCTTTTTTTTTTTAAAGACAGAACTAGGAGCAGTGGTAGTAGTCACTTGGAATTTTACCTCATTTCAAATCCTGACATTTCAATTTAGTAAGCAATAAAAGGTCACTTTCTTTACAAAAGAAAATAGCATCAAAATTTCTTATAGTTTGTTTTAGGAGTGTGCTAATAACTGTTTAACAACTGGCTCCCCCCAACAAGTATGCACAACACACTTTTAAGCTGCATTATTAACATTTACCCCATCACTTTCTTAAATCTATACCATCAACAAAACAATGCATCAGACCCTGATTTGTAGTATTTGCCAATTAAAGTCCAAGGTAGGGATGGGGCACCTGTGGCCTCAAGGCCACATGTGATCCCCTTGGTCCTTAAGTACAAGCCTTTGATTGAATCCAAATTTTACAGAACAAATCCCTTTAATAAAAGAATTTGTTCTGTAAAACTTGGATTCTGTTAAAAGGCCACACTCAAAGACCTAGAAGGTCTCATGTGGCCTTAAGGCTGCAGGTTTCCCACCCCTGGTTCAAGGTATAACACCTGACACTGAAAATTTAACAATTTGCTTGAAAGGCCAGTTCAAGATGTCTCCAGAACACCATCATTTGTTTTACAATCTCCTCTTTATCTAAATGTTTCACAAGACATCCTATAATTCAAGGGGCCCCTCCATTGGTCTTTGAATATTATACCCTAGACGAAAAATTCAAAGCAAATCATAAAATTTGGGAAGATGGCAATGGTTTTGAAAAGCTATCAGTGCTTTAAGTATAGCAAAAATAGATGCCTGGCTGATATCTTTGTATCAACAAGAGTAAAAATAAAGCCATATGGTTGTTCAGAAACTTAGTTCTAGCTGACAACATCTCCAGAGCACTCAGAGACATGGGGAAACTTCTTCCCTCACGTCACATCTAACCCGCTGACATTAGGTTTAGAGAAGCTAAAGCATAGACTTTTTGTTTTGAAAGAAACCTACTGAAAATATTCCAATCATTAATAAGAGTTCTAACTATTAGAATTATATATTGTGGGGAAAATGACACTGAAATTAATTTTCTGAAAGAGGAGAAACAGATTTCTTTTAAAAAAAATCAAAGAATCTCCATTAGACTGGGAAAAAGTCTTAACAAGTCAACCAATTTATCTATGCCCTTGTTTTCAACATGGATTACCATAAATGATTAAAGATGGGTGAGAATTTTGTTACAATATCATAATATCAGAGAATTTATAACACTCCTTAACGGAGCATTCCTTTCAAGCAATTCTTTTCAGGTCTAGCTGAGCTCCAGAACTTTAGTTTTTCAGTTTCACCTCCTTCTGGTTTCAGTAACGACTTGTTACCAAACACCCTGTGATAAAAGTCTCACTGTAGCCTTCTATTCTGCAAACCACATCATGTGACTCCCTTTAATCCTTTTCTTCTGCTTTCCAACATGTTCCCAGTTTTAGAACTGACCAGTGAGGAGAAAATACAATGTAAAATAAAGATCACTGAACCTGTATTTAGGAGACTTGGGTTCAGTCTGGGCTGCAGGATAAACTATGTGGCCTTCAGAGCACAATACTGAAATCCTCTGGGCCTCAGTTTCCTATCTGTACACTGATGTCATTAGATTTCATGACTTCCCAAGAGTCTCTTTCAACATTAAAATTCTGATTCATGATAGAATGATTTGGTGATTAAAGGAAGCTAGAATCCTATGTCTGCATGTCAGAACCAGAAACTAACTATGAAGAACAGAAATACATTAAGAGATAAGATAGATTAGCTGGTATTTGAGAGAAAATAACTAAGAATTTGATTTTTAAAGTGTCATCCTGCCTATGTTTATCAACATTAAAACAGCATTTCTCATAAGAAAAGAGGTAAAATGTCATACTGATTTGAAATAATACAACTGCAAGGAATATTACAAAATCTAAATGCATTTCAACAATTTCTAACACAAACACATTCTTTAAAAAAGAATCTTCAGCACTTTGATGTTAACAGGTACAATTTAATAGGCATATATCTTACACTAAATGTGCCTGTTAGTTTAGCAGTGAACACTGTAATTCTCATGGGTTCCTGGCACTTTATTAATGTCTCCAGCACTCATTTTTTGTGTATATTGTATATATATATATATATAATTGAAATAGTAAAATTTTATCTCATACAGTTCAAATCAATGCTACTATGTCAATTTAAAAAATTCATGAAATCCAAATTCTTAACGTTCTTAACAGTTATAAGCCAGTCTATTTTAAGGAGATTTTGTGTGATACATGCCATATGAAAAAAACTGATTTATCTATCATATCTTTTATTCACTGACATTTTAATAAATTAATATACTGATAATTTATATTCACAATGATGAGTCTCTATAATCCTAAAGTATTTTACATCATCAACTATGTTAAACTGTATCAACTTTAGTTATATTATTTGCATTTTATTCACTGAAATGCTAGCAATTCATTTTGACAAATATTTAACAAGTATCTACTATGATCTCAAGACTGTGCAAGATTCTTTAGTAGGTGAGAGAGGAGTTCCAAAATAATAATAAGACATAGCCTTACCCTCAAAGAGAGGGACTAGTTGGGTAGACAAAACAAAAAAGGTAATTATGTTCCACCTTATACCATTCTTTAAGTTAAAAAGTGAGTAATACAGATAATAAACAGCAAAGTCCAAAAAAGCAAGCGATCAATTTGGAAACCTGAGTGGCAAAGCAAAAGAGAGATGGAAGTGTTGGAACTAGAGCTGGACCTTGAAAAAAGGAACAATTAGGGTAGGGAAAAAAGCAGAAGACTATTCTATACAGAAAAAAAGTATAAACAAATTACCAGAGATGGAAATGATCTGGCGGGTTTTGTGTGCTTTTTTAGCAGGACAATGAGAATACTGCATGGGCTAGAATTGAAGGTCCACATATCTATATTCATATACTATCTATATATAGATAAATAGATATGTATGTATAAATGTGTGTATATGTGTGTGTCCATATAATATATGTATTATAGAGAGAGAGAGAGAGATGTGTGTATAACATTTTAATAACAATATTCATTTCTTGATACTAGGGAATTTTTTGCAATAATTATCTTAATATTTTCAAATGTAAGCTATTGTAATTTCCAAACATGTTATAGGATTACACAAAAACATCCACCCAAGCTGAAAATGTGTCTCTGCTTTGAAAACTTCGACAATCCACAACTTGTATTGTGGGAAGGGAAAAGACTACTAAGCGGAATGAGCAAAATAGTAATTTTCAAAATTTATTATTAAAATCAAGAAGCAAATTCTAATACTGCAGTTATTCTTCTCTGAAATAAATCAGATATAAAATACTCGCATACTGTGCACTAAATCACAAAATACCAAGAAATGACTTTAAAATTCATCTTAAACATTAACATGCTAAAAACGGTCCCCAGTTTCTCACTATTTTAGATTTTACTATCATTTTTACTTTCATTCAACATAGCACCTCCTATAAAAAAAGCCAAAGATGACAAGCTTAAATATGATACACAGAAAGATTAACAGATATTATCTTAAGAAATATATTTTAAATTTAAAATTATCTGTTGGTTGACATAGTTTTTCTCACTTAAATATTTTAACCCCGGAAGAGAAAGAATGTCTTCATCAAAAGTTAAATACTTAGATGAAATGACATCTTAGATCCTGTGAAAAGAAGCAAATTTTTAGGATAAAATAGGTTTGTGTCAGCTTACTTCTCTATCTAGTCCAGCTGCCACTGTGATAATATCTCCAGTTTCATTGTTGATTGTAAACATGTTGGGGGAAGAGCTGCTTGGAGCCTGGGACAGGATTCGGTACCTCAGCATTCCATTGAGGGCATTCGGATCATCAGCATCAATTGCAGTCACTGTCATCACGTAAGTTCCTAAAGAGAGAACAAATGTCAGCGAAATAGTTTATTTCAGTTAAGCAGGATTGCAGGAAATCTATAGGCCTTCAACTATGGACACAAATTTCCTTCCTTTGTTAAATCTTAATTTTTATTCTCACTAAAAAGCAAACTTTTTAGACCCTACTAGGGACATAAATGAAAGTACTGTATTAGTTTAAAAAAATACAACTTTATTTTTTTGAGAAATTTCTTTACAAGATAGCAACATTCTAAAAAAATTCTATGTATTCTTACCTTTCTCAGGCAACCTTAAAAAATAGGCCAAATTTACTGTCTGTTCATCAGGGATTTAGAATTGGAAGAGACTTTAGAGATCATCTAAACCAGAGATATCAAACTCAGGACTCCTCCAAACCAGATTAAAATGAAACTGGAAAATATTTAACAAAATAAAAAAAATACAATAGAACACAGATGTTGTTAATGCATGGCTCTCTAAGTTAATATGGGCCCACAGGGATCCTTACTTAGGGTTTAGTAGCCCCTGTTTCAATTTGAGTTTGACACCAGTGATTTAGACCAACCATTTGGTCTAAATCCACATTTGAGGAAATTGAGTCTCAGAGTTTTAAATAACTTGCCCATGGTCACATGGGTATCACATGAGAGTCCTTTTACTCTAAATTTAGTTTTCTTTCTGATGTACCAAACTCCATCATCAAAAGGAAATAAGTTGTACAAGTTTTATATCCATTTTATAGATAATGAAACAAATTCTGAGAGGCAAATAATTTGCCCAGGGTCACAGTGTTGTTTGAAAAATCTACAACACAAATATAAACCATAAAGTGTGCAAGATCTAGCAAAACAGTCTATGTCTGTACAAATAAAACAATCTAACATTTAAAAAAATGATTTAGAGGTTTTTTCCCTAAACAAGACTTAACATCCTGAAATATGAACATATATCAATAAAAAAGTCATGAATATTTTTTTCTCCTTTATAACCAGTTTTGAAAGGGTTTATCTTAAGCTAGGCTTCTCAAAAATCTCACTAGAAAAGGAGAAGAGCAGTTTTATTTAAGTTCCAGGTATATCCTATAAGATGAGATATTTTTTTAATTTTTTTAGTAGTTCAACCATGAAATTTTAAATTTTTTGACTCTGTACTATATCCTAATTAGTAAGAAGTCACCACGAGTACTTTGAACCAGATTACACAGGCAGCAATGCTTAGAAAGAGGTCGATTTAAGAGTCACAAGTCACAGTTCTTTTAAAGTCAAACTAAGAGGATAAATAGTTGTTGAAATAATGAATGAATAAATAAAAATGCTTTCCAAAATTCCAAAAGGTACTGGTAACTCATTCATGTACCCATATTTTTTCTTGTTAGCAGTAAGGGAGAAAAAATATGGGGGAGTTTATGTCAGTCATGACCAGTTGGAAACTGAATTATCTTAAAAGTGGTAAATTTTAAGAGACCAGTTGATTTAAACTTAAGTATTTAACTATTTAAAAATAATCCCATTATAGTCAACTTTTGATTCACATGTTAAAAGAGAAGGGAATAAGCTTTCATTAAATACCTACTGTATTTGCTAGGCTCTATACCAACTGCTATACAAATATTATCTCATTTGATCTTCACAACAACCAAGGTAAGCGCTGTTTTGTCCCCATTTTATGGTTACGGAACCTGGGACAGACAAAAGTTAAGCAACTTGCCAAGAGTCACAAAGCTAGGTCATGTCTAAGGTTGGATTTGAACTTGTCTTTCTGACTCTAGGCCCAGGATTCCATCCACTACTGCCTCTACTGGAACAGAGAAGCAACATAAAAAATCCAAAATAAAATTTCATTAAAGAATTTACTTTTGTTTGTTGGGCATCTCTATTTATATTTGAAAACTGAAATATCTGATTTATTTCTGTATCTCAATTCAAATAACAATAAATCGATATTATGAAAACTGATCTAGACTAACTTCTCACATTCCCTTCTACTCCAAGTTTTCTTTAGACTCTTTACTGAAAGAGTGACAAAGTGCTGGAAATTGGACTTTGGCAAAAAAGAAGCATACATACTTGATTCTCTCTATGAAGCCGGAAATCAAATAATTAATTTCATTGGTTTAAAAATGAGGAAAGTACTTTGTAAACTTTAGAGTACTATAAAAATACAAGTTATTATCATTCTGGTTCCTGCTCAGGTGGAACAGGCAAAGATCCAGCTTGTCAATGAAGGACAAGAAACAAACATAAGACATCTGAAATCTTATATATTGTACAAACAAGTTTATCAGTATATTAGTGGCTAATGAACTGGTAGTTTATGATCAATTATTCTAGAGGATTCCAAAGCAATACCTGATGAGGTCACCCGAAGAACACCCACTAACAGCCTCTTGTTAACTAAACAACTGTGTAAGCAAGAAAGCAAATGCATAACATACTATCTAGGCATCTTTATGGTGTGGTATAATTTTAAAAGTAATGGTGGAAGCTCACCTTGAGCAGATTATTATTAACCTCTACGGTTTCTGGTAACTTGCTGATGCTACAGGAATGACATTATAGGAACGATGAATGATGGTATCAGAATTCAGAGAAGAGAAAAATCATTGTGGGCTAGTATAATCATCTTTTTTAGTTTATTTTTTTAAAACATATATTAACCCTTCCTCATAAATTATATCTATCTGTGCTCAAAGCATTCAGAATAGAAGAAAATAAAATTATACACCTGTGACCCTTCAAACACTTTATAAGCCACCTCTCAATTAAGCAGCATTTCTTGATGAAACCTGAAAATTAATCTCTTCAGATACCTGGTTTTGATCCTTCAGGGACTGTTCCATTCCAAACCTGGTGTAAGAATTCTGGTCTGTTATCATTCATATCAATGACATTGATGACAATGTCAATGGGATTCTCTACTTGATTTCCATTTATATCCACTGCATGTGCCCTCAGCTGTAAGAGCAATTAGAAAACAAAGCAATTTCACTAAAACACAAAACAAAACTTGAACAGACCAAATTCTTATGTTGTGAAAATACTTTGAATCCATAGCAATAATTAAAAAAAAAATTTCCCATCAACTTTTCACCATATTAATATAGCAGATTCAGTAATGATAAAGTTTTAGGGTTCTATGTTTTTTAAAAGGTTATTTTATGTAATGGAAAATGTGCAAGCAGGAATGAGAATTTGGGGAGGAAATGTTTTCATGGTATACAAATATATCTTAAGTCTTAGGTACTTCTTTTGTTCAAAAATATATAACATGTATTTTGCTATATAAATCTAGTAATGTTCAGGTCAATATACAAATACATCGGGTATTTGTGATTTCATGAGGACAGGGAAGAATAGGTATTAGAACTCCCTCCATTAAGGCAAATTACAATCTGTCAACAACTTAGTACATAAGGTCATATATCTGGAATTGGAAGAGGTCTAAGAGAAATATAATGACTTGCCCAAGGTCACCCAAGCAATAAGAAACAGAAATAGGTTTCCTTGATTTTAAAACCTGTTCTTGATCCTGCCTCATGCTGAAATAAGTTCTATTCCAGAGGTACTAGTGTCAAAAGTGGCATTTAAATCCAGGTTTTCCTAATTCCAAGCCTGGCACTCTGTCTGCTCATTATACAACACTGCCTCCAGTGTGAAATTTAATAGATACAATTATAATTGAGTACTACAACTCTGAAAATCAAATTTTAGCAGAAAATAGTGAAAATTAAAATGCACTATTTCAACACAAACGTGAAGCAGACTATCTACAAGGCACCAAACATCTTACGTGAAAACGTGCTATTTGCTCCCGATCCAAAGGCTTTGTCACTGACAGCTGACCAGAGATAGGGTTGATTATGAAGATACCAGTTGGAGGTTGGTCAGCTCCTGGTCCAGTCACACTGTATCGCAGTGAAAGATTTTTATCTCTATCAGATCTAATCTAGGGATCGAAAAGACAATCACATTAAACCAAAAAGAGACTAAATGAGTTTACTATCAAAAAGTATATACCATGTGAACTCTCACGCCCTTTTCTAGGTATAAAGTTATTCTTTCTCTTCTGTCCTTTCTTTTTCACTCTCTCTTTCTTCTTCACACTCTTTCTCTTTCTTTTTCTCTTTCACACCATATTTTCACAGAAAACTAGCCACAGCATTGAAACTTTTCGTTACTTGTTTTTCTTTGTACCCTGTTGTTAGGCTTTGAAAGAATATGGCCAATTTCCACAAGGAAGACTAGGTCAGTATTAACTTCTAGGAGAATTCTACCTAGAAGTAGTACAATAATAGTATAATTTTAGAAGCTTTATGGTTTTTTTTTTTGTTTTTTCAAAAGTAACATCTGCTTTCCTGGAGGTTTCTTGGATGTAATGTTTTAAAGTCAGAAATGTGTTACATTTCCTTATCACAAGATTTTAAATGATTTAGACACAACTATTTGTCCGTAATACCTGTTTCAAGTATCATCATTTGTAAGCTCGCCAATGTTCTCACGTAAGCTAGAATTAAAGATTTTATGAATCTCTATGGTGCTGATATTTGCCAAATCACTGATCACTCAACAAGTATTTATTAAGTGACACAATAATCATTTATCAAATACCTACTATGTGTCAGACATTGTGCAAAGCACTGTGTATATCCAAAAAAAAAAAAAAAAAAAAGGCAGAAGACAATCCCTGATCACAAGGAGTTTCACAACCTACTATTTTCTAGACATTGTAATTAGGTACCCTGCATATAAGTACAAAGAATAAAAAAAAAAATCTCAAGCACCTTACCTTCTAATGGGAGTGAAAAGTACATATATAGCTATGTAGAGCACACAGAAAGGGCAAATAAATGCTAACATATGATAGTTAAAAACAGAGTAGAGCAAGAGGAAGGAAATTAATAGTTGCGGCAGGGCATGAGTGTTTGCATGTGTGTGTATGTGTGTCTATGTGTGCGTGTGTGTGTGACCAGAAAAAGCTTCATGCAGAAAGTTCCTGAGGATCAACTTAAAGGAACAGAGAGACTCTTTTAGGTCCAGGTAAGGAGAGAACGCATTCTAGGCATGAGGGATGGCCAGTACAAAGACACAGACTAGAAGATGGAGGGCCTGTGTAAAGAGCAGGCAGAAGGCCAGTTTGACTGGATTATACAAAGTGGGAGGGAGAATAATGAAAGATCAATGAGGCTGGAAAGACAGGTTGAGGTCTGGCCATAGAGTTTTAAAAGGTAAACAGAATTTTACCCTAGAGACAATGGGAAACCACTGGAGTTGAGTAGAGTCATATGGTTGAATGTGCATTCAGGAAAACTACTTTGACAGCATTATCTAGGACAGACTAGAGTAGAGGCTACAGAGGGGAAAAAAACAACAACTAGGAGGCCATTACAAAAATATAATAAGACCTGGTGCGCCCCACAGTGGAAAAAGTGGGAAAAAAGGGGTGGAATGCAATTGATGTTGGGAAAAAAAAACAAGAAGTTTTGTCAATATCCTTAGCCATTGTATCTTGGATTAGAAAAGAATTTCAAAATCTTTTAGAAACGTCAAACCAACTGTTGGCCCCTATTTGTGCATGTGGGCAGAATGAAACAGGGAAGGTGATTTTTCCTTTTGGCTTAAAAGGAGGTATTAAAAAAACAAAAATATTTTATGTAAAATTAAGGAACTCACTGGGCTTAACAAATCCCAGCTATAAAATGCAAACACTCTTGGGAGGATTAAGACATCACAAAGGGGCACCTGGACAAGGAGAGAGTTTGCCAAGGGAAACTGCAGGACACCAAAGATAAATTTCACTAAAGTGGAAGTTCTGCTCAAGGTCTAGTGAGAAAATCACAAGGGGCCAAGTGATGCTTTAGACAAGACTCTAGACATGTAACTGATACCTGCAATGATTTTATTTGTAGGTTTGTGTGTCAACTTGATACATTAGTAAAATGGGATTTTAAAAAAATTAACTGCAAAAGATGTACCAATAATCAGTGCCTTCAGTAAATCAATCATAAACAGAAAAGGTGAAGGTTTTATTTTCACATCAATTTAACAAGTATTTGTTAAGAACCCACTAAGTACCAAGCACAATATGCTAGGCACTAAGGATAATAAGATAAAACGAAAACCAAACCAAACCAAACCAAACCACTTGCTTTCAAGGAGATTACAGTGTATTAAGGGGAAATTATAGATACAGATATAAAGATAGAGATATATAGATAGAGAGAGATAAATACATACACACATATATACATGTATATGTGAGTATACACACACATACACACACACACACACACAGGGATTTGCTGTGAACATTTACAATGCAGAAATCTACAAACAATACAAATTATAGAGTTTGAATAAATTTCTTTGTCTAGACTTAAAAAGTGGTAGAGAAATTTCTGATAATACAGATTAAATTTAAAAGTCATGTCGCGCTATTAAACATTTACCAGAATACTCTTACATATAAATAAATACAAAATATATAATAAAATAATTTAGTGGTATAGAGATTTGGGAGATAAGGAAAAATTTTGTGAAGGAGAAGCATTTGAACTGAGCCTTGAATGAATGGAATTAGACAGAGGTGAAAAGGCAGAGCATTCTAGGCATGTCTCAGATATAGCCTGTGCAAATGTTCAAATGCAAGAGACATGTATAGAGAACAGCAATACAGAATAGGTGAGGAAAAGTAATGTGAAATAAATCTGGAATGTCAGGAAAGAGCCAGAATGAGAAGGGTTTGAAATGCCAAAAAAAAGAAGTTTATACTTTAATGAATAACAATATTACGCATTTCTGAACCATGTACTTTCTCTGAATAAATGGGTCAGTACTTTTTTAGTAAATATGAAAATATGTGCAATTTTTCTACACCCACTGAAATTCATGCAAAATAAGTGAAAATTAAGCTTCAACTGCTATACAAAGCTTCCTTTGACATACACTCATGTATACCACCATCTGCATTTATATCAATTGCTTGTTCTTCAATCTATTTCCCAAGTATAAAAGGCAGGGATCCAAGTGCAGGGAATTTAACTTTGGCAGAGATGAATAATGCAAAGTGGATAAACCATATATATACAAAATATTTTGAGGAAGGAAAGAGCATATGTAACTAGAAGGCTCAGGGAAGGCTTCCTGTAGGAAGCAGAACTAGAGAAATCTACAGCTTCTAAAAGGCAAGGTGAGAACACATTGCATCCTGTACAGAGATATACAGATTAAAATATGGCAAGTCAAGCTCAAGGAAGACTGACTAGCTTAACATGACTGGAACACAGTATGCAGCTGTGGTGGAGTAAGGTCTTGAGAGCAGTCTAGAAAGGGAGGCAGGTAGGCTGGAACCAGACTGTGATGAGCAAAGGAGTATATGTTTTATGACTAAAGAGAAGAGGAAGCCACCAGAAATTCTTGAGTAGGGGGCTTGATAAAATACCTCGATTTCTATTTCGGAGGGCAAATAACTGATTAGACAGCACGCAAATTCTTTAAAAAAAATGCAGCAAGGAGGCACACTGCCATGGTCTATGGACAGCCTCTCTCACCGCAAACAAAAGCAAAAACAAAACAGACACTGAAGTCTTCAACAAAACTGGATCTTTCTCTAAAATTCTGCTAACTTACCCTAACTAGTTCCTGAGGAAAAGGACCTCTTGAGTTTTCTGGCAAGTTGATTGGAGGAATGACCCAGTCTCTCTTCTGTCTTTGTAGATAGCCATTTGATGACCGCCTTGGAAATACAATTTCTTCAATTTCTTGAGGTTCCTTTGCATTAAAAAGGATCGAAATTAACTAACAAGTTGCTATGAACATTAGTGCAAATAATATCTTCAGTTACATCAGTATCATGACATATCTGTGACTCATGACAAAACATAACGGATAAACAAAAAGAGACATCCAATTTTATTGAGGAGTACAAAAAAGAAAAAGAAAACCCTTTTCTCTCTAAAGCCCTATAAAGACAGTAAAAGTAAAAGAAACAAAAAATGACAACGACAATAAATAATCATACTAGAGTTAGGAGCATGCTGCTGATTTGATTTGAAAGCTGAATTACAAGCAATTTATTCGGTGCCACAAATGTGTAAACTTGTTTCTGTTTCAATAAACCAACTGGATAATACTTAATACTGAGCAATATTGAGCAATGTAATTGTTCCCCTTTATATATTCCTCATTAGTTGGAAACACAGTTCAGGTAATGTGCTACTGTACATTAAATTTAAATCTTGGTGTGCTAAAATATAAATTGAGTTCCAAGAGAAGTTTAATACATACTGGTAAGGAATGTCTCAAATATTTATGACCCTATTAAATCCCACAGAATTAATGCTGTAATTATTCTAAACCTATGTCAGCCATGATGGATGCTATAGATGACCCACTTTTCACACTGGACATTAATCTCTGTGGGGTGCCAACATTTTCGTTCTGTTTCTTCCTATATCTGCAGACATTTTAGCCATTATCACTTGGGGCTTTGGTGAAAGTATGTACGTTACTCGACGAGCACAAACCTACTCAACAAAAACCTATCTTTTCAAGCCATTAGTCAGTAGCTTCCTTTTCCTCCAATAAAACAATGTCAACTTAACAAATATTTAATAAAATTAGAGTCAAATGAAGAAATCTCATCATCACCATTTATGATAGCAAAGGTTATTTCCTGCCTACTTGTAAAAATAAGTATAAATAAGTATAATATATACATAAAAGCATAATATATAAATTATCTCTCCACACATCAAGTAGTGTTTCAGCCCTCCTTAAAAATCTTGGAATTTGGAATGACTGGGAGAGACTGTCCTCCCCTCCTCACTTTTTTTCTAAATAAAACTAAAAGAAACAGAGTATTCAGTAAAACATTATCCTAACAGTTTATTGAAGGAGTTATTTATTTAACTGTACTCTGATGGGCGACAATTAAGTTATTTTATCTTGGTTCATAACAGTTTCCACCAGAGGGAGTATAGCTTTCCTAAAAATCTGGTTGGTATTATAAATAATTCACACTCTCCAATCTGATTATTAAGGAACAAGACAAAACCAATACTCCTTGCCAGGAACGCTTTCCTGCTTCTGCTGTAAATCTGCAATTCCCATCTAATAAACTTGATGGATGATATCTTGCAAAGAATTGTTTATTTTGTGGTTATATTTAACTGCTTGAATAAATACTGTAATGCTTTCAAGAAATTTAAAAATAAAGAAACAACTCCTTGTAATTTAAACATAGCTATAAATCTAAAATGCAAACAAATATTTCGAATATAACTTTTATATGCTTAAAAATTAGTCTAAATGTCTTGCAAGACTAAAATGAAATGGTCTGAAATTTCATGGAGGTGACTACAATCTGAAATTTATTTAAGTACTAGTGCTCCATTAGTATGATATAAGTGGAAGATGTCCAAGTTACACTTTTTAAAATCAGATTTTAAGACAGAATCACCAGTGATGATTTGCAAAGAGTACCTTCACCGTACTGTCCGTGACTGTCGGATTAAGGCTAAGTTTCACTGCCATTTGCCACTTTTCCTGAGTTTCTTTGTCCTGGGCATATATCAGGAATTTAGCATGCTCTGTAGCAAGCGGAAAATTCCTTGCTGCGTAGACCACTCCATCTTCATCCACCTTAAAATCTCCTGGTTCGCTGCTTTCATACTGTACTTTCCTTTTTCCATTGCAGTTGCTAAAGTTCACTGCAATACAAACCAAAAATAGAAGAACAATTAACACTGTAGGCAGTGTGGCTGAAATATATACACATATTCAGTTTAGTTGTTGGAAAAAACGTAACTGAACTTCCTTCCCTCTTCCCCAAATACTATTTAACTGTTGTCTAGCCAGAGGCCAGTGGTTTGGTGGGTAGAGTGCTGGACCTGGAGTCAGAAAGATCTGAATTCAAATCCAGCCTCAGACACTGAACAGCTGTGTGGCCCTGGACAAGTCTGCCTCAGTTCCCTTAACTATAAAAATGGGAATAATAGCAACTACTTCCCAGAGTTGTGAAGGTCAAATGAGATAGTCTCTGTAAAAGCATTTGATCTGCACATAATAGGGGCTATATGTAAATGCACATTTAGGACCTTCTCTCAAAAAATTAAACTACAGTATTTCTTGATTCGATTTGTCTAATTCAGAAAGTGTTAAGTTCACCACTGCCACGCTCAAGAGCGATGCATAAATGAGACGATTCAACCTAATATGTACATACCACTATAAATCTTCATTGTTAGTTGAGATTTTTATCATTTCATTCCTATGTAGTTTTAAGTGTCTCCTAACCTTTTTCTTCTAATCTTTCCCTCCTCTGGCATGCATGGTATACAAAGGACAAATTAATCTTCCTGTAACAGCACTTTCATCTTGTCACACCACTCCCTGCTGAGGGACCCATAATGAATCCCAACTGCTTATCACTCAGATCAACCCTAACCTTCTCCGACTGGCTTTCAAGACTGTTCATATTATGTCCCAACCTTTCCCTGTGTGTTCTTGTTGGCATTTCCAAGAAAAACGATCTTTTGTGGTTGGGCTCATCCTTCCATTGTCCTTTATACAATGCTCTCTCCCTTATTTTTCATTCCTCCACTGCTTAGAATGGACATACCAAAACCCCAATACATTTAGGCTAATGAACTTCAAGGCTCAACCATATGGGAATCCACCACACCCCATCAGATGGTTACACCTTGAGAAGAAGGAATCAGGTAATTAATTTAACATCTCTGTGTTATCACTGAGGGCCTCAGATATAAAGCATCATTGATGACTTCCTTTCTCTCTCTCAGAAAGGTCTAGGGGCTACCAAGAATCTACTCAATTTGCTAGGGTCTAAATGAGCTCGTAATTTGTTACTGACATAAATAAGGCAAATTATATTTTAATCTGAAAGATATTAGAAGTCAAGACATGGAAACGGAAAACATCATAAACGCATCTACAGGGTAGAAAAATGGTCGACATGGTAGCTTTTCACACATATTAGACAGCCCCCAAGATGGACACTGCCACAGTCCCAGAGTGTCACTCTTCATCATTGAGACACAGCTCTACATTATACAGTGCATAAAATAATGCGAACCTTTAAATTTAATATTTGCATATAAAACCCATTGTTTCCTAAAGCAAAAATCTCTAGGGATGGTTTTCTGTAGCGGTGTTCTGAGAGCTAAACAAACTAGCGGTTTTCTAATAACTAATCACGCCTTAACCAAATTTGCTAAAAAAAAAAAATACTGCAGTTTAATTTGGTATGTTGAGGAGTGGGATGACGTACGAAGGACTGGCAGAAGAGATGAAGTCTCCAGTGCTAAAGAGCAAAAGACAGCTCTATCGAGTCTGCACTGCCTGGTTTAGATACAAATGTCAGAGCCAAGCAGGAAGAGGAAGAGGCAACTCTTTGAAACAAACTCATTTGCAAATAAGGAAGAGAAAATGGCCCTTTTTTCCTCCCTATGTAGGGGTCAATGCTGGGTGAGCCCCTCCCACAACTAGTCTGAATGCTAAATATTTCACCTCAGTGAGTCAGACACTGGGAAAACACTTGGGGAAAACTGTGTCAGGCATGCCAAGTCATTTGAAAGTAAATTAGGTTTTCCATGGCCACTAACTCTAACCTATAATCAATGGAGAATGATTTAAATATTCTTTAATGTTATTACGTGGGTGTTTCACTCGAGCTAGTGCTAATTCAGTTTAACTTTAAAGATAAATTAATGCTGAATTATCAGTCTAGATTTTTATGTAATTTCTAATAATTCTCTATCATTGATCATATAAACAGCTGAGTCAAACACGTGCTTCAGAAGTGAATCTAGCAAGCTAATAAGTTCTAACAAATCTTTTCCTTTCTTAAGGCAGCTGGATGGCACTGAATAGAATACTAAGCCTGGAATCAGGCTGACCTGAGTTCAAATTCAGTCTCAGACACACTTACTAGCTGTGTGACTCAGCCATTTAGTTTCTGTTTGCCTCAGTTTCCTCATAAGACAAAAGGCTATGATAATATCATCTACTTCCCAGGGTTACTATGAGGATCAAATGAGTTAATAATTGTAGAGAGCACTCCAGCACAGTGCCTGGCATGGTGCTATGTGCTATGGTAGGTACTGTATAAATCAGTGGTTCTCAACCTTCCTAATGCCGCGACTCTTTAATATTTGTATGTGGGCGTGTCTGCATGTGGGCGGACCCACCTGGAGATGGATAGAGGAGCGGTGTCTCGGTTCCTAAGACCATCGGAAATATGTGTTTTCCATGGTCTTAGGCGACCCCTGCAAAAGGGTCATTTGACCCCCAAAGGGGTCGCGACCCACAGGTTGAGAACTGCTGGTATAAATGATAGCTATTATTTTTCATTTCATTACTCTCTCCTACAAAAAGCAAACTCACTACTATTATGCTTGTTCATATATGTTCTTATATATATATATATATATATATATATATATATATATA
>CM053587.1:171576336-171694403 GCA_028646515.1 Pseudochirops corinnae | reverse complement strand
ACTTCTCTCATTTGGTTTTCAAAATCCTTCTTCAGCTGATCTCTAGCTTTTAGGCAATATTCATGTTTCTTGGAAGCTTTTGGTGTGGGAGCTCCAACTATACTGTCCTCTTCCCACTCCCTGCCTTGGTCCTTCTTTTCCCCAAAGAAGGAATCTAGAGTTTGGTTGCTGTAATTCTTACTTTGCTTCTTATGCTTATTCTTATTCATGGTTGGTTATCCGTGGTTTTTTTTTGTTTGTTTGTTTGTTTTTTAAGCTCTGTGGAACTCTGCTTCCAGAGGGGAAAGCTCTGTCCCAAATCATTGGGGTTTTCCCAGCTGCCGGAGCTTTTAGGAGGCTGCTGGGTCCTTCCCTAACTCTGGCTCACTGAAAAATAAAACCCCCACCCCCACCCGTGATCCGGATCCAGACCACTCAACGTGAGAGCACTTGGCCTCTGAACGATGGCTCGGTCCCCCTGCAGTCTGCAGGCCAGGAGCTCTGAAGCAGCAGTGTGGAGGCAGGTGCAAGACCTCCACTTCTATGGCCTTGTTACTCTGGAGGCGATTTGGCTGGACCCTTTTTCTCCACCGATTTAGCCGAGCTCCACTAACCTAATTCTGGGAACTACCACAGCTGCCGCAGATCCGATCTTCCAAAGCTCCAGCCGGGGTTCAGCTCCTCTCATCCAGCCACCTCCCAGGCAAAGCCGCAGTTTCAGGCTAGGCTGGTTTTGGCTCGCAGAACTGAGATGGTTCCTTGAAGCCTAGCTGACTTTAGTGGAAAGTGTATTTGTGTGCGTTTTGGAGTTCTAGAATTTGTTTAGAGTCATATTTTATGGGTATTTTGGGGTGGCTATGTGAGAGCTGCGATATGTTGCTGCTCCTATGCCACCATCTTGGCTCTGCCCCAATAACCTTGCATTGTTGAGAGGAACCCAGTCTATCAAAGTCACAGATACTATGTGTCTGTAATTGTGTACAATTGTTCTCCTGGGTCTGTTCCCCTCACTTTGCATCAGTTTATATAACTGTCTAGGTTAGTATGAAGTCCATCTGCTCCTCATTTCTTATAGCACAATAGTATTCCATTCCATTATCATATTCTAGAACTTGTTTAGCTATTCCCCAATTAATGGGCATTCTCTTGATTTCCAATTATTTGCCACCACAAAAAGAGCTGTTATAAATATTTTTCTTTATAAAAGTCCTTATTTATTTTTAATTTAAAAGTCTTTTTTATTTATAAAGTCCTTTTCCCAATTGTATGATATTTTTGGGATATAGGCCTAGAAGTGATATTGATGGATCAAAGAGTATGCACATTTTTATAGCCTTTTGAGTATAGTTCCAGATTGTTCTCCAGAATGGCTGGATCAGTTCACAACTCCACCAACAATGCATTAGTGTTACAATTTTTCCCTATCTTCTGCAGCATTTATTATCTTCCTGTTCTGTCATGTTAGCCAATCTGATTGGTGAGATGTAGTACCTGGGAGTTGTTTTGATTTGTATTTCTCTAATCAGTAGTGATTTAGGGCATTTTTTTCATATGATTATAGATATTTTTAATTTCTTCCTCTGAAAACTGCCTGTTCACATCCTTTAACCATTTGCCAATTGGGCAATGACTTGTCTTCTAATATATTTGACCCAATTCTCTGTATATTTTAGAAATGAGGCCTTTATCAGAGACACTGGTTGTAAAAATTCTTTCCCAGCTTTCCACTTCCTTCCTAATCTTGGTTACACTGGCTTTGTTTGTACAAAAACTTTTCAATTTAATGTAATCAAAATTATTCATTTTGTATTTGGTAATACTCTCTATTTCTTGTTTGGTTATAAATTCTTCCCTACTCCATAAATCTGACAGGTAAATTATTCTTTGCTCTCCCAGACTGCTTACAGTATCAGTCTTTATATCTAGGACATGAACCCATTGAGACATTATTTTGGTATATGGTGTAAGGTACTTGTCTATATCCAGTTTCTGCCACACTATTTCCTAGTTTTCCTAGCAGTTTTTGTCAAATAGTGAGTTCTTATCTCATAAGGTGGAGTCTTTGGGTTTCCAAGGTCATATCTTTTTAATGTATGGATTAGTTTTCCTCAATATTTTTCTTCCTTTTTGTTCTTTTTAATTCTCTGCTATAAGAGATAGTTAAGGGTGATTCAGGAGGAAATTTAGGTGGTATAATGGCAAAAGGTAATGATAAAAATTATTAAGCTGTTAAGGATAGTGACAAATGTAGAGTGAATACACATTTTTTTAAAATGGAAGCAACAGTGAAAGAAAGAATATTGAAGCGTTTTTTTTTATTCTATTATAGACTATGCTGTACTATAGGTCCTGTAGTACTTATAAGAAAGTGCATAGAGATTATTGAGAAATGATAACCCCAAATAAACAGTCAACGCTTACACACATGTTAAATGACACTTTGTTAACTGTCTCCAAAGAAAGACAATTTGAAACCATAGGGCTAGGATGTAGCTAAATCCAATGACTCCTTTTAGACCACTTATGGGGGGACAGAGTCAAGATAGCAGCATAGAAGACCACTCATAGCCTGCCTAGGATGTTGGCATTCATCACCTTTATATTCGTTAAGTTCATAAAATGTTGCTTTTCAATGTTAGACAATAATAGTAACCCTATTTATTTCTAAAAGGAACAGCATCTCAGTCAAGACCAAATGATGAGGAAGAAATATAATAGTTGAAGGCAGGTGTCATAGTAGACATAGCACTGGCCCTGGAGTCAGAAGGACCTAAGTTCAAATGTGACCTCAGACACTTACTGGTTGAGTGACCCTGGGCAAGTTACTTAACTGCCTAAAAAAATAGATAGATGTATGTTTTTGTATGTATGTATACATATATGTATGTGTATATGTATATTGTGTGTGCATATGTATATGTGGTGTGTTCATGCATATATGTGTGTGCACATGCATGTAGGTATATGTATATATACTATATACATACACATGCATATACGTGTATATATATGTACATAAATATATATAAAATCTTCCCAGTATTAAACAATAGAAAATGTAACTAGAATATCATCCATAATTTATAAAAGAAAGTAAGTTTGATTTTGTGGAATTCTTATAAACAACAAAAATAAAAACCCTCCAGAAGAGTAAAAAAAAATTTGTTCTCTTAGGATGGGAAGCAACAAGCCTGGAACACCTTCTAAAGTTTCTGAGACTGAACAGGACACACAGAAGTTAAGAGCATGCAAACCAACAGGTGAAAAGCTACATCAGAACAATTGCCACCTCTAGCACTATCCAGAATGATTCGGGCAACAAAGCCTAAGCCATACACTGTAGTAGTATTAAAATAAAGTCAGTTCCTAACTCACAAGTTCATTTTGGTGTCAGTTGTTTGGAACCTGGCGCACATTTTCCTACAGAAGGTTTGCTAAAAATGGTGGACGGGTTCCCATTGGGCAAAAGAAGTCTAATTAATTCACGATTCTGTTGATATTATATTCTTCCCCTCTGATATGACCCAACATAATGGGGTCCTCCTCCTGATCATTCTCCTTCCCTTTCCCTGAAATTGTTTAAGCTATATTATGAGTTAAAATAGGTGTCTGTATCTGAAATCCTAAATATGGTTTATGACATCACTTCCAAGGGAAAACATGTTCTGTAGTATATAGCTCAGGGAACACATGCCCTCTGTCCCAGCTGTAGCAGCTGCTGGCCCCAGGGTGTTAGGAAAAGACAATCTCTGGGAATATTTCTGTCTCCAGTTGAGAAGCCATTCTAGCTGCCTAAAGAGAAAAGAACATAGTGAATTTGGGAATACTTTAGCCTCTCCAGGGCTCTTTGGGGACAACTTACTACCCATCTGTCCCACAAACCAGGCTGCCTCAGCCCCATGGAACATACCAGTCATTCATAGAAAAAGACAGGAGCAGAACAAAGAGAATGTTTGTATTAACAATTACAATAATAAAGTGCAGAAACCTTGCACATATATAAGGCTTTGTTGTTTTTTCAGTCATTTCACATGTATTCAACTTTTTGTGACCCCATTTGAGGTTTTCTTAGCAAAGATATTAGAGTGACTTGTAATTTCCTTCTCCAGCTCATTTTACAGATGATGAAACTAAGGCAAATAGGGTTAAGTGACTTGCTTGGGATCACATAGCTAGTAAGTGTCTGAGGACGGATTTGAACTCAGGCTTCCTGACTCAAGGCCTGGCACTCCATCTATGCCACTTAGCTGTCCATAAACAGTTTTTAAAGTTTTGCAAATGTTTTTATGTATAATAACCGTGAGATGGGTACTATTTTAGAGATGTAACCATTTTATGGATGGAGAAAAGGACATCTCCTCCCCACAAAAAAAATTATCACAAAGATGGTAGGTGTCGGTATTAGCCAGGACTACGACCCAAGCCTCTTGACTGCTGAAATTATGTTTCCTCTCCAAATTTGAGCATAGATACATGTTTCTGAGGCACAAGAGTAGAATTCACGGAATTTTTTAAATTGCCTTCAGTTAGATTAATTTAGCGCCTAGAAATATTTAAACTTGATTTACACAATGCCTGTTATACATTTAAACAGGGATACCCCACAGACATCTCAGACACGTTCAAAACATGTCTTCTTGTCTTCTCCCCACACGCAGTCTTCTTCTCAACTTCCTCTTAATGTGAAGGGCCCCAACTAGCCTTCTTGTTAACCAGGTATGCAACAGCGCCATCACCCTCGACTCCTCACTCTCATCCTTCTGTTCCACAATCTCTTCCCGACTTCATCATTTCTGTCTTCACAACCTGCCTCGTAAAGGCTTCTTGTACGTATGATCAAATGAGATAACGGCTGCAGAGAACTTAGCACAGAGCCTCGAACATCACAGGTGTTTAATAAACAATGGCTCCCTCTCCCTCCTTCCCCTGTCTCTCACTGATCAGAGGAGGGGAACTGAAATAATCAGACCAATTCTCCAGTATTTTTACTGATGCTATTTACAGTTAATTGATTTTTGTCCTTGAACTGCCTAAGTCATGGTTCTTTGTCTCTGAGCTTAGTTCAGAAATTCAGCTGGCTTGTAATGAATTAAGTTTAGAAATCCAGTTCTCCAGTCAATCACTGTTTTATTCTTACCTCAAGGAAATATGTTATCCTCGAGGGCTGTGGGGGGACACCAGGTCTGGTCCAGTACTTATATACCACTAACTTATCCTTCAAGGATATCTGGCTTGTTATCCAAACAAGTCTGGTACACTATCTCTGACTTTGCAGGTAGATTCAAACAATGAACATTTCTTAATCACAGGAGGAGAGGAGGGGACTATAGCTAGCCCCTCATTCCCAATTTCCAACCAATCATATATTATTGTCCCCCATGCCTCAACTCATTTCAATCATACTGATTTTGCCATTCATGTTATCAAGGTCTTTTAACTAATCATAACTTGCTCCTCACCTACCAAGTCCCATTCTTTGTTATGTACTTTTTATGTACTTGTTATGTACTGTTATGTGACTTTTAGGATCATAGGATCAGAGAACTAGAGCTAGGAGGAACCTCAGAGACTATATTGATAAGCATTATAATTTACAAATAAAAAATGGAGGTCCAGGAAGCTTAGGCAACTTGTACAAGGTTACAAAAGCAATAAGCTGGGATGGAGAACAGTATTCTTTCTACTATACCATATAGGCAATATTGATAGTACAATTTATGTCTATCATGACTATTTCTATTATGTCTATCAATAATTGGTAAATTCGTTGGTATAATCTAAACAGAATAATTGAGAGAACAAAAGGTCCCAGTTTCCACATCTACAAAATGAAGCGGTCAGATTAGATCAGAGGTTCTTAACCTTTTTTTCTGCCATGGATTCCTTTGGCCATCTGGAAAAGTCAATGGACCCTTTCTGAGAATGTCTATAAATGCATAAAATAAAATACATAGCAAGACAAAAGAAACCATATATATTGAAATGTACTCATCAAACTACAATAAAAAAATTTTACAAATACTAGTTTAAGAATCTTGGACTAGATCAGTGGTTCTCAATCTGTGGGTCGCGACCCCTTTGGGGGTCGAATGACCCTTTCACAGGGGTTGCCTAAGACCATCAGAAAACACATATTTCCAATGGTCTTAGGAACTGAGACACGGCTTTCCTATCCATCTCCAGGTGGGTCCAGCCACGTGCAGATACGTCCACATACCAGTATTAAAGCGTCGTGGCATTAGGAAGGTTGAGAACCACTGGACTAGATGATCTCTATAGTACCTTCAACACTAAAATCCTGTGTTTTCATATTATCTTATAACAATTTTTAATTTTATCTAATGGGTATAAGAAGATGATGGTACTGAAAATGGGCATGATTCAAAAAAGGAGTGTTTGACTAGTGAGGCAAGGGAAAGGACAATAACAATAAGTAACTGGAAGTTGGCTCTTCAAAAGCCATTCTTGGCAGGTAAAACTTGAGTACAGTTGCTATTTGTATTATGAACTTAGAAGGAATATGCTGATTCTAGAGCAAATGTCCCTGGGCAAGTACCACCAAATAATAAGAGAAAAGGCTAGAAATACCAAGGGAAAAAAAGCAAGAAAGACAATTACGGAGAAAAGTCTCACTTAAGAGCCTCTAACATAGCCAGCCAAGCACCTTGCTGCCACACTTAGCAAGGAAAACTAGCAACAAGAGACAGAAAACTGAGGATCTTAGTTTCAGCCAATATGGAAGGCAATGGAGATGTTCCAGTGACCTGCTGTGACTGTGCTATGTTAGCATTTTCCCAAAACCAATTAAGCATTACATGTGTACAAAGTGCATGTTGATGGCCCTGCTGGAGAAGGTAAAAGGACTGAAATAACACCTCTTTCTACTTCAGTTTCTCTGGGAGAATGAAGTATTCTTTGAAAGAATGGAAGACATTTTTCAAGATGTCTCTCAGGGTGGGCTCAAAGCCTGAAATTGCTTTGTTATCTACATATACATAGGAAATATAGGCACATGGCTAGGCAGGCAAAGGAAACAATGACCTTGCTCATTAGGCTTTGACCTCTCTGCCACCCCTATTCTTCCCATAATTAAACTTACAAAGAAGAAGAGATTGGGTTTTACAATTGAAGAAACCCAAATCCCAGAGCCCTTGCTAATTGCTAAGCATATAGAAGATAATGATGGGATAGAGTTTAATCTCCCGCAATAAAAATCTGGAGGCGAACTTAATGTCCACCCTGAGCTAGTTGAGATTGGGCACAGAGTGTCAAGATCAAGGAATTACTATATAGATCACAGATCACAATGCAGTCCAATTCTAAAGAGAGACTTGAAACTGAATGTAGTAATTATTTAGCTACAAGTGAGCCTTCTCTGGGCTCTAAAGGGCTTGACACTAGGGATGAAACAACCTTCCCTGAGGAAAAGAGGTCTTCTACTCAAGTCTCTGAAATGAATAGGACAGACATAATCTTAAAAAAAAAGGCAGATAAGGTCCAGCTCTCCATTCCCTACTCTAACCCCTGAGGACTTTTGCTACTCTATGGTAGAGTGAAATTGGACTGCCTTTCTAAAAGAGTTGTCTTTAAAAAACCTCAGGACTTGAAACTATGAAATCGTGTCTAATTCTACTCTTCTAAGAAGGAAGATAAAACAATAGACAATAACATTGCTGAAGCCAGAAAATGGAAGCAATCAAGCCTCAGCGCAAGCCCATCAAGGTCATACCTATCAGCAGTAGCCCAAGACTACAAGTTATACAAAGTGATGCCTTTCTTTTCATTTGTGTATGCATTTATGTGTTTATTTTGTGCTCAGTATGAGTAATGAACTGGGTAAACATGAGAACTTTAACACAAGGAAGTGTTTGACTTCATACATATCACTGAGATGGGGGTGTGGGTGGGTGAGAATATAACTCATGACTTGGATGTAATATGAGTGCAACATTTGAAAAGAAACAGATCAAAGAGGCAACAGAGCAGTAGTGTACAGAAAACCGGTAACAATCAGAAGGAAGAAACACAGAATAGTCTCTCTTGGTGATCAATGATGGCATTTTATTACAGTAGAAGACTATCACGGATTGCCCAGCTAGAAAGCAGAGATGGATAACAAATCCTGGCTCAGCCTCTTATCAGCAATGTGACCTTGTATTAGTAACTTAGTCTCTCTGGTCCTCAGTTTTCTCAGTTGTAAAATGACAGGATTGGAATCAATGACCCCTAAGGCTACTTCCAGCTCTAAAATCAATTCAGTCAACTTTCTAATCTTCCAATATCAAACAGAAAATCTTCTGCTTGGCATTCAAAGCTCTTCATAGCCCTTTCCTATCTTTCTAGTCTTTTTATACCTTACCTCACTCCCTCCTACCCTCAATTTTTGACCTGGTGACATTGGTCTCCTTTCCTGTTCCTTGCACAAGATACTCCTATCTCCTGGCTCTGTGCATTTTCACTGGCTGTCCTCCATGCCTGTAATCCTTGAGATTAATTTCAGATGTAAGAATTAGTTTACTAAGAATCTGAATATTTCTCATTTTCATACTTTACAGATTAAGAATGATTACTATCACGAGAACTTTTAGTGTCTTAAAAAAAAAAACTATTCAAAGCAATGTGACATAAGGCATTGCTATAATGAGATTCCAAAAGTCACACATGAAAATCAATCTCATTATGTTATAGTCACACCTTGTATGAAATGTAGTGCAACAAAGAGGCATTAAATGTACACTTTTCTTATTGAGTGCAATAAAAAATTGGCCAGCTATTGAATGAGGTGAATTTTTCACAAAAAGATGAATGATATAAAGAAAACTCAAAGAAAGCCGCTTTTAATCTCATGTATTTTGCAAGTAGTTGTCAGTAAGTCAATAAAGTCTTAATACTGTAATTACTCTATACTTACTGCTATTTCATCTATATGGTGAATTAGTACTTTGAATTACTGACCTGGTACAATTATATTGATAAAAATACTATCATTACATTTGTGTCTGGCAGCGCAGTAGAGGAGGAAAAGCAGTAGATGAGGATTTACTTTCCAGTTCTAAGTATTGCAAAATACTTCTGTGACCCTGAGCAAGTGTGTCATTAATGTCTCTGGGTCTGGGAAGAAATAATAGGTAAGATTCCTGTGTGGCAGGTGTGTGCATGTGTGTTATGTTTTGTGATCCTATATCTGGCTGTCTCCTTATGATATGAATTTGATTATCAGTATTTTTTATGAGACGTCTTTCCCCAATGACCCAAATGAACATTACTATGAAAGGAACTAAATTGTCTCAATCTTAATATTCTCTCTACAAAAGCAAGTGGAAGAAGCAAGGAAGTTTCAAATAAAGAGAGGCAGTTAAGTGATGTAGTGGATAGAGCGCTTGGCCTAGAGTCATGAAAACTCAAGATCAAATCTGGCCTCACACATCAATTGTGTGACTCTGGGGTTAAGTCAATTAAATATTTCCTCAACTGTAAAATGGAGATGATAATAATAGTACCCATTTGCCAGAGTTGTTTTAAGGATCAAGCACCTAACACAGTCCCTGGCACATAGTAAGTATGTAAAAAATTCTTGTTCCTTTTCCCCAATCTCCAAAGGCAGAGACTCAATAATTTCATGGGATATTTGGTCATCTTATGTTGTAACTCCCATGATCAATTTTTTATAAAATAGAACACTATGAGAATGGTCCCAGTTTATCTATCACTGGTAGTTGGAGAGGATAAAGTGATAAAGTCTACAAAGAACTCAATAAGACTCTCCAAATTAAATAAAAATATACTATGATACATGAAGATGACTCCAAGGTAAAGTTGATAATGGGGGAAGATCCAAGAAATACACTGAAACAGAATAAGAAATGATAGAAGGTAAAGATTTGCAGACTAAATAGATATTTAATAGAACACAAATACTTTCTCAGAAAAAATAACTGAGAGATGCTGGATTTGACAAGCACTACCACCAAAAAAATTAATTATGTTTAACAAAAAAGAAATTACTTTTTACTGATGTGGGGAGTTATTACTGGATCAGATGTCTACAAATAGAATGCTAACTTGTTAGAAGCAAGGTCAAAATTAGTACATAACTAGAAAAAAACAAATGAAGCTTAAGAAGTTACTCATAATCAAAAATGAACAAAGGACAGAGGAAGGACAGACACAAACTATAATAATTTCATGCACATACAGTTAAAGAAGAAAAATGACTATCATACAGGGTGATAGAGAGATGAAGGATGGGTGTAAGTAGACTGTCACTAACAGAACAAATAAGAAACTTGAGAAAAGAAATAAGAGAAAAGGATGTCAACAGAGAAACAGATAAGTGAAAAAAGAAGCTGATCACACGGTGAAAATGTAGGGTAACAGATGGACAAATTGACTCAACATGAGGAGTAATCAAGATTGATCTCTGGTGCCCTGGTAGTAAATGTATGGGAAAGTATGGACTACAGTTACTCAGGATGTTTGGGTATGTTTGGGTTTCAATCTACAGCACTAGAATGAATATACAAATGGATAGGATCTTATACCCATTTGAACATCTGAGACCTGTATTATAATTCTTTTGAACAGACTTAGGAGAACACACACACAAAAAAGTTGCTTTTCTGGATCTATGAAATGTATAAGGAACAAAAGAAAAATCTTCTTTTAAAAAATCTATCTCAGATGATTTTCTTTCAAAATTTTTAGAAAAAAGTTCTGAACAAAACTTATGCCACAAATAACATCTCTCTATAATTATAGATGAAAAGTAACAGTGATAGGTATACTTGCAATGAAACTTAAGAAGAAGGCACTGAAGTTACTCAATTATCACTTTTACTTTCAATGTTTTTTTTCTCTTAAATGGATTAAAGAAAGAATTAAAATGTGAAAATATCTAAGTGGTTTGTTTAAAAAACACACATAACCATCAAAATCTGTCATCATAAAAGGTAAAAGAAACAAGCTATCCAATTAAAAATTAAAATGTCTCTAGACAGAGTAGCAAACTTTCCTGCTAAGAGACTAAAGCTGTTTTAGCCTGAAAGTGGCATGAAGGAAGTAAAACTTTAAAGATCAAATGAATCCCCAATAGAAATTTACAAGTTTCAAATGTTATTCCTCCATCTCTTTATACAAATAAAGGCTTTCTCTGAGTCAAATAAAAAGGAAATTTGTAAAGGAAACAACATGTGCCTAATAAGCACTGGTCTAACTGTGGAAAATAAAATTATGTACTACCAAATATGTTATTAATAATTTCTCTCTAGTGATCAATTTCATGAATGAAAGCCAGGAAAGATTGATGGATAAATCTTCAGACAAGTAAAATAAAAGTTCAACTCAATTTCTGTTGAAAAGTGAAGGCTGAAAAAGTCAAAGAAGTAATTTTTCTAGGCATAATCGGATTCCCTAAATCATTTAATGAATAAGCCTATAATTTGAAAACACTCATATTTCATTCCCCTGAAGATTAAAATCTAAAACAGTCTTCACTTTTAGTTCCCAGCATCAGAATTCTCCCCACTCCGCCATTTTCTACAATTCTTTAACAATCTTTTCTTTTGTATGCCCTCTACTTCTGAGAACTCTTCCATGTGTAGAAATCTGTTATAAACACAGCATTAATGAACATCTAATAAAAATGAAGAATCTAGATGGTGATTTTAAATCTCAATTTTGTAGATGTCAATGAGATTTTGTAAAATGACAAATTTAATAAGTTTAACTTTCATTTTTCAATCTATAAGTTTATACAGTCATCTAATTTGAAGATAAAATTCAATTTAATAGAAGACTGGGTTAAAGCACAGTTTAGGGGAATAATAACAAAGTATGTCCAAGTCAAAACTCCTACATGTGATTAATTTAAAAGATTAAACATCCAGTTAAATGAAGATTCTCATAAAAGGTTTTAAAAAAGGAAATGAATATGTTCTTTTATCTATTATATTCAAATCAATATGGACTAGTGTTCCACTTATGATGAGAAATATTCATATATAAAATCTGAACTTATGAAATAACAGTGATTATACTGTGATTATAGAAGTATTGCTGAAGAATGTCTTTACCTAAGAGTTTTCTTGATACATTTGAATATTTATTCACTACCTACTGGATGGAAGAAGAAACCTGAGAAACTTTATATAAAATTTAGGAGCTAACATTAGCTAAAGATCAGTCATAAATGAGAAGAGAGGGTTGCTGAAATGAGAGTATACATGAAATCACTTGGAAAACATGCTGTGATTGACCCTACAAAGATGACTTAAGAAACATGAAAATGCATAAAGAGATGACACTTATAATTTGTTGTCAAGTAGCCAAAACAGAGCATGAGAGCAAATAAGTACACTGCTTTGAAATGTAGGCATGAAATACTTTCTAGACATTTTATACCACTTAAGAAGCTTGACTGAAGAAAGAAGGCAAAAGAGGAATAAAGCTTTCCAATATTCAAATCTTTTAGGATCCTGGTTGTAAGTTTTCTGTGCAGTTGTTTGAGTTTCATTTTGCAAGTGTAAAATTTCATTTAGACCAACATTTCTAGCTGAAAAAAATTTTAAATGCTGAGCTAAAATGTGCTTTGTAAGTAAAGCTCCCCATTTGAGGCTGTTTTGTTTGCTTTCGATGTTGAATAAATCAGTAGGAGAGCAAATAAATGAGGCAATTTTGGTTACCTGTATCAGAAGGGGAAAGTACGATACTGCTCATGTTTTAAATTCTCAGTGCAAGACATGCAAAGTTTTTCAATAAAACATGTCGCCTTGTTTCCATTTCCCATAAGCTCCCTTGTTTATCGAACAAAGTCATAATAGGTATGCGAGAATGAAAATAGGGATAAAGTTCTTTCTAGTTGCCGGAAATGCCTATGCAGCTTTTCAAAACTGGAATCCTGGCCGTCAGCAAAACACAGATTTGGTGGCTCAGATAGAGCCCATATTACATCTGATTCACTGATCCCTTTCAAAGTCTTACCCCTACTACTGGGTAACACAGAATCATTCTGAGTGCCAGCATTCCTTTTGTTCCCTTTGTAAAATAAAATACAACATATGAGACTAAATTCTTAACAATAAAAAGGACTAAATGGTAATCTCATTTCGACCCATCTTAGAAATATATACTGTAAGGAGTCTTCGATAAATTCCTATCCCTCACTTTCTATTTTTTAATATACTGTCATTAAGTCAGGATCATCCTGCAAAGAGAGCTCTGATGCAGTTTTTCTTACTGCAATGAGTTGGCTAAAAACTCATAATCAGTGCACAGTGTGTACTGAGTGCTACATAATATGTTTATAACATACTCATTATTTGTTAAGAGTTGGTAGCTTATAAAGCATAAAACAAAATGAAAGAAGGAAGATTAAAAATCCAGGTTGTAAACTCAGAGTATACATTACACCAAGTAAGAATAAACTGTGTTCTGTGTCTCTGTCTCTGTCACTCTTACACACACACACACACACACACACACACACACACTCTCAATTCAACTACCAAACCAGATAAAAGTTATAAATGGGTAGAAACAAACAATTAAAAAATAAATAAAATAAAAACAAAACTCATGACTTGGCTTTTAACTAGTTAATGGAATCGTGGAGTTGTGTAAAATATATGACTGGTAAAATGATAGTGTAATTAACACAGCTGGACAATTGAGAAGTTAGTTCCTAGTTTGAGAGGAAAAGATAATGATTTAGGTTTCATGTCTCAAATTTTTGAGACTTTATTAACCTTATTCTTTAGCCAGTTTCCCTAAAGATTGGGCTCCTACAAATGGCTGTCCTGTGGCAATGGAGCAGTCGGGGACATATAATACATAGGGAGAAATAGCACAGTATAATGGAGAAGGTCTTGAACTTAAAGTCAGTAAGACGTGGGTCTAAATCTTAATTTCCTCATCTGTAAATGGTAATAATAATATTCGTAACACCAACATGTCAGGGATTGTAGCGAGGCTGAAATTGTGATAAAATATATAAAACAATTTGTAAAGATATGGCAGTACCGTAAAGGTCACATTATCATCATCACTGTTGTTATTGTGTGACTAATTCAATCGATTACAATGGCCTAATTACAATCTCTTACATAGCCATGCCTATCTGGATCTATGTTGTTTCCTTCTAGGAAAGATGGATAACAAGCACATCCTTAGAGAAGAAAATATGTCAAAATTGTAATATATTTCTGGCTCATATTCAGCTTATCATTCAACTTAATTGAATTGTTTCCTTCTCCACTTTGTTTATGTCTATCCACTCTTTCCCTGTATTGTATTGACATATATCTTTTTATTGTGTAAGCATACTAACTAGAACTTATTTCTAGCTATACTCATCTTTAATTTGATGTGATATTTTTATATCTACAATTCTTTGGAGAAAGAAAAGAATGTATTCAACTTAGTGGCATATTAAGTATTAAAAACTGAGATGGATTTCTATAAAGAACATATGCAACCAATCTTATTACTTTATAGTACATATACAAATAATGACCTTAGTTTACAACAGTCAGTATAAAGGGACAAATTCTAGATTTAGGAACTAGAAAATCTGGGAAAATTTGGTTTCTGTCTTGTTTTCTACCATTTACCAAGTATATAGCCTTAGGAAAATCACTACTGAATTTCTCTGATACTGAGTCTCTTCATCCATCAATCGGTGGTAGTAATACTTTTCAGTACCTACCTAAAAATAATATATACATATTTGTAGAATATATCTATCTGTGTTTATATCTATAGAAATAGATTTATCTATCTCTATATTTAGGTACAGATCTATAGAATTATTATATATACATATGTATGGACACACAAATACATACATTTATAGATATATACATATGTGTATGTACATATATACATATATATAGACACACACGCACATATTTACACACACAAATACATAATATAATCAGGTTTTTTGAAAAGAATGACAACTCAACAGGTAGAAGGAGAGGCATACAGAGCCCTAATGAAATGTGAAAACTGTAGTTCGACACTGGTATTTTCCCCCCGTCCAGGTCTACAACTTAGTGGCTTGTCGCTCTCAATAAAATGAAATGGCAGCAATAGCGGCAGCAATAGCAGCAGCAGCACAGTGGTGATCAATAAGAGGAAGCGCTTTCAAAAACATATGAGCAGCTGAGTAGCGCAGGCTGGCTCTTAGCAATCAAAGCCTCTACTTTATAGAATAAAGAATTTAGATGGAGTAGTTGGAACAGACCAACAACGCTCCAGGTGACCCTTCACTAGGGATGAAAGTGAAAATATAAAAGACTCAACTTCCTTCCAAGTGCTTACTGCCGGCAAGTGTTGTCTAGATGTTCTTCTCTATTTTGTTAAGCTATTTCTATGTCCTGATTTTGTTTCACAGAAATCCTATGATCACTCAAAACTGCTTTGTGTTGTGCATTGGTTAAGTAATCCTGTGCAAACTAAAGGGCAAATGGAGGCAGCCAGTAACTAGTTTGATATAAACAGAATAAAACTAGGTCATAGAATTTAACTTCTATCCAGAAATACAGCATTCTGTCATGGCTTGGGGACTGAGCCGATTAAAAATCATAAGGTTCTGATTATCAATTTGTAAGTTCCTAAATAGTAAAGAGAGATAGCCCAAGAAATTGGGACAATTTCATCCTTAGATTAAAATGAATTGTAGCCAGGGACAGTTGCAGCTTAGAACCTCAAGGAGCCCAGGGAAAACTCTAGTCACCAACAGAAGGAGAACAGACAAATGTCATTTGAAAAGAATCTTCCCTCCTGCGCGCCCACATTTGGGAAAGAGGAGAATATGTTACCCGCAAGTAACCTTGAAAAACAAGGTTTGGCCGCATGAGGGCTACTTTGTCTCCCCTCCCAAACCGTCATCCAACATAGGATTGTGACAGGGATGACTGATTCCCATACTTCTTCCTCTAAACTCACCAGAAGTGACCTCCCCAATCCATGCTACTTCTTTTAATTTGGTGAGAGGAGGGAGAAGTTTGGGTAGAAATGTGACTTGCCCACCTTGTAGATGAGGGAGTCTCTAATGAGGAACTTCCACCAAAAGAGATCAATACTGTCTCTAAAACAATGTTTTTGTAACATAACATTGATATCTGGGGCACTGAGAAATACAGTCCTATTGAGGTTCAAACAAGTTCTGTCTAGTACAACAGTTAGCATGTGTCAGAACTAGGACTTCAGGTTTTTTTCAATGCTGAGGTCATTTCTAGAGTCATTTTGCCAGAGTGCTTCTTATTGTATGAATATGAGATAAAATGATTCCTGTTGTAAGAGAGTAATACGTCAAATCCACTGAATTTTGATAGCAAAGTGTTCATTCATAATAATTATTCATGTTTTGGTGCATTTTAGTCACATAATTAAGCTAATAATAAGGTCCTTGAAAGTAAAGATTGTTCTACTTTTGTATCTGCAAACTCAATGCCTAGCACAGAGCCTGGCACATAGCAGGCACCTAAAAAACACTTGTTATTGATGTTTTACCAGTCAAATGTTATCCAAGGATGTGCCAAGAAGCATCAGTGACTATTTTTTTTGTTACTAATTTTTTTAATCACTAATGGTGATTTTTTTTAACATGCTGCAATATATCTTACTATAAGTAACCCTGAACAACAACTTGGATGACAAAGACCAATGTTCATTTTTGTAGAGCTGATTGACAGAATATTTGCTTAAAAACCACAAGATAAAAGACTACTCTACTAAAGCATACAGATACTCCAGAACGGGCCTGATTTCTATTACAAGGATGGAAGGCATGAACTTTGCACTTTAGGAAGTTGGACCAGGTTTAAGTAAAGCCAATGTAATCAAGATAGCGCGTCTAAAAACCAAGATAAGGAACCAGACAGATTACAGTTTACAGTGTCATACTCGGGGGAAATGTCCATTACATCAGCAGTTTAATCAACTTTGAAATGAACAAACATCCTTCATGCACAAAGGATGTGAGGATTCCCCAAATTATTTTTCCAATCCATCTCTACGACATATATTGTGTTCTTGGACATAACAGTATATGATACAGTTTTTTCTCTAAAGGTGAATTTAGGAGCCAGTAAGAAAAATGCACTAAAAAAAGGGTATTATTCTGCTGTTTGAAGAATTATCACAGAATGGAAGCAACAATGAAAGGAGGGTGTCAGCGGAATTCCGATGTAACTTCTATGGCAACCTTTTGGCACTGGGTTGAAGATTCTCATGTTGAAAAATTCATACATTAGACTGCTTAAAAAGAAAAAAAAAACCGAGACAAGCCACTTATTCAGTACTATTGACAAAAGGGCCCAAAGTAAACCAAATCCAAAGATTAAAAATTAACTATGAATTATTAATTGTCTCCTCGTAATTAACACTGAAATAAATGTTATTTACCAATGTTATTAAAAATGTAATCTTTTTGTCATTTGATAAAATCTAGAAGTGCTTTCTTTTATTTCAGGAGATATGTGTGTGTGTATGTGTGCGTGCATGTGTGTGTTATGTATACACACACATATATAGCTATTTAGAACCTATATTTGCATTTTTACTTTAAAATGTAATATGTCAGGGCTTTGAGGATCATAAACACATGTAAATTTTACAAATAAAACCTCTATTTCAACATTAATTCTCATTTGAGAGAGAGAAGAGATTTGGATTTCTACTTTTGTTTTTTAAACTTCAAAGCCTTGACTCAGACTCAGGTCTCAGTTGTGACTGGAAGGCAATGTGAAAAGATGGTCAGTCAGCAGCCTTCATTGTACTTCTAGTGGATGTGTCCATGACAACAACAAAAAAATGCCATCACAGTTGTGGGCAATGCTGTTGGCAGGCTCAAGGAGATTAAGCGTGGAATTAGCCTGGTGATCAATCTAACTTTTCTCTATCTTGCAGATAATTCTTTCTTAACAGGGTTAAGCATCATTGCAGGAACCATGGAGGCTCCTCAATAATATCACTGCTATACCTGTTCTATGGATAAATGGAGAATTTCTCTTCTTAGCATTAACCATCCGGTACCCTTCCAACTGCTATAGCTTAAGTTCAGTTCCGTTGTTTTTCAGTTGTGTCCAACTCTTTATGACTCTATTTGGGATTTTCTTAGCAAAGACACTGGAGTGGTTTGCCATTTCCTTCTCCAGCTCATTTTACAGATGAGGAAACCAAGGCAAACAGGGTGATTCGTCCAAAATTACACAGCTAGTAAGTGTCTTAGGCTGGATTTGAACTCAGGTAGAAGAGTCTTTCTGATTCCCATCCCAGTACTCTATCCATTGCCTGACACACAGCTGCCCTTAATTTAAGTATTTTCTTCCAACTGACATGAAAAGTTCAAATGTTCTTAGTATCATCGCAAGGAAAATGAAATCAAGTCCAAGTTAGGAAAAATAAACAAAATGTAAAGTTATCTTCTAGGAAAGAAGACCAGAGATAAGAAAATGTTAACCCAATCTCTTCCATTACTCACATTTTAGAACTTAAAAAAATAAGGTAGATCATTGTGGGGAACCTCGGCCTGGAAGACAAGGTTCTCCACACCTGAGGTAGATTATATTGATATTTTTGCTACAACCAATATTGTTTTAGAAACTTATCAGATCAAAAAGGCAAACAATGCCATCCGTTTACAGCTGGTTAAATAAGTAGCTTACTAAAATTGCTAATATATGGAACTAGATAAGGCAATAGAGTCCAACCAGTATAACCAACAACTGTTTCTTCCCATCATTTTATAGCTGAAGAAACCAAGGCCCAGAAAGCTCATGACCTTTCAAGCTCACACAGTCAATACTCACTGCCAAAGCTGGAACTATAACTCAGATGTCCTGAGCAGATATCATATGGTCACCAAATAAGTCACTGAATGGCAAAGATAAGCTACCTGTGCCTTCATCTCCATTTGGCCTAGCCTAGCTGATGATGCACAGATGTGAGATGAGGCTTAAGAAAATACCTTTAGAAAAGCTTTCCATTGCTTCCTATGTGCTGAAACTTCAGTCTGGTAAAAATGCCAGTCAGCATCAGAAGGCCACTAGGCAAGTAGATTTTATTTAAACTGAGGCAATTTCAGACAAAGTAAATCCAGACCCAAGAAGAGTATTTTCCTACAAGAAGCTAATTCTTATAGTTCAATGCAACTTCACAGTCCAGACAACTCATAAACAAAAACTACAATGCATTTTTGGAGGTCTATGGTTTTAAATTATTTCTATTAATTTTCAAGCTATAGAAGAAAAATGAATTGCTAATTTTATTAAAAAGTTAACAAAAACAGGAAAGTATGGGAAAAAGAGCCAACTTCAATTAAATGAATTACTATAGTTATGAGAAATATCTGTCATTTGGTATTAGAACATATGCCTTATTATTAAATGCTAAATACTAAAATTCTCATATTCAACTAAAACAAGATATGTACACTGCCATAACTCAGTCTTCAGCATTTATTAAGCATTTGCTGTGTTCAAACTAAGTGCTTGAGATTCAAAGAGAAAAGCAGAACAATAATTTCCTTTTAACACTGGAGAAAGTAGGTCTGTATACAGGTGTATATGAAACATATAAAAAAATGGACAGAAGGTAATTGTAGGGGAAAAGCATCAGGAATGAGAGTGAGAATGAGAGGGAGGGGACTTGAAGAGGAGGAACCCCCATAGAAGAATTGAGTCTTGATGGAAACCAGGCTTTCCAAGGAGTAGAGATGAGGAGGATGTTTATTCTAGGAGCAGGGCACATCCAGCGTAAAGGTCCAAAAGCGTGTGGAGAGTGGCTTGTGAACAGATACATGTAATTATAAAAAACAAGCATAAGCATTTAAATTTTTAAAAATTATTTTAACCATAAATGTACATGTCTTTTTTAATGAAATAATTTTTAGCCAGTCCAACATGGGAAATACTGCATTATGGCTTTAATTTCAATAAAAATGAGCTTTCCAGTTCTAAAACTATCAAATGGACCATTTCAAAGAATTAAAATGCTCTTTCCTTAACTGCAGAAAAAGCTAATAAAATGAAGAATGGTGCAGTAAGGAATAGCCGTGAACATTTCTGAGTCCCAAATCTGCCATTTACTAGCTATGTGTCCATGGAGAAGTGATTTTCTAATGTTTAGGATTTGGAATTCTTACCATTGCATCCCGGGATCAGTTTCTGGTCAGGGAAAAAGAGTATCATGAATGGTGTAGGAAATGAAAAACTAGGCTGGAATCAAAGAATCTCTTTTCTACCATTAATTAACTAGATGACCTTGGACGAACTGCTTATTCTTGCAGTTCTCACAAAATAAGTGATGGATGGGGAGGGTAGGAGGGACATAGTGAGCTCTTAGGTCCCTTCCAACTGTAAAGTTTTACAATCCTTAAGCCTAAACATCAAAACCTCAATTTCCTTTCCTGTAAAATGGAGCTACTGCTTATGCTATTTATCTCAAAAAACTGTGGTATGGATCAGATAGCATATATAAAAACTAAAGAGAACAAAGAATTATTACTTAAGCACAATCTGATGAATCTTGGTACTGTAAGAGTGATATCTACAAAGTTCAGCATAATGACCCTGAGGCACTACAAAATCTTCAATTATCAAAGATTAAATTGTGCTCATTATAGTCTTCTTATTAAGTAGAAAAGTATCTAATATATTCTACTAAGACTCTCAAAGGGCCAGAAGATTCGCTTAACCAGAACACTCCATCCTGCAACCTTCTGATTGAGATAAATGATAAAATTAATCTTTGCTAATATCCTCATCACACAATATCCCTAGATAGGATATACAAACACTACCTTATTAAACAATAAATTTTAAGAGAGATGAATCTCTGAATTCTGCAGAGTGGATAAAGTCTAAGAGCTTAGTGTCACATTGGGACTATATAGTAATGCTATTATAGAATCAGAATTTTAGAGACCTTTGAGGTCATCTAGTTAAAGGAACTCACAGTTTGCCTGTGGGGTTCTTTAAATTCATAGTCCAGTCCTTTAACAAAAGAATGAACCTATATTTCTGTGCTGACTAATCTCATTACTATGCATACTCTTTTAAGCACTTTTAATCAGATCAACTAAATCTTGCAGAAGGAGGCAAAGCCCAGGCCTACAGGACTCATTCTTTCCCCACTGCCCAAAGGGCATTAGGTCTCCTTTCCTTATGTATTGTGTTATAGTTCTCATCTCTTTTTAGTCATCATTCTTTACTGTCCCATACCTCATATAACCTCAGGTTCTCCCTGATTTCTAAGATGAAAATAAACCAAGCTAAGAAGCTTATTGGACTAACATGTTTTATGAGAGAAAATTAGAAGTTCTTCATTGTCGAACCTCAATTTTCTAAGCCACACTTAGGTTATGTGAAGGACTTCTGGAGATAATAAAATGTATTAACTGGTATAAAAATCAAATAGTCATAGAGTAACAGAATCATACTCATAAGATTTAGTTCGACTACCTCATTTCCTAAGAAGAAAAGAAAGAAAATGTTTGGCCATACCATTTCAGAATGCATCAGGCTAGGCCACCTTGTTTCATCATTCAGAGTTCTACTGGCATTGGGGGTGAGGAGGTATGTCATGGGGCCACTTATATGAAAGAAATGTATACTGAGTTAATTGCTTTTAACTTTGAGTATTATGGGGGGTTTTTTGTATTGACTGACTTCCCTCCACTTTCTTTTAACTATGTAATTCAGTCTTTTGATTAACAGCTTTCTATCTGGTTTCCATGACTCATCCTACCAGTAGAAGAAGAAAAGAATGTTGACTCTGTAGTCAAAAGACCCAGGTTTGAATTCAACCTCTAACACTTATCACCTGCATTGCCTCGGCCAAAATCACAACCTAACTGAATGGATCTCAGTTTCCTCATCAGTAAAATAAGGGGGCTAGACCATATGACCTCTGAGGTTCTTTCTGTCTCTAGAGTTATAATCCCTTTCTGTCCGTCCTATATATTATAGCCAGATTACTTAATATCTCAAAGATCTATGATTTAGTTAACATAGCTACTTCTATCCACTGACACAGAAGCCAGACTCTCTACTGACTTAATAGTTAGTCATTTGTCACAGAGCACTTTTAGGGCTAGGAAATTAAGTGCCCTGCAGTCAATCTGGCTATTTTCTTCCAAAAATTCAGATTTCAGACAAGAGACATATAATCCAACAAAGAAACCATAAGAAGAAGTCTTTCCATCTCTACAGACCCTGCCAGAATTTAGGTTCTGCTGGCACAGCCTTAGGAAACCCAACATCACTTCTACTCCATGGTGAGAAGTAGAATAGGACTTAAATGAAGGCAGTAAAATCAACCTCCCTAAAACTGTTTCCATATTTTATCCTATACTCAGTGTAAACTATAAATGGTTTGAGAACAGAGGGTACAGAAATGGAATTTTAGTAAAGTTAATCATACCTTTTACTGGCTCTTACTATTCTACTGCCTACAATTAAAAGTCCTTGAAATTTACTCTACTTTCCTTCCAATTTTATTTCCTTATTTCTATGTGAATCTTCAATTCCAGGTGATCTGCCCTCTCCCCCCCCCCCCAAACCACTTTGCACAATCTTACCTCCAAACATCAGCTTATGCATGCCCCTTATAGGCAATTTCACAGCATTTAGAGCTGCAAGAGATCTTGGAGCTCATGGATTTAATTCAATCAATATTTACTAAGTTTGTACTGTGTTGCAAGATAGTTCTAAGCACACCATGCCACAATCCTCTCTTTACAGATGAAACTAGGAGCCAAAGAGGTTAAGTGATTTATTCAAGGTCACAAGGAAGCAGCTGAACTGAGATCTGAACTCATGTCCTCTGGCTCACCTTTTTTAAAATTTTATTTTATTTCACTTACTGTTTCTCAGAGGACACCTGCATCCTATCAATCCTTTGAGACTTTCTTTTACCAGCTAGTTCAGAATGACATCATTCTGAACTCCTATATCATCCACCACCCATATGATTTATTTGGTGCTTTAACAGAACGGTGGAACACATAATAATATGTGTACACATGAATCTATGCATCTATATAGAGTTTCTTTTGTCCCAATTAACTAAATTCACTGAGGCAATGGAAAATGTCCCATTCTCACAGTGTAGGAAAAGATACAGGCAAATTGTAAAATGTCTTGACCATAGTCATTATTTAAATAATTTTACAAAAGAGGTGAAATTATGAAATATTACTATAGAAAAAAATTACCATCTAGCACGTGTAATATCTACCACTCACTGATTTCTAGAAATGAGCAAAGAATTATGTAACATTTTCAAGGAGGGGACCTTAGAGATCATTCATCCAACAAATTCCTCATTTTACAAATGAAGAAGTTGAATTCCAAGGAGTTTGTCCAGGGTTGGATCAGCAGTTTGTGAGGAAACCTAGAATAAACCACAAGATAACCTGACCCCTAATCCTAGGTAGGCTCTAGGATTCTGTCATGCCTCTAAGAAGGCTTGAAGAACAGTCAAAGACACTAAGTTCTCTTTATAGCTGTAGTGTAAAATATAATAATACTAATCTTGCTTCGAAATTGTCTTTCTGGCAGTTTCACAAAGGTCAACATGATGGCAGAATCATCCCCATGAAAACTGTAATGATATTAATCATGCTGACTTTTGAAATCAAACATGTTAATATCGACCACTGCAAATAGAAGGTAAGATGAAAACAAAGAGACTGAAAATAATAATATTTGGAATACAGCAGAAAACTCAAAAGATACTGAAAACAATGGCAATAGAGAAAAAATGTTAAGGTGCTAATCAGTAGATTTTTTTTTTAATTTGGAGAAATTGTTGAATCAGTAATCTACTTTACAAAGTCAATCAACTGATCCCAGAAAATGATGCAGTTATACAATCTCCATTTCATAAAAGATGCCTGACAAGCAAACCAGACAATACTGGGATTTTATTTAAGAAAGTAAAAACCATGGCTCAACCTGGATTTGGGAGAGAATCAGAACAATGTAGCATAAAACTACAAACACAGTACATACTAGTAAACCCGAATCATTCCCCCATACCTCAAAAAGAAGGTTCACAACATCAGAGAAATTCTGACTTGGAAACAACCAATGAGACACTGTATTCTAACATTTTAATACTTCATTATTTCATATCACTAGCTATTTCAAATACTTTACATACTAAAATGTTAAATTAAAAAAAAAAGGCATTTCTAGCTCACAGGCCATACAAAACCAAATAGCTTAGGCACCACTGGCATACTTCTGAGACCCTAGATTCACCTCTTGAACAGTAAGACTTGGAAGAAGAGCTTTATGAGAGACGAACAAAGTCCATCCCATAACTAAGCAGAAATTCCTTGTATTACTGTCTGACAAACAGTTACTGAGCTTTTACTTGAAATCCTCATGTCATGTTTATGTAACATTTGAAATTCACTACCTTCTAAGGCAAACCATTATACTCAACTCTAATTTTATATTTATATTTTATATAAACTTAACATAAGGAAGTTTGTCCGCAGGTAAAGGTAAAACCTGGCTCAGCAGGTTCCATATGCTTCTAATCATTTTTATATCTAGTACCAAGTAAAACTTGCATGATTCCTCTTAAGCATGACATCTTTTTGGATGACAGACATCTTGCCCCACATAAGTAGTTTTTTTCTCCCGGCTGAATATCCCCAGTTTCTTCAAATAATCCTTGTATAGCATGGCTAAGATTAAAGTATGATTCATATTCAGAGTAGGCTCTGAATATTTTGTCAGAGAAGCATGTTACTAAAAGATAAATATTAGCATTAAGACAAGTTATGAAACAAATGTCATGAAAAGAATCAAGAGAGAATTACGGTAAATTAAATGAGCTATCCTGGGGGGATGGGTAGAAACAAGTATGTTCCTTTAAACCAAAATTTGGAATTTATTACATGATATAGTAACATCAAATTGATGAAAAAAGAGTAAGCACCAAATAGCTAAATCAGAACACAAGATTTTTCCCATTATAAACATTGTAACATACGTTTAACTGAGGTCAGATTCTCTTACTTTATAGATTACTTTCTATATTTCTATTTCAAAACTTAAGTTGCTTATAGCCCTACTGACCTTAAAGATTCTGTGTATCTTTATGAAACTGGATTAGAAAACAATCAATTCAGTAAGAGGATCTAATTGCTCAAATATTTAGGTTATAAGATTATTTCTTTATTTAAACATGAAATAGTAAAACAAGTAAGAAAACATGCAAAAAATATGAAAGCAGGCAATGGGAAAATTAAAATTTTGACATATGAAATAGGCTAAGACAAGAAGCAATTTAAATGTTAAAGACTTTTTAAGAGAATGTCTAACACTACCAAGTCAAATTAGAACATAATACAAAAATCTGTGCCAAGAAAACACGCTACAAATTTGCAGAATGTATTCAAGGTAACAGGTCTCTTATGAAACTGATCATCGCAGAACCTGAGTGAATGTGGTATAATTTAACCATTGAAATTCAGTCCAGACACCAAAAAATAAAGGAAAATGAACCAATATTTTTATGGCTTTTTAAGATGTGTTATCTACTCTGTTTGTAATAAATGAACTTTTTTTTGGTGGCAGTGGGACTTTACAAACTACAAAACACCAATTTTGCTTGTGTTGGATTAGGGGTAATGGATGAAAATGTCAGGAAGTATGATTGATTACAGCCCAGCTAAATTTCTCCTTTTAGTCTTGAGCAAGAAACACAATATTACCTTTGTGAAATCTAGTATGAGAGAAGAAAAAAAAATACATGGGTCTAGAGATTCATGTATTACAGTAGATATGGTGGAAGCCAAAGAACTGTATGTGATGTGATTCCCAGAGGAATTTTTTTTAACAGTTACACATCTGTTGCAGCCTTGTGACCTGTTGTGCTCCAGTCACTTTGCAAATAGATTATCATCACTTCTACAAGGGAGCAATGTCATCACTCTCTGAGGATTTTTTGTTAACTGTGGGAAATGCAAGTTAGCAGTAAGCACTAAAAAATTCAAATCCCTAGCAACAAAACAAAAATGAGAGGAGAATAAAAGTTAGATACATATCATTGGAAGCCTTGGCACTCTATTCACTGCTTTCCAAGAAAAATATTAACTACTCTTCATTTTGTATCTGAAGACATTCTGTGTCTAGAGGGTAGACTGCCTGCTACATACACTGTTAGTAAAAGTTACAGCCTTGTGCCTCTTCTTTAAGAGGTCACAGGAAATTAATTTTCCTTGTTACATCATGCTAGAGTTCTGGTAGAGTAGGGAACAAACATAGGTAGAATATGTTCATTTAAGTATTCAGATTTCAGTTAAAGGACTTCTACAATTTTAGATTGGTATCCACTATCAGGAAATTACAAATTCTTAAAATGCATGAATTGTGCGTCTTTTTTTTTAACCTCAGTTTATCTAAGGTTTAAACGTGGAGGAAGTATCTTGGATGAAGTTTTCCTTTTGCCTCTTATTATTTCACTAAGGCAGTCTGCTTCCAACTGGAATTTGTGGACAGAAGATTTACATAAGCTAGGGAGCATCCTAGCCAAATATATCTCACTAGTCTGACAATAACCCTGCTTGGTCTTCTAGAATACTTTTATCACTATGGAAAAAAGGTTTAATTAACATGTGGCTCTGCACAGACCTACTAAAGTTGGTGATGAGATACCTGGATTTTTTAAATGTGTAACCCTAGTTCATTCACCATTATGTTTCTCCATGACATGAAGTTATGTACAGTAAACAGACCAGGGACTCTACAAACTATGAAATGAATGTGAATGTTTGCAAACTTTACTTAAAGTTCTAACTAAATGCAAATCTCATCACTTGAGAAAAGACAAAGGTTCTCAGAGAAAACAACACAATGAATTTTTGTTGAAACAAAAACAGCAGACCACGAAATAGCAACCTGTCATCAGACATTGGGAGTTTGGTTTTCATCAATAGCAGTTGAAACAGCCCTGCCCTCCCACTTCTGTCTGAGCAAATCAACAATGCCATCTGCATGCAAGCATGAGCATAAACCATGTCAATCCACTTGCCACATACCAGTACTATATTCAAAGAAATGGCTATTTAGGATCTTTCACTCCCTGAACCTAACAGTTCCTCCCAGCTACTAGAACAAAGACAAAGTAATTTAAACTTTAAAAAAAGGACATATATATTCTGTTGGTGTCTTATCATCAACAGGAGAAATTTCCAGCCAAAGAATTTCTGATTGATTTGTCTGGAGTCGCACTGAGATCAAAAGAAAAGTTTGAAAAATAAGTACTTAAAACGGGTGAGTGACAAATCCGAACAGTGAGGTGAATGAATACATTCTGAAAGCCTACTCTGTGATGGTAGAACAGAAATGTGTTGGGGGCCTCTGATATTGCTGGCAAAGAAGTAAAAGTTGACATTGGCTACATGGTGATTTCCAATTCTCCCCTTACTACTGCAAACATGTTCTTAAAAGTTCTGTCTTCTGTGGGGAATAAAACTTCTCACATAGAGATGAAATGAACAGCACAACTATGTACAATGGATGCCATAAGGGAGCATTAAGCCCTGGAGAACAAATTGATTAAATATAGGTTTAAAAACATTCACAATGGATTACTCTTGATACGTGTGGAAAAAAGTAAAGAGGTTTCAAACTTATTACATAACCCTCATTCATCTGGAATGACAGATTCCAAAAGACTGAAAGGGACCAAATTAGATTATCTCATGATTAAAAACAAAAATAAAATGATGATAAATTTATGTTGTTCTTCAAAGTCTTCAAAGTGATTCTTAACTTTCAATTTTCAGAACCAACAGAAGAAGAAATAGGCTCACAAAGGGGAAATAATTTTCAAGGATTAAATACACAGTGATTAAAAGTGGGATAAGGGGTACAACCCAGGTCTTCTGATCTCAATCTAAACTTTCCATTACACTATGCTGGCCTGTCCTTTATTTTAATGGATAGAGAGCTGACCCTCGTTATGTGACCCTGGGCAAAGCACTTAACCCCTCCACTCACATCCAGGGAGGGAGGGAGGGAGGGACAAAGTGAGGGAGGTGGGAAGGAGAGAGGGAAGAAGAGAGGAAGGGAAGGAGGGAGGGAGGGAAGGAAAGAAGGAAGGGAGGAAGGAAGGAAGGGAAGAAGGGAGAAGGGGAGAGAGAGGGAGGGAGGAAGTCCCTGCAGTCAGATTTTAACTTCAGGGCTTCCTGACCCTGGCCCTGTCTTCCAACCACTAAACCATTTAGCTGCCTCCTCACTGGGAACTTCCTATACCAAAGAAATCAAAGGTCTGGATCAAATGGAAATGGTGCTTTGTGAAATACTATACAAGGCAGTTAATGATGATACAATTTAACATGTCTCAAAGAAAATAGTTTTTAAATTGTTTTCTCCTCATATAAATTGTGTCTATAAGCTAGATAGTTAGGTACAATGTTAAAAACGTCAATTATTATACTAATGGCATATAGAACTTCAGCAATATTCTAGTTGCAGTATAGTGCCCATTCTATTTTTTCTCCCAAGACTATATAGAGTTTCAGGGAGAAGGATGATTGGTGAGAAGCCCTGAATGGAAAGACCATTTGCCCTCATGAGGACTCTGTACGTTCAATGCTGTCACGGAGAGATTCATTTCAAAGTTTGTAGAGTTCCTGGTCTGTTTACTGTACATGACTTCATGTCATGGAGAAATATAATGGTGAATGAACTAGGGTTACACATTAAAAAAATCCAGGTATCTCATCACCAACTTTATCCTAAAATGAACTTAGTCTTAATAGAAATAGAAGGAAAACAAGGAGATTTTGAAATATTAATCTACATTTTCAACTTGTGAGAACCAGGTTCTCTGACTCCTAACTGCTACTTACTACTTGTGCTAACTTGGGTAAATTATTTAACATCTAGTAAAGTGGTTGTACTAGAAGGCCTTTAAGGTCCCTTCCAGCCCTATCTCTATGATCCTATAGTAGGGAAGATGGTGAAAAATAATTGGTATAAACCTCAAGGAAAGGAATAATGCATTAGATACAGAAATACAAAAGCTGAATCTACAAAACAAGAAGAGAGTAAAACTACACAAGGTAGAAGTCTCATCAAATATTCATCTCATGAAATTACATCAGATAATTGAAATACTCATTGTCTCCACACCTAATCCATGTCCAGTACTAGCCACATCCTGCAACTTCCATGCTTGTGCTACAGTGTCTGACCCTGAAGGCCCTTGCTCAGTCCCCTAATGGAAGTGACTTAGTCTGAATACCTCTGACCTGATAAGAGAGAGCAAATACAGAATATGTTCAGTCACCAGAAGAAAATGGAACACAACTGAGAGTCTGTATGGAAAATGTACAGCCTAGAGTGAAAGAGAAGGAGGAGGGGCTGGAAGGACCATTAAAAAAAATTAGACAAAGGATCCTATTCCATTATGCCTGATACTACCAAGTCCATTTTTACTGAAATCCCTCTATTTATTCAAGGTCCTAGTTCTAGTTCCTCTACGAAATCTTCTGTCTTCAATTCTCCTTTCCCCTTACCCCAAAACAAAATCTTTTGTTTGGCTCTTCATAATCTACCTTCTCTTTTCCCAGTCTTCTTACATCGTCTTACCTTTTGGCTTCCTTCGAGTCTTAGCTAAGATCCTACCTTCTCACCAGAAGCCTTTCCCATCCCTCTTAATTGAAGTGCTTACCTCTGTTATCTTCAGCTTATCCTGATATGTTGATTATTCAGTTCTTTCAAGGTTGTTTCCCCTTCCTGATTTTAAGTTCCTTTAGGAAAGAGGATGGTTTTGCCTTTTTCACATCTCCAGGACTTAGCATAATAGCTGGCACATTCCTTCCACATGGCAGGGATTAGGGGCATGGTGCCCCCATAATCTGGAAAATTCCCATAAAATTTTTTGACCCTCCCTTTCTACCACAGAGGAAGTTTGAATTATTATGGTATTAGAAGATAAAATATGTTGATATTATATAATACTATACATATAATTTTATGCATTTCTGAGTTTCTAGTCTTTTTTCTGTGTCATCTGCTGGACTTCACATCTTGTCCGTGCTTCCACAAAACTCCTCTCAAATTCCCATTTAACTTCTTATACCAACCTGTGATATATCAAAACCACAGTGAGAGACGCTGCAATGTGGAAGGGATAACTGTAATACACACTTAATAAATGATTGTTGACTTGAGAACAGCCTTTCCTGTTCAAAAGTCTATCTCAAACACCATTTCTCTTGTGCAACTCATATACTATATCACAATTACTTGTGTAAATGTCTTTTCCCCTCTTTTTAGTGTACATACCCTGAATGCAGTGTCTATTCCTCAATATCTAGCATCCTTGAGTATTGTCAGTGAACACGTATGCTTAAAGTCCAAACTCATTAGTCTGGCATTCAAGGACAACCACAAGAATCTGCAGCCTGACTTTCCATCCTGTGTCACAGGAATCTTCTTTTCATGTAGTATATGATAAAAGTGAATAAATCTACTTGCTCTTTCTGGCATATTTCCCATGTTCTTCCATGTCATGCCTTTGCTAGCCCCAATCATTGCATGTAAAATGCTTTTCCCCCTACCTCTCTCTACCTATGGATATCTAAGCCATTCTTAAAAAAAAATACAGATCAATGACCATCTCTGAGAAGCCTTTCCTAATCCCTTCTATCAGGAATTATTTCTTATGTCCACCCACTGATATCCATAACATTTTGATTTTACATTTGTGAACTGACTGTGTTCTTCATATTTCAATTAATGACTCCATAAACACTTACAGTACAACTACTACGTACAAAAGAATGTGCTAGGAACACAAAGATGAACAAGCATTAATAAGCAGCTACTTCGTACTAGGCACTGGGCTGGGCACACCTGCCCTCCCTGAGCTTGCATTCCATAGAGAGATAACAAAGGAATAATATGTACGTAAACAAGCATATGAGTAACACATACAAAACCAATATAAGATAAATTGGCAGCCAGGGCATTAACATTTGAAGGAATCACCACTTAAGGCTTCATGCAAAAGTGGCATGTGACCACTTTGAAGGGAATCTTCCCTTCTTTTGAACACTTTGAAGGGAACAAGGGATTATAAAAGGTGGAGGTGATATAGCAGCAGATGGTGGGATGGGACAATTTCACATGGAATAAAAGCTTTCATTAGCTATTGGGGACTATTTTCCATATTAATGAGATTGATTTAATTTCACTAATTTAATTAATGAGATTTCCTAGGCATCTCCTATGTCTTCCTATGAAATCTCATTTATGCTAATTAAATGAAATGTTGTTGAAAATTTCATTCATTTCACTTCTTGAAAACATGCATAGCTAAATGGGATTTTCTATGTATCCAGACTTTAGGGACCCCCCTCCTATACATACGAAGAAGAGCAAGAAGTCAAATTTGGCTAGACTGCAGAGTGCACAAAAGGGAGCAATGTATAATCAGACAAGTCAGATAGTGAAAAGCTTTAAAAGGCAGCAATAGTTTAGCCATTAGAGGTTACTGAACAGGGGAGTGATATAGTCAGACTTGGACTTTAGGTGACAATACGGAGGATAGATCAAGAAAAGAGACATAGCAGGGAGACTAATTCAGGAGGTTATTGAAGTAGTTCATGCAAGAGGAAATGAAAATCTCAACTAGAGAACTAGGTTGTGTGAGTAGAGAAGAAGGAGTGAATGCATGAAATTATTGAATAGAAAGAACAAAAATTGCCAATGGATTTATGACAGGGTAGTACCAAATCAAGAATACACCAATGCTGGGTAAATGAAATAATGGTACTACCCTCAACAGAAACAGGGAAGATCAGATGGAAGGTAGGTTTGAGGGGGAAAGAGGATGACTTCATTTCTGGACATGATGAGTTTGAAATGCAGTTTGAAATATTTAATAGGCAGTTGGAGTTGCATGACTAGAGATGAGGAGAGAGACCAAGACTAGACAGATAGATATTTGAGTAACCCTGCATAAAGATGACAGTTAAACCCATGTGGGCTGATAAGGTCACCAAGTGACGAAGGGTGGAGAGAGAAGATCTAAGACAGAGCTGAAGACCTTGGGGCATTCCTACATAATGTGGAAGATGAACCTGCAGAAAAGACTGAGAAAGGATGCCATAAAGTAGGAGGGGAATCAAGAGAGAGCCATGTCATGAAAATTCAGAGCAGAGAATATCTAGGGAGAGATGATAGTCAAAGTATCGAACACTATAGAGAAAAGGATGAAGACAGAGAAAAGCCATCAGATTAGAAAATTGGTTAACTTTGGAAAGAGCAGTTTCAACTGAGTGATTAGATCAGAAGTAAAATTGCAAATGGCTGAAGAATAGTAAGAAGAGAAGAAAGCTATAAGGCTATAAGAAGGCTAAGATATTAAACTCAAATCAGCAAGTGTCAAGTGTCTGATGCCAGATTTCAACTCAGGTCCCCCTGACTCCAGGGCCAGTGCTGTATTCACTGCACCACACTGCACCACCTAGTTGCCCCCTATTAGTTATTTCTTAAGAAATTTTAAAGGAAGAAATTATTATGCAGTAAAATATTTAAAAACAAAAAAGGTGACTTTGGGAAATACCGCCCTACATGTCTGCAAAGAGAAAAGAAGAATGAACCTTTTCATCCCAACATCATTTTTTCCAGAAGTTTGATGAGGAAAGGCAGGACAGACAGCAAAAAAAAGCTTAAGGGGATGGCTGTGTCGAATGAGGGCTTTTTTAAGGATGAGGAAGGCATGCCTAAATTGTTAGGCAACAGAGAAGGAGAGATTAAAAATGATAAAAAAATAAAGTGCTGATTATGGGGACAATCTGTTGAAGATGGGAAGGTATGGGATGAAGGGTATACAGACCCTGTTCATTTACAGAGACATTTCTTATGTTCTAAATAGGAAGTACTATACAGTAGCAAATAAAAGAATTGTCACAACCTTGATATATATCAGTTATTTTTCCTTTCACCAAATAAAACCACTAGCTATTTCTTTTTTTACTTTTTTTGGAAAGGGGAAGGGAAGGCAATTGGGCTTAAGTGACTTGTGCAATGTCACACAGCTAGTAAGTGTCAAGTGTCTGAGGCCAGATTTCAACTCAGGTCCTCCTGACTCCAGCGCCGGTGCTCTATTCACTGTACCACACTGTACCACCTACTTGCCCCCTATTAGTTATTTCTTAAGAAAATTAAGAAAAATATTTTTAAAGGAAGAAATTATTGTGCAGTAAAATATTTAAAAACAAAAAAGGTGACTTTGGGAAATACCACCCTACTTGTCTACAAAGAGAAAAGAACAATCAACTTTTCCCTCCCAAGATACTAGCTTAATATAAGTAAAAAAAAAATTAATCACAATGTTCAATCTGCTAAGATATTAAACTCAAATCAACAAGAGCTTCACGAATCCTTTCTTTTGTCTGTTTTTATTATTTTGATAGTGCACTGCAGCTGAATGCTAATTAGAGTCTCAAGGTCTGTATAATTATGGAGCTGTATGGTAGGACTGTTGATTTTGTGAAACAGGACATACACATGAAATAAATGATTTAATGTGCAACTAACTGCATGATATAGGGCAGTTACTATGTTATTATGAAATCGCAAAGTAGAATACAGGGGATAATTCCTGGTTCACTCTTTTTGCAATAATATTTAATTAATAAACATAAAAAATGACAGAATGAAGTAAAATCAAACCCAATTGAACTTTTTCTTTAAAGATACCAAAAAGATAACAAAGGGTTAAAAAAAAACCAAAACACCTCACTTCCTTCAGAAAAATAAAAGCCCTTTCAGATTTAAGCAGTAAGATAGCGCTCCTATGCCTTCTCTGGCCTTTTCCTTTTATTCTTTCCTCTAAGTATTACTTTTTAAAATTCTGTTTGTTTCAAAATTGAAAATAATTTTAAAATAAGAATATCACAAGAACAGCAAACTAGAGCTAACTGCTACATTTCATAAAGATTTAATTTTAAATATTAAGCCCATATGTCTCTGATTTGAAATAATATGAATGCTGGGGGGGAGGGGGGAGAGAGAGGATTTAAAAATCGAAGAAATGAAGAAAACATAGTGGCCCAAAGAATAAAGTAGAGAAATATATTCAGGACAGAATGAATAGAATTCTTTTATTGGTATTTGGGATAATGAAAAGGAAGGATAACAGCAACTATTCAGAACTTTTGTTTTTAAAGGAATTCTGGTGAATACAGAATTGGTCTTTCTCTGTAGGAACAAAGAATAGAAGACTTCTGGCCCTTTATTTACTGAGGCACACACCCACAAATATCACTGATTGGTCTCACCCATTGTAGTAAGCACTAAAAGCTTCATTAACACATCCTAATAAAACTTTTCACTAAGGCTGGTTCTTTCATCTACATGCAAAATCCAATGTCAGCAGGAGCCCTAGAGCTTCAGGAAGCCTGAGAGTGAAGCCTGAACGTATTAACAGCCTGCAGCAGGGTGTCTAGAGAGACAAATTTAGTTAGAGTAGATCTGAAGGAGTAAATGCGTATACAAAATTTCACACCATCAGGCATTGGGTTTTTCAGGCTGGAGGAGAGCAGACATGGAACAAAAAAATCTAACAGGTTTTCAATTTTAATCTCAGTAAAATTTCACACTGTTATCAATAATTATGCATCCCAGACATTCTAAAAACAAAGTTTTAACAACTTATACAATATACACTAAGTTGTGTATAATACCACTAGCTTAACGAAGGAAAAGTGACTTGTATTATCAATCAATCAATAAATGAGAGGGGAAGGAAAGGGAATGGATAAGCATTTAGGGAGCACCTACTATGTACCAGGCACAGTGCTAAGTGCTTTACAAATATTATCTCATTTGATCCTCATGACAAACCTTCAACACTGGTGCTATTATTACCCTCATATTCCAACTGAGGAAACTGAGGCAATATAGGTAGGTGACTTTTCCAGAGTCATACAATTAGTAAGTATCTGAGATAGGATTTGAATTCAGGTCTTCCTTACTCTAGGCCGAGCACTCTATTTTATCACTGGCTATCTGGATTTATTTACCAAACACTCATTTTTGTACACTGTGTTTAGGTACCTGGGGATACATGACAAAAATAATCCCTGCTCTCCAAGAGTGTACATTTTATCAGGGAAGACGATACAAACATTAAAATATGTGTGCACATTATATATATGCATATATATATATATATATGTATATATATATATATATATATATATACTCTACATGTGTATATAAGCATATATACAAATATAACATGCATACAAGTATATTTGTATATAAACACATATATCCATATATTGTGTATTATAAGTATGTATAGGTATACTATATTATGTGTATTGTAAAATACGTATATAACACGCATGTTTATATGTGTGAATGTGTGTGTGTGTGTACACACACAAACAAAAAATATACAAGGGAGTTTAGGGAGGGAAGACACTTGCATTAATAGGAAAAAGAAGAGAGACTCCATGAAGGAGATAACCAGGGGTCTCACAAAGAGGAAGTGAGGAGAACATTAATTTTTTTATTAATCAGGATTGTTTCATTCACGGTATTTATATCCTCAAATTCTAGAAGAGTGCCTAGTACAGAAATACTTGTTGACTAACTGAAGAGAGAGCGTATTTCAGGCATGGCAAAGGCATAAACCAAGGAGATAGTATGCAATATAGATACTTCATATACATGTCAGTTAAAAATATGGAAAGTGATTATAATTATGAATTGCTGAAAGATGGTTAAAAATTCTTATTCCAGGAAATATATACAACATCAGATCTGGAAAAGTGATGAAGAAATTCAGTTCCAAGAAGAAGTGATTTTCCCAAGGTCACTCACACCTAGTAAGTGATAGAAATAAGATTCAAAACAGAGTTACCTCATATGCCCAGTGATTTTTCTACTTTGCCTCATAGCTATTCTCAATACGGTATTTCTAAACGGAGGCAGTTATTATCTGATATTAGCAGAGTTTTCCCATTAGTTTTCATTCCTTGACTCTTCAAAATCCTAATTTTTTCCAAGAAGCTCCATGGAGAAAATACAGGTCGAAGTGTGAGCAGTTAGAATGCTAGCAGGTGGGAGAAAAAGCAATGGTATAGCTATTTTGATAGACTTCAGAAAGGTACTCTTCATTAAATGATTAAAGACAGAAGATATAGGACAGAGTAAATAAAATAAGATGAAACACAGCAGTTAAGGGAAAATGGGAATGAACATAAAGATAGAAGAGTGCATGGCTTTAAGTATTCTTCAAAGTTATGACTGGGGAAGAGAGAGGAAGAGGCTGTGGTCCCCTCCTTAAATGTTAAGAAACTGGCTCTCCAGAGTCATTCAGCCCTCAAGTTCCCTACACCAATAACTGAAAAAATGATCCTTCATAATATAATATGTATTATAATGTGTGTGTTATTATATATTATAGAATGTATATGTATCATATGTATACATATACAATATGTACATGTATTAGAATACGTATAATACCTATGATATATATGGTGAACAAGCCTTTGCTTAAAGAAATCAAATGACAGAAAACACACTACCTTCTTAAGGTAGTCCATTACATTTTTGGATACTTTTAATCATTGGTAAGTTTTTACTCAAATCAAACTTAAAATTATGACCCTGAAACCTCTACCCACTGTTTCTAGTTCTGGCTTATGGGACCAAATGGAACCAGTCTATTTTTTACATCAATGTCTTTCAAATATTTGAAGACAGCAATCATATGCTCCCTAAATCTTTTCTTCTCCAGACTAAACATACTCAGTTCTGACATAAACTCAACCCCCTTTTACTAACCAAATGACCTCCTCTTCCGCTTATTAATGTCAATCCTAAAATGTGGCATCTAGAAGTAAACACAATACTCCAGATGTGTTCTGACCAGCAGAGAGTATAAGAAGAGATTCTCTATTTCTGGACACTGTACCTCTCACCATGATAATGTTCACTTCCTCAGCTGACATATAAATGATGAGAAACATACATGTGTATAAACATACATAGATACTGAAAAGTAATAGAGAAGGGTAAGGCAGGTAAGTCCTAAGAATCTGGAATGGTGCCAGGAGAGGACTAAAGGACAGAGAATAAGTGAGCATGGCTGGCATGAGCACTTCCTCAAATTACATTTTGGAGATTGGGTTTGTAGTTAATGAAAATCCCAAATCTCTTTTGGATGCACTGTGGTCAGGCTTAGAACACTGTGGCGGTCATAAAAATGCTCTCATGAGAGACTGCTTAAAACAAAAACAACAACAAAAAGAGAGTAATGCATATCATACCGAGACCCATGTAACTCTTCCACTCTAAACAAAACTGCTTCTGTGTGCTAGCTTACTGAATATGTTTTTAGAATTCTTAGAATTTAGTTGCCAAGGAAGATTAAGTCCTGAAGGGACTGAGTATTTAACAATAGACCAAGGGTGTAAAATATCCAGGTAAACCTTTTTGTCATCAAATCCCACAAAGAAAGCTCCACAGGATGTTTCTTTTGGAGGGGAAGGTGGCACAGTGAATAGAATGCCAGGCCTGGAATCAGGAAGACCCGAGTTCAAATACAGGTTCAGTCACTCACTTGCTATGTCACCCTGGGAAAGTCAATAAATCTCTGTTTGCCTCAAATTCCTATTTATAAAATGGGAATAATAATTATTATAATTATAATAATAAAATAAGAGTACCAAACTCAAAAGATTGTTGTGAAGATCAAAAGAGATAGTAACTGTAAAGCACTTGGCACAGTCTTTGGCACACAGTAGCATTATATAAATATTAACTGTAACTATTATCATCATTATTATCACTAATTAGTCAAAATTTCCCAACTCTGAATGATTTCTGAAGACCTTTTCTATACTAGTTCATGATACAAGAGTCTCTAATTATGATGGTTCAACATTAATCATTCTCTAAAACTACTACGTACGGAATTCTTAAAGCATCCCTTTGTTCGGGAGTCAGAAAAACTGCGTTCATATCTTGGCTTTGTACCTCCTGGGAGATCATTATGGACCTCATTTTTCTCATCTGTGAAATGTAAGCACTGGTCTAGAAGGTCTCTGAGGTCCTGGCCAACTCTAAATCCTAAGGAAGATCCTATGACCTTGATTTCTAGAATTAAAGAAATACACCATGATTCATATTTATCAGTTGGCATTAGCTTAGGTGGGGGTAAGGTATGGACAAGAATTTTGATTGAGAAAAAGCATTCACAAAGGTAGTTCAAAAAGCAGTACCCCTAAAGAACAAAAAGAAAGTAGATAACAAAAAAATCATACACCATTAAAATAATTATGTCACATTTTTCAATTTACATGTCTGGCTTTAGATTTTAAGGTCCTCTTCTTTGAATAAGAAACAATCCTTTTTCTATATACTTTGTATTTATTACATCATTATAGTTAAGTCTTTCAAAAGAAAATTTTAAGTAATATATGAAATTGTATTGACCCTCCATCAAACACTTTTTCACTTTTCAACAAGAAAATCCTCCTTTTCTTCTAGCTTATCAGAAAGACAAGCATATAATTAAAACAATTTTTACCAATTCTCTTTTTTTGTTGAGGTGCCATAGAAAAGTTGGTACTACTCTACTACCTATATAATGATTTTCATTACATTTAAGATGAATCCAAACTTACAAAAGAAACCCACCCCACCCCCCCCATGGGGCAGCTAGGTGGTGCAGTGAATAGAGTACTGGCCCTAGAGTCAGGAGGACCTGAGTTCAAATGTGACCTCAGACACCCAACACTTACTAGCTGTGTGACCTTGGGCAAGTCACTTAACTCCAATTGCCCTTCAAAAAGAAAAAAAGAAAAAGAAAAGAAAGAAAGAAATATTTCCCTATTGAAGAGTGTGGAAGAAATCTTCAGATTATAAAAATAATTTTATCACCTCTGTTTGAAATTGTTTAATGTAGTTACATTTGGCATTTAGAGGCATGCTCAATTTCTAGAGGTAATTAAGGTATGCCTCTATTCTGAAGAAATGATAGAATCCCATCTACTGGAAGACAGTAAAAATGAATTTCATGTAAAATTAAACAAAATCCCCCCAAAAGGACAATTAAAATAACTAAAGAAAGGAAATTGTTATGCCCTTTGTCTTCCTCTTTTCATTCAAAACAAAATGACAAAAAGTAGCACTGTTTTAAAAACAAAATATTAATACTTGCATATTAACATTTATATTTTCATAATACTAATAATAAAGTAAATATTTGCAAACACATTTTAAGGGTTCTATTACTGAATAGAAAGGAGAGGGAAAGGGAGAAGAAGGCAGGAGAGGAGAGGAATAGAGAGAGGAAAAAAGAGAGAGAGAGCATGAGAGAGCGCCTATTAATATCAAAATCAAAATGCCAAGGTGCCAAAGCTCTTTAGCAAAATGGTACATTTTGATTGATTAGTTGGGTTCATCTCTTGATAATTTTTCCCATATATAAATGTATCCAGTGAAAAACCAGGCAAGCCTGCATCCTAAGCGCACATTAGAATTTAGTTATCCTAGATACAACACAGACCAATGTGGAGGTCCTCAGCATGATATGTTGAGAACACAATTCTCAACTCCTCAGAAGCCACTGGAACATTCTCCTAGTAATGAACCAAATAAATCAATAAAGTTTACCCACTGAGGTTCCCAAAGTGAATGATACCACCTCCTAAGGGCGTGCTGGAACAATCCAGGGGGACAGTAGTAGCCTCGGGGTATAACCGGGGAGTGTAAAATAAAAATAAGGGTATGGTAGAAGCATAAGGAAAGATGAAAAGAAAATTTGTTCATACATGTTTCATCTGTTACATAACAGTTAAAGTCATAACAATTACTAATTTTCTTCTTATTTTCCAAACAAACCAAACAAAATGTAAGTTATAACCAATTAATGGTTAAGTTAGCCAGCAGGTCTTAACAATCAAGTGTTGGCAGGCAAGCATGTTCCACACTGTTGGGAAGTCCAGCATGCATTGGCAGGAAAATGTGCATGTAATGACTCGTTTACGATACAATATTATATAGTTACATGATGCAATATTACATCACCAAAATTTCAATTAAGGGAAAAACCACAAATTTACAATAAATTATTAAATTTAAGATGCATCTTTAAAAAAAATTCTATTTTTTAAATGACACAGATTCCTCCCCCAAAATTAAAAAGTTAAAGAAAGTAGATTTCCAAGGCAGGGCACTGAGTAAAATTGTTTTTAAAGGGGGCAGTAGGCCAAATAAGTTGGGGAACCTCTGCTCTAGACCAAATGGCAGTCCAAGGCAATGGAAATTAAAAGGGTTACATATTTTTAAAAGGAAACATTTACAATAAAAATGTAAGTGGGATATGGCCATGCTTCTCTTGATAAATTAAGAAAATAATTTATCATAATCCCTTAAGTGTTTTAGGTGCCAAATAGTAAGTAACCTTAAGATTCAAAGATGGTGGCTATGGTACAGTGGATAATGCGCTGGGCCGTAGGGTCAGAAGGAACTGAGTTCAAATCCATTCTCAGATGTTTTTTGGTCTGTGGCCCTGGCAAGTCACTTAACCTTTCTTTCTTTAAAATAAAAAGTTATTTTTAAAACAATCCTGGATAAACCTTTTTTTTTTTTTTTTTTGGCTTATATCAAGGAAAGGTTGCTTAGTCAGGGACATCATGGCCCATCCATCCTCTTTAAGATCTAGTATAGTGAACTATAATTCGTGGATTCTTAGAATAGGTTTCTTGATATTTCATAAATGAGTTGAAACTGACAGCACAGAATAAGAATGACCTAATAGATAACTTCATTTTATAAATTCTTTGATGACAATATGGACCTGGAGAAGGACCTAGGCTGTCATCCCAGAATTAGTCTAGCTAAACTGAGGACTGGTCACAACTATTGAGTTCAACAGATGGTAATGCTTTTCAAACCAGAGAAATTCAGTAAATCATCTATAAAAGCATGGAGGAGGTGGCCTATGATTAGGTAGAAAGACTATACATAAAAGAGAAATCACAAATTCTTGAATCAAAGTGATATGTTTATATAAAATATTTTAAACATTTCACTAACCCTTCATTTCAGCTCTAAAACGTCCAGCTTTGAAAAAAATCAAATCATAATGTGGCTTTTCAAAAGCTTTGTCAACTTAAGTCAGTTTCTGGTTTTATGAACAAAAAATTAAATAACTTAAAGTTAAGTATTGTAAATTCCTTGGGATAATATATCATAATATTAACATTTGTGTCAGAATTTTTACTGACTCATATGTTTCTAGAAAACAACAAAAAATTTACTTATTTTAAAATTTTAATAACAGTTACCACTCAAAGTCGCCTGCAAAAATTAAATGAAAAACCTTCCCAAAGTGTCATAACGGTTTTGAAAGTACTTCTTTGTATTAACTTTGTATTGAGGAGGGGTAAAAACAACCACCACAACAACACACACATACACATACACACACACACACACACACACACACACACACACACACACACAAACCATCAAACAAAAACAAATCCACATAGAGACACAAAGACTCAGTCAAGCTCAGTCTTGTCAAATAGAAGGCTCTAGCTCTCTTCAGATGGGCAAGGACATGAACAGGACACCAAATGGCACTGGATTACTGCTTTTCAGTCTCAACATTATTAACATGCACAACCATGAGACAAACCGCCCTATTCACAAACACAAAGAATGCTCTAGACTCTCCATCAATCCCTAAATAGGCAGTATGCAAGTGAAAGACCTGAAAAAACAAGCTGAATTGCTATAGATCCCTACCAACACACAATCACACTAGCAGAGAAGAAACATGCATAAGTTGCCGGACAAATATAGAGTCAAGAATCATCAAGTAGAACACAAACAGGGTTTATGTTCAAAGTAGAAGATAAAAAGCAGGAAAAAATGGATAATAAAAATAACTGCACCTGGCACAGTGCCTAATTTAAAGACTGATCTCAGCTTATATAGTCCATAGTACTATTCTTCATAGATGATGGAAATACTAAATGGTACTATGAGTTCATAAACTGGATTGTGCTAAGACATTAAATTCTTCTACTAAAGAATAAACTCCATGAGGGCAAGGACCATACTTACTTATCTTTGCATTGAACAGCACCCCTCCCTCACCACAGTCTATTACAGAACAGGTACAATCACAGTCAATTTGATTAATAGCTCAAAAATGCCCTGAGGCACAGTTTAACACCACCAACACAGGAAAAAAGGGTCTTATAGACCAGATAGAGAATTGTGCATTGACCCATAATGAAATTTAATGGATTTGTACTTAAATACCAGAAAGTGTTGATTGATGTTAACACAGAGGGCAGAGCTCTTTTTCCTACTGAAAAGTTGTATTATAAACCTGAATGAAAATTTGTAGAATGCATAAAGGTGATAGAATAACTACTACAGAGGATGATAAAATCATTTTTAAAAAGGGTTTTGCGGGACTCTATTGAAGGGATCAAGTAAACAAGACTAAAGTTAATATGGTTAAATAAAAAAATTTTATTTAGTTTTTTTCATGTTTTTCTTTAAATTGATTACACAACACAAGATAGGGAGGCCTAACTTTAGCCTTAGTTTACATGGGAAAAACAAACAAAACAGTTTAGGGGTCCTACTTCACTTGGATAGTAGGATGCGGATACTTGAAAAATATCTAATACTTTCTGAGAATGCATGAAATTCAAGTTCAACAAGGAAGATAATGCTACACTACAGCATATCTTTATTATGTTCAATTCTTGATACTATATTTTAAGAGAGGAGGTGACAAATTGAAGTGCCACCAGGCAATCAAAATGATCAAAGGTTTGGAAATTATTATCACATGAGAAAGAGCTAAAGATATTTAGCCTAGGAGAGAAAGACATATATAGGGAACATGGCAACTACAATACAGGTTAGACTGGTGTTATATAGGTCCTAAAGGCAAAACTATGGCCAATGAATTAAAATTATCCAATGGGAAGCAGATTTTGACTAAATAAACTTTCTAAATAATTAAGGATGATAAAAAAAAAATGGAATAAGATACTTAGGAGCTGGTGATCATGAGCCTAGCAATGGAAGAGTTAAAAACAAATTAAATGCCTACCTATAAAAAATGTTGGGGGGGGAGGATCCTGAAATTGGTAGAAGGTTTGATTAAGTACCTTATAAGGTAGCTCCTACCTGTAGAGTTTTCTGAGCATGTAATCAATCTTTATTCTTCTTTTCTGGAGAGTCAGGGTAGTGACTACTACTTTTTGAAAGCACATTTCATACTTTTGAAGACAGAGCTGTCCAAGCTCCCCATTCTTGTAAGAACCAGAGGGGTTATGCCTGTTGGTGAATTTGACAATCACCACATGTAAAGCACTGGAAGGGTTGGTTCTCTGGGGTTCTGACAACAGCAAGGCACTTGCCTCTGTCAGACACATCTAACTGAAAACAGCAGGTACATCTGTAGGAGAAAATGTGTCAGGAAATAGTATTATGAAAAATTCCGTCTTTATCTCAAATACTATTCATATGAAAACAAACACAGTGCAACTCTAATAATCCTAAGTGGATTCCTAGCTACATTTATAACCAAAACAAGATCCCCTTCATATGTGACAAAGGTTCACAGAATAATATGGTCTCTGGGCATCCTTTACTAGACGTCAATCCAGTACCAGGGAGAGCTACGTGCATCTGTAATCTCTAGGTGGTGCTGTGGAGGGAAGCGTTGCCACAAATTCCACCCTCCTTAATCCCCTTCTCAACAGAATAGGGGGATCCCATTTCTCCCAAACAATGCCTATCTCTCATTGTCCACAGTACTTATGTACTTTCTCCTTTGATCCCTGACTCTGTTCTTCACCAGGGAGTTGAAACTGCCCCAAAGTGCCCACATTCAAAGCAATCCATACTACTAGATATAACAGCAAAAGGCTAAAATTTATATAGCACTTACTTGTGCCAGACACTGTGCCAAGCACCTTATTATTATCTCATTTGTTCTCACAATAACCCTGAGGCTTAGGTGCTATTATCACCATTTTACAGTTGAGGGAACTGAGACAGAGGTTAAGTGACTTGCCCAAGGTCACAGAGCTAGTAAGTGCCTGAGGGTGGATTTGAACTCAGCTCTTCCTCACTCTAGGCCAAGTACACTACCCATTGCACCACCAACCTGCCTTTATATTTAATTATGTTAATAAAATATGATCGATAATGAAATACAATGATTAAAAGTCCCCAAGATAGATAGATAAGTTTCCTCTCACCACTGCCTAGAGACTGAATCTCTACCTTACTTTACATTGTTAAGTCCTGGAGAGCACCTGAACTTCCCTCTACCCTTGTACTACTGAGGAAAGATAAAACATACAATGGATAGCTTTCATAGAGAAAACATATGGCTCAAGGAAAACAGCATCAAAGTGATGGTTCTCAGAGTTATTTTAAACCTCAAAATGTCCTGTATCTTACCCCTTCCTCCCCCCCAATCATCACACTGGGCAGGGCGATCAGTCCCTTCTGCCTCAACATCTCTCAGCTAGTGCCACAATCAAAAAATTATTGGGAGCTCTGGTCTCTTCCTAAGTACGGGTCAATTTGAAAAGATGAGAGGATGGTGTGGAAGTAACACACGAAGCTGGTTGCTCCCACAAATTGCTATTTAGAACTTTGTAGCCCTTTGTTAATTTTCACCATCTTGTCTGAACAAACTAACCCGATTTTTAAAACTCAGTATAATAGAATTTACTTAATAGCATGCACTTTGCAATCACCAAGTAGAAATGTAAGCTCCTTGAGGGCAGGTGATGTTCCTTTTTGTCTTCATATTCCCACTGCCCACAGCAAAAGGCCTTGAATTCATAAGTATTTTTAAAATGTTCTATTGAACTGAAAACAAATTTAAATATTACAGAGGAAAAAAAAAAAGCAAAAACAAGAGAACAAAAGGAACAGCAAAGATCCATGGCTGTCACTTATCTTTCCTTTGCAACAAAGAACTGACATAAACTACACCTATAGATTTCATTTAACCATAATTACTGCTACCTTTATAAACAACTACAAACTCTTCCTTCCTCTTCCCATCAATTACATTCCCCTTAAAAATGGCCAAAAGTTATAAACCTATTTTATTGTTTAAAACTTTTAAAAATTAAAAACAAAAAGTACTTGAAAATTTCTACAAAAAACACATTATTTTAACACATTACTGAAGAGTTATAATAAATAAATGTGCATAACGAAAGTATTCTGTGTTGTAAATTATTGATAACTTCATTTTCCTGGCATCCAGAGTACTGACTATATTCAATAAATTATGTGGCATAAAGCAGAGATTAGCATCTTTTATCCATCTCGTATAAAGAGCTACATATCCTTCACCATTAAAAAGTCTTTTATTTTACACTAAATGTAGGGTATAAGAACATGTGACTCAGATTCTAGATATTTTGCTCTATTATTGAAACTGCTTAGAATTCAATTTCATAATGATTTTGTGAAGATTCAAGAGGTAAACAACTCTCTCCTTTCCCCCCCAATAAAAAATTCAACACTGGAAAAATTATGTTCCATGCAATTTTCACTTATAACATGAGAAAGGTTTTCTTGGGCTTCATAATATTTTTTCTTACTCTATTTAAGAATTATTTGAATTTATAATTTATTATAAATTTATTATTTATGAATTTATCCATTCATTCATTTCTGTTACCATATTTAAAATAAGTTACTCAGTAAAATGAATTCTTTTTCATACTTAATTTTTTTTAAATTAAGGGTAATTTTGTTTTTTTTTAATTGATTTGTTTATTTACTTTTAGTTTACAAAATCCAGTTCCACAATCCCTTGAGTTTCAAATTTTCTTACCTCCCTCTCCCCCCTCTCCATGGCGGCATGCAATCAAGTATAGGATCTGCAAATACTTCCACACTGGACATTAGTCTGGTTGTGTAGAAGGGCTGTAACCAATGGAGTGAACAATGGGGAAGAAGAAACAAAACCAAACATGAAAAAGAACAATAGCATGTAGATTGCTTCAGTCTCCATTTAAACTCTGGTCTTTCTAGATCTTTCTCTGAGTTTAGATATCTCCTTCCATCCTGAGACTTGTAGAGTTGTCTTATAGCTGTGCATTGCTGAGAAGAGTCCAGAAAATTTGTCATATGACAACAATATAACTTAAATTCAAAATAACTAATAAATACTCTAGATCTGAAGTTAGAAGGTACCTTGGAAGGCACCCAATGCAAACTGCTCATTTTACAATGAGGACACTGAAGCTAAGGGATAGTAAGTGACTTGCCCAAAGTCTTAAAAGGCAGTAGTAGACAGAGGTGTGCTTTGAATAGAACCAGTTGTTTTTCCTACCACACCATCCTTGTTCTCAAAAAACATGAGATAAAATATCACGAAAATCTGATGTATTTAAACTCTTTGATTTTATGGAAAAGTGGCAATCTCTGTGTGTGTGTGTGGGTGTGTGGGTGGGTGTGTATGTGTGGGGGTGTGTGTGTGCGTGTGTGTGTGCATGTGTGTGAAACCCCAGGGTCACTACTTGTCATGTGTTAATAGTTTCAATATATTATACGAATGGGAACATTTTTCAATTAATTGCATTTTAAATAGGTATAACTGTAAGGCATTACAAATTTGTCAATGAGATTCATTATGCCTGTAATTTTGATTATATTTACTTCAGACCTCTAGTACAAACAAATCTTCCTAATGGCTCAATTAGTAAATAAAGTATTTATTGCCTCAATAAACTTGCCACAAGTTTTGCTGACCAAAAATTGCTTTTTTTTTCCTTTTGAAGAGACTCACAACCGTAAGAGCTCACATACATTGAAACCTTTTAAAAGTTTGACACATGGATCTATCTAATATCATATTTTAAAGTCTTTCTTCTCGGGCAAAACAAAAAAATGAATAAAAATCTAGTGCCATGCACTTGGTTGGCTTTCTTTGAAAAATTAAAGTCAAGAATAGAAAGCCCAAGAACACTGAGGGCATCTAGGGTTTGTGCGCCTATCATCTTTGTGTCTAGACTCCTTCGGAAGTCTTGTTGTATTCAGTCTTGCATACCACAACATCTCATACAGTATAGTACCTTACCCAATGAACTTCTGAGAAACAAAGGAAAAGAAATGAAGTAAAGACTTCAAAATAAGAAATAAATTGGTTATTGCGGGCATACCTCTTCTGTATGGTAACTGGAAGGTTTATATAAGTCATTAAAACCAGAAGTATGATGCAGTGAAAATCAACCAACACATATTTACTAAAAGCCTCCTATGTACCAAGTCCTGTGTTAGGCACTTGGCTACCAAGTAGAAAATGAGAGACTCCATCCTAGCGGATCAGGGTGAAATTCTGTAGGAGGTAGCAAATTAACTCCCTGAGTAAATAAACACACACACACACACACACACACACACACACACACACGGATTTTATCCAACAATAATCATAGCACTGATATAGTGCTTAAAGGTGTAAAAAGTGCTTTAGATGTGTTTATATGTGTTATGGCATTTATTCTTTACAATGACCCTGTGAGGTAGGTGCTACTATTGTTCCCATTTTACAGATGGGATAACTGGTGCTGAGGGATATAATTGATTTACTAAGGTCACACAGCTAGTAAATAATGTCTGAGGGAGGATTTGAACACAAGTCTTCCTGATTGTAGGTTCAGCACTCTATTCATTGCACTACCCAAATAACTACATGATCTGTGGTCATTTTGTACTGAATTAAGGAAAATAATAAATAATTTAAAACTTCCAACTTTGAGATTAATTCCCCACTTAGAAATGGTCCAAAAAAAAGGTGAAGGTTATCTGTGAATCTGTTCGACAAGTATTTATCTTATGATCCATTCTGTTCATCATTTCCTTTTCAGTTAGCATAGGTGCAGGGAAACTTTTTGCTCTCCCGATCCATTCAGTCTATTTGACAAGTCCACATATTTCAAAGCTAAATTCTTGAAATCGGCTTTCCAGGCTGTCCATCCACGGATGGATACATACAGAACCACAGAGCTGAGGGGGCCCTCAACAGATCATGGAGCTAAGCTTCATGCCTTAAGAAAAAAGCCACATCTAAGCTGTATAAGATAAATGGCTGTCGAGTCTAAAGACCTCTGGGGACAGAGATTTCATAAACTCTCTGTGTAAAATCTCACAGTGTTTAACCAGCCATATTGTCAAAAATTTCTGTCTAACAATCTAAATTTCCTTCAACTCAGCTTAACGCTACTTCTTCATTGTGCTCTTCAACGGAGATAAAGAACAATGTGTACAGTAACATCTCCACTGAGCTATGGGATGTGAATTAGCCCTTTTTTCCTCCTGAATAAATTCTCTAAATTTATTAAAATTTTGCTTCTAGAATCTATTTCTACCTTTAAATATTATTTTTATTCTCTGGGAAATCTTAATCTTGGGTTCCTTCTCAGAATATGGAGATACAACTAGGAATCAATAATAGCATAATGGTCAGGCCTACATTAAACATAACCAAGTGTCTGCTTCATTTTCTATCCTTGCATTCTTTTTTTTTTCTTTTTGGAGGGGCAAAGGTAGAGCAATTGGAGTTAAGTGACTTGCCCAAGGTCATACAGCTAGTTTTTGTGTTAAGTGTCTGAGGCCAAATTTGAACTTGGGTCCTCCTGACTCCAGGGCCAGTGCTCTATTCACTGCACCACCCAGCCACCCCATATCCTTGCATGTCTTAAGCCTGCTGCCACCATTCAATCTTTTGGCAGTAGTATGACCTTAAAGCCAAATATTCAACTAAGCTCTCTTTTTGTGCTTGGGCACTAAAATCATTAGCTATTCTATAAGTTTATCTGTACGCACTTGCCCCCTACTCTGTCTGTCTCTATCTGTGTGTCTGTGTCTGTCTCTCCTTTTTTTAAGGATTTATTTAATTTGAGAAAATGCTATTTCCTTTCTCATCTTTAAGAAGCAAATTATTTTCAAAACAGTAACTTCTAGTCAAAGGTATCAACTGGTATAAAGCTCAGCAGTCCTGGTGCAATGTCAAAGGTAGAAAGGGACTGTTACAGAGAGAGGCATGTCAACTTTGACACTGACCTTAGAAGAGAAGAAAGAGCATATTCCTGAGGCAATGTTCCATGAGAGGGGCCTGATGAGGTGAACTCAAAGCATAATTCTAAGAGCACACAAAAGATGAAGCAGCTGACAGGAAATTTTTTTCTTAAAAGAAAGTAAATCTCTTTCAGGAAAAAAAAAAAGATGTCACAACCATAATGAATGACATTTCTCAAAGTATAGTTCAAGGACTTCAGGAGGCTTTGACTTACAGAGCGTTCCTCTGGGAACATGAAATGTAGCTAAAAAGAGGGAGAAGTTGGGATTTGGGGGATCATATTCAAAAGGGGATGAAAATAACACTGAAAGACGAGACAGAACAGTACTAAATAGAAAACCTGATACACATGATAAAATAAGTAATTGTTATAGGACAGGAGGGTAGGGCAAATATGAGGCAGAAAAATGAGGGCACATCAAAATTTAATCAAATCATGTTGGTTCTGCAAATTATCAGCCAGTATAGGTCATGTTCCACCAAAGAGGCCAATAGGAATTTCAGACCCACTTTTTCTCCCAGCTTGCTAGAGCAAAAAGGAATTATGCATAGAAACATTTTAGAGACAACATTAAAAAGCAAAATATGAATAAAATCTCTGAAATTATACCTTGTGAGCAGCTTGCCACTTCAAATTATGGTATTTGGTACCTTTGACTATCTCAATTTATGAGTTCTGAAGTTATTATTACCATGCAAATCACTGAAGAATTAAATTGTTTCAAATGCAACAATCAGAAGAGTTTATATATGGTACTGAATAGTGCATAGAGTGGTGGTCCGTAGGGTCAGAAAGACCTGGCTTTAAATCCTGCCTCTGACAATGACTAGTAGCATGACCACAGGAAAGGACAATTACCCTATTGAAGCTTCAGTTCCCTGAGAAATAAATGTAACAATCTCACAGGGGTGTCATGAAACTAAAATGAGACGCTGTTTATAAAGTGTTCTGTAAAACTTGAAGTATTGGTTCTAGAGCCAGAAGACTTAAATTCATTCCCTATTTAATCACTTAATAACCAATGAATAAAATTAAATGATTGAGGGGCAGCCAGGTGGCACAGTGAAGAGAGCACCAGCCCTGCAGACAGGAAGACCCAAGTTCAACCCTGACCTCAGACCCTGACACACTTACTAGGTGTATGACCTTGAGCAAGTCACTTAACCCTAATTGCCTCAACTTTCCCCCCCTCCAAAAAAATTAAGGGATTGAACTTAGAGATGATGATGATGATGATGATGATGATGATGATGATGATAACAGCCAATATTTATATAGTGCTTATTGTTGCCCAGGCATTGGACAGAGCGCTCCATAATTATTATCTAATCTGATCCTCACAACAACCCTGTGAGGCAGGCACTATTATTATCCCCACTTTACAAAGGAAGAAACTGAGGCAAGCACAGGTTAAGTGACTTGCTCAAGGTCACACAGCTAATTTGTATCTGAGTCCAGATTTGAATTCAGGTCTTCCTGACTCTAGGCCCAGCACCCTATCCACTGTGCCACTTAGACAACCTCTGAAGTTCCCTCTGCCTCTAAACACATGACTCTTTGTCACTTGTTACTAGAATGCACCAATCTTTGAAAATAATAGTATCTTCACTATTTTACAGATTTACTTCAGCCCCAATGTGCCATTATGGAATATTAGAGATAAAAGAGACAAAAGGATCATCTTAATACAGGGGTTCCTTACTTATTTTGCGGCAGTCTGGCGAAGTGTAAGGATCCCCTCTCAGAATAACGTTTTTAAAAATACATACAAAAAAGCACGAGTATAAAGGAAACAAATTATATTGGAATACAGTCAACAAACAAGAATATACTAAGCTATGTATGGCAGGGAATGTGCTAAGTGCTAACTATCCAAATAAAAAGTTAAACAAAATAACCGGGTTCAGGGAGCCCAGGATAGGAACCCTTCCAACAACAGCTCAGAACCACAAGGCCTGCGAAATTGTGTGGACTTACCCGGATCACACAGCTGGTAGCAGAGTTAAAAGGAGACTCCCAGGTCAGTGCAACCATACTGCTTCACCCAAGTAACACCACCTGTGAATTCATCACTAAACCATGAATGTCTAAAGGATGCTCAAACAAAACTAATTTTAAATTACCAGAGTAAAATCTTCCATCATATTCTTACTCCTTTATTGTCTTCCTCTTGGTAAGACAGAAAAATGAGCACTTTGATTTGAGCGTGGTCAGATTTATATTAACTGACACCTTGGTTAAGTGTTACTTTGATAATTTTAAGTATAAATACATATGATAAATATTAGCCTGTGTACAGCTCCACGAATATAGTTGGAGGTTTGGTGAAACTGACTGCAGCCAAACTCTTCTGTTCAAATGCCAATTTTGCTAGTTATTAGCAAAAGTGACCTTAGGTTTATTATTTTTCCTCTCTGACCTTCAGTATCTTCACTATAAAATAGGGAAAGAGACAACTAGGTGGCATAGTGGACAGCATGCTGGGCCTGGAGTCAGGAAGACTCATCACTCATCTTCCTGAGCTCAAATCTGGCCTCAGACATTCACTAGTTCTGTGACCCTGCGCATGTCATTTTACCCTGTTAGCCTCAGTTTCCTCATCTATAAAATGAGCTGGAGAAAAAAATGGCAAATCAGTCCAGTATCTTTGCCAAGAAAATCCCAAAAGGGGTCACAGAGAATTGGACATGACTGAAAAATGACTAAAAATGAGCATAACATTTTATTACCTACCTCACAGGGTTCTTATGAAGATCAAATGAAAATAAGTAACTTGCCCTGAATAAGCATCAATCAATTGACAGCTCTATCAAGCACCCACTATGTGCTGGGCTTAAGAAACAAAGACAAAAATCAAACATAACGAAGTCTTTGTAAACTGTAAAGTTCTGTATAAATGTTAAATCTTATTATTCACAAAGCTTACATCCTCTAAGAGGAGGGTACAGGTAAAACATTAAAGTAGAACTATAATTTTGAAGGAAAGCTATTATCACATGCGTAACAAAGCAGTGTCACTAAAAAATAGCAGCACGTACATTAAGACACAAGATCTACAATCTGAATAAGTTCTATGTTTACCAAGTAAAACTTTTTAAATGATGTATTTGAGTTGCTATAACACAATAATAGAAGACAAGAAAAGGAGGCTTCATTACCTAATTTTCCTATTTGACAATCAACTTCTCAATTAGCACATAACATGTCTCACTACATAAAGTTAATGTCCTAATGAAGTCTCACAAGGAGCTGCGAGGAGGAAAGAAAAAAAAACCACCTTACATTAACTAATTGGCGTGGATTAGAAATATTTACTGCTAGGCATTATAAAGTCTCTGCCCTCTACGTGACATTTTTTGGTGAAAAGAAATGCCTGAGATAGCAATCCTGTCACTTCTACTGAATCCCCCCAAAAGGACAGTACACTCTGACACGAGCATGAGATGTGTTGACTAGCAGAACTAAAATGAAAATGCACATTTTTATTCACATAGTTTTGTCACTTATGTCCAATTTAATCATACCAAAAGCTGATAAATATTTCATGTATGTAGCACTCTTCTTAAAGGTTGTGAAATAGCTCTAGCCCATTATCTCATTAACCCTTACTGGACATCTTTTTTAACTCAAGCATAAAATGTTGTACCATACATTTTATTTTAAGCCACATACAAATTCCTTTTACATTTATCCTCTTTATCTTACTCAACTGTAGTTTCTTGATTAAGACAGACCTAGTCCTAATGATGCAATCCTTTACCTGCCCCATATAAGGTAGCCAGGTTCACCTACTCCATAAAAGAGAAGACATTCATGGAGACAGGGTCAAAGAAGATCAGGGTCAGGAAAGGCTTCATCAAATAGGTGGGATTTGAGTTGGCACCAGATTTCAAAGAAAAAGTAAGAATTGCACAGTGTAACTGGTGCAGAAAGCTGATGGTGAAGGAGATTCCTGATGGAAGGAATTTTAAGATCAAAAACTTTTAATCCCTGGGGGAGTTGGGGAGACATGGACATGATCCAGGGAAAAGCCATAGAGGGTGTATGATGGAAACATGAAATAAATGAAGGGAAGTAGTTGGAGAAGGAGTTGAAAAGTAGATAAATCATGAAGAACATTTAATGACAGATGAAAAAATCTAGACTTTGCTAAGGTTTCAAATCTGTGGAAATTTTAAGTTCAATAAAGAAAATAATGTCAGAATAAATTATTTTTATGTAAACACAGTAAAGAAAGTACATTGCAAGTAGGGATTCTTGAATTAAAGATCCAAGAACACCCCTCCCCCCCAGAAGTCTGTGGATTGATTTTAGGGGAAATTTTGGGGAATTTCACAATCCTGTGAGGTAGATGTTATCAATATTCCTATAAAATTATTAATAATCCCATAAAATATGTGAAAATATCTTTATTTTTACTAACTTTTGATTTCCTTTGTAATCCCATGTATTTTATTTTATGCATATAAATATGTTATTCAGAGAAAGAGCACATGAGGTTCACCAGACTGTCAAAAAGTCCATGACATACAAATGGCTAAGAACCCCTGGTTGAAAGGGAATTCTTGTGGGGGCAGGGGTTGAACAAGATGACCTCTGCTGTGCCTTTTCTAAATTCTATGGCCATTTTATATTCCTCTGTTATTTTACAGCCTTAAGTCTTGCCCAAATAATCTACACCAAAAAGATCTAAAGACATATTATAAGAAGCTTAAGGAAAGTAACCACCTTTGCCAAATTAAGTAGTCATGAAGGCTGATGCAGCTCCTGGGGAAAAGATTCCTGGTGTAAACAAAGAAAAAGAAAAAAGTTTAAAGCTATTCATCTGGTTTTGCAGTGTTAACTATTACAGAAATGGAGACTATGTCCATGCCTATCCTCTTTCCCCTGACCCCCAAAGTGTTTTTCACCTGAAAAGTAAGAAACTGTAAGACTGGCTTGTTTTAATTTCCTCATCTTTTCTTTCCCATCCACACTCTCTCAGCTGGTGGTACCACTGAAAAGAGGAGGAAAAAAGCCTCAAAGGCAAGTGGTTAAATGAGACACTCAAGAAAAACAAAGGGTTGGAATCAACCCCAAACAGAAAAACCAATGGGCAGCTTTGCTCACTTCTGAGGATCTCCGTACCCTTAACACTTCAGATTATAGTTTATATCATGCTTCATCGTTCACAAAGACCTTATCATACCAGGGAAGGAAGTGAATGTGCTAGATATAACCATGATAGAGAACAAAAGTGAGGAAAAACAGCAGCCCGGTGCAGAGTACAGGGACAGACTTAGGAGGTCCAGGTTCTAATTCAGTCAGGCAATAAACATTTATGAATTGCCCACTATTTACCAAATACTATGCAAGACATTGAGGGATTCAAAGAAAGGAAAAAGAAAAAAAAAGCCCCTGCAGTCAGGGAGCACAGAGACTCAAGAAGAAAATTAGCATTCAAACAACTGCATAAAAACAAGCTGTACACTGGAGAGAAGGTGCCAGGAACCAGGGAGGTGGAGAAAGCCTTCCTACAGGTAACAGCCAAGAAGTCTGTCTCTGTTCTCAGGCAGAGCTGCGACCCTGGGCCTCAACTACAGTTCCCATACATGTAGAATTAGCATAATACTAATTACTATATGTCTTATAGGATTACTGTGAGGATCAGATGAAGTAATCACTTTTGTTAAGTGCTTTACAGACTTTAAATCACTATATGAATATCATTTGATGTTATGGTTCTGCCTCTGCCTTTAGCACTACCTGTGTGACCAGGCAAGTTTCTGCACCCTCTCCTAGGTCTTGGCTTCTTCATCTGTAAACGGAGAATGAACCAGAGGGCCGCGAGGATTCTTTCTAGTTCTTGCTTGGTGATCTCGCAATGCCTACGATTCCTCCTTCTTCCAAAATTTGTTATAGAATAATATGATCACACATCCACTTGCTCTCACTTTCTAAGCAAGAGGAAGATAAAGAACAATAAATCTGCTATTGCATAAACAGTATAACGGTCAGTCTTTTATAAAGGGCTTTAAAATTCATAAAGTGCTTCATATATGTCAGCTCATTTGATTTTCACGACAACCCTGTGAGGTAGGTACTATTAATATCCCCATTTTGACAATGAGGAAACTGAGGCAAATAAAGGTTTGATGACTCACCCAGGATCACACAGCCAGCAAGCGTCTGTGGAAAGATTTGAACACCTAGGCTAGTGGATAGGGCGCCAAACCCGGAGTAATCTGGCCTCAGGCGCTTACTAGCTATGTGCCCTGAGCAAGTCACTTAACCTTGTTTGCCTCAGTTTCCTCATCTGTAAAATGAGCTGGAGAAGGAAGTGGCAAATCATTCCATTGTCTTTCTCAAGAAAACCCCAAATGGGGACACCACAGAAAAATGTCTGAACAACAATGAACTTCCAAGGCCACCGTACTACCTACCTGCCTCTTAATGGAAACAGAAAACCAAACTATTCAAGGGGCAGTGCAGTACGATCCAAAGAGCGATGGTCTTAAAAATCAGGAGGAGTGGTTTTGGATGCCATCTCTGAACTTAGCTGTGTGACCCTGGGCAAGTTATTTAACCTCTTTGGGGCAAAGGTCCTTCATCAGAAAATGATGGAATTGGATTTAGTGACCTTAGCTCTAAATCCTATGAACTCCTATGTTGTATCCATCATATCAAAGAACACATATGAGTAGGACAGACTGAAACCCACAATAGAAGAAGAGATGGTAACAAGTGTTCAGTTGTGTCCGACTCTTCATGACCCCATCTAGGGTTTTCTTGGCAAAGATACTGGAGTGGTTTACCATTCCCTTCTCCAGTTTGTTTTACAGAGGAGGAAACTGAGGCAAATAGGGTTAAGTGAATTGCCCAGGGTCACACAGCTAGTAAGTATCTGAGGTCACATTTGAATTTAGGTCTTCTTGACTCCAGGTCTGGCACTTTATCCATTGCCCCATCTCCATTTTAGAGTGAAAATACTGAAGATCAAAGAGGGAAAGTAATTTATCTAAGGTCACTTTTGCTAATAACTAGCAGAGCTGAGGTCCTATTTGAACTCCTGACTTCAGGCCTGACGCTCTATCCACTAATTGCACCAAAGTAACAAGATATAACTAGTGTTAATATAAATTACGTAGGCATGCACATACATAAAATCATATAGTCAGTCTAAATCAAAATTTGTTACGCAACTAGGTGGTTACTCTTTGGGATAACTGGGGACATCTTGAGATTTCCTCACATTTGGGCTGTTCCTGATAACACCCTATATAAATGGCATTCTAAAAAGATACCTCACATAGACATTTACTCATCCCCTACTCCACATTGTGTATTTTCACAAAGGTATACCAACGGAATACTTAGAGATATATACACACAAGTTCCATTTCAAGGCTAGGAATAAGTCATAGGACCTTTTTAATTTTTTTGCTTTTTGGAGGGGGGAGGGCAGAACAATTGGGATTAAGTGACTTGCCCAAGGTCACACAGCTAGTAAGTGTTAAGTGTATGAGGCCGCATTTGAACTCAGATCCTCCTGACTCCAGGGCCAGTGCTCTATTATTCACTGCACCACCAGGCCGCCCCTTAGTCACAGAATCTTAGATCTAGAGCTGGAAGGAACTCAGAAGGTCTCTAGGCCAACCTCCTTGCTTTACAGTTGAGGAAACTGAGACTCAATGAGAACAAGTTATTTGCTGAACATCACAAAGATGTCATAGCAGAGATTTGAATCTGGGTCCTCCCACTCCACAGCCAGTGTGCTTCCCACTGTATCATACTGTCTTCTATTTCGGATTATAGTGCTACTATGATATTGTTGGGTTTAGCAATCAGCAGTACTACACCTTTCTTAGAAAACTGTCCAGTTCAGTTGCACAGATAACCTGAGTCTGCCCTAGGGTAACCTCTAGGCAAATCAGTCATGAAGACTCCTCATTCCAAGATTCAAATTATTAAATAGAAACTATTATTATACAGGGCTTGGCCTCTAAGGTCCCTTCTAGCTCCAAATCTATATTCAACGATCCATCCTATCAGCATGGTTTACATCATCCAGCTAGCCAAAATTTAACCCTATTCGTTATCTCCCTTGAGGGCTTATTAGCTTCTGGGTTAACCCATAAATGTCAGAAAAAATCTCTGCCACTTTTATGGCTTATAAATTATATCAAGCAACATGGAAAAGAAACTAGCTATAGTGTATGTACAACCGAACCCATGATTCTGAATTCTAGAAGAATTTTATGGTCTACAAACCAGGGGTGGATAACCTGTGACCTTGAAGCCACATGTGGCCCTCTAGGGCCTCAAGCGCTACCCTTTAACTGAATCCAAACTTCACAGAACAAATCCAGATTTACTGGAGTTTGGATTCAGTCAAAGCCCTAGACGGCCACATGTGGTCTCAAGGCCACAAGTTCCCCACCCCTGATCTAGATGTTACTGGCTCTGGCTTTTGGGAAAGCACCACCATCTAACACATGCTACTTAAGAGCCATCCCTCTCTTTCTATCTTGAGATGTATGTAAACAGATGAAGATCAGGACTGATTCTTTCAGAGAAGGTATTGACTCCTACACCACACTAATGTCCTATTTATATCAACACAAGACTAAGGCCAGTACAGCACAGAGTATTAGATATGGTGCCAAGTGAAACAAGTTTGAATTCATCTCTATGCCTTACGAGCTATGTAAACTTGGACACTCACAGCAACTCTCCTAGCCTCAGTTTCCTTATTTGAAAACTGAGGGGACTAAAACATGATGACCTCTGTGGTCCCTCTGAGTTTTAAATCATAAAACACCTTTTCACCTATCTTCTACCCCCCCAAAAGCTTCAATATTAAAATAAATATAATATAAAACATATGTAAATGTAATATAAAATATAAATAATCTTTCATATAATCCATATTCATATAATTGATAATCCTGCTTGTTTTATTTTATACATTTAAAATCATTATTTTGAGAAATCATCCACAGGACGCCAAAGGGCTCTATCTCCATCTCTTTCTGTTTCTGTCTCTGTGTGTGTCCCTCACACACATACACATACACACTAAGAACCCCTGCTATAACATAACAGAAAACAGAATAAGTTCTCAGACTACTTCTTATGAACTCCTCTACTTGTCTTTTCAAATATTATCCTATATGGACATATTAACCTCTGTCTCATAAACTTTTGTTGGAAATTAATGAAATTCCATAACTAGAAGTAAGTCAAGCCTTGTGAGACTATTTTAATCTTCATCTAACATTAGAGAAAATTCATTTCCTCAAGCCCTTTATGATCAAAAACATAGCTTAAAATTACAGGGAAAGAAAATTGCGCCATATTTGTCCTAAAACAATCTTGTTTTGAAATCTAAGCGATTAGCACAAAACAAAAACTGCTTATAAATCCACCCTCAGAAATGGTTACCATTTACTTATTTAGCTTATTAATTAAGGTTTCCTGTTGACAAAACTACGTGTAAAATCTAATGGCCCCTTTCCAGCTCTGTAGTTCTCTGTGACCATTTCATTTCTTTAAGCCTCAGTTTTTGCATCTGTAAAATGAGCAAGTTGGGTTGAAAGACATTTAAAACCACTCTAAATTCAATAAATGCAATCATCTTCAAATAATTCCCAGGATTCCTATTTTGATTCCTTTAACCACTTCATGAGGACTGATTCAATTTCCCTGGTTTCCTTTTCAGTCAGACAGCCTTTTCCTGTTCTGAAGTAAAGGTCCTTTTACTTAATATTTTATCATCTTTAATGCCTTTTGTTTCCTATCAAGAACAGATTGTGTACATCACAAAAATCTTCAGGATGTAATCAAGAAAAGAAGAAAAGAATTTACAACTCCGGAGTCACTTCCTGTCAAGATTCCAATCCTAGGTAACTCTATGGGAAAGTTAACCATAGAAGTACATAGGATGTGAATTTGGCCCATTATAAATGTATATTTTTGTACATACACAGCACTCACTGGGATTTGCCTGAAGTTGAATGGTCCCTTGTATTCACTTACAGTTTCCCAGCCTATGCTCTCATCTCATTAGAATTTCTGAATCCACTGGTCTTGCAGAGTTCCCGTTACCTTCTTTTGTGTCAAGCAACTAAAGATGGTAATTTACGTCTAATTAACGGAACTGAGTCATAATGAGCTCTTTTCTCTTAGACACTATTTGAATGTCCAAAATAACCAGCAAAATTGGGCTTTTAGTCCTGCTCCCGCTCAAGTTTTTATACCACAGTGCTCTTATTCAGGCCCCCTGCTTTGCATACAGTCAGAGGGCTGGAGGTTATTCACATTGTGAAATTCTTAGGATAGTATGCAGAAAATGATTTAATAGCATGCCACCAGATTGAATATTTTTGCTGAATATTGGTGCTTAAAACAGGCAAGTTTATTGTCACATCCTTCTCACTGACTAGACTCTATACCTTTGAAATGATATCTTTGCTACTTCCTGAATTTGACAGCATTCTTTATAAGATCAATTTCAATGCAAAAGAAACAAAAGACAAGTTAGATGCAAAGCATACAAAGAGATGTGCATCTGTGCAAAGAAAGCATGATAAAGCAATTCTTCTAGCGATCCATGCTGGTGGACAAAAATGTAACACTGTAAATACAACAAGGCATTCTAAGAAAGTAAAACTAAAGTTCAACGTAAGCATATGCTCTCCAGGAAACAGCAACTCACTCCAAACGCCATTAAATCAGTATAGACACTCGAAGTAGCTCCTTGCTTTTCCATCATAGGCAGATATCTAAACAAGCCTTTATAAATATTTATATGCCAACATAAGTGGCATTATTTTACCATATTGGTCACTGTGTCTCATTGCAAAGTTTTAGACTAGAGGTCTCTTAAGTGAAAGTTCATGTTACCTACCCTTAAAAAAAAAAAAAGAATGCCTACTTTACCTCCCAATTGGAAAGGGCAATGAGAGCTGTGACCATACAAGACAAAAAGACAGGCAAAGCGGGGGTGCAGGTGGGGGAGGGTTTACAAGCTTTTTTTTCCTCAGAGAGAGCAGATTATGTAGTTTACAGATATAGGAAAGAACCAGAGCAGACGTACCAATTTGTCAAAACGGAAAGACGACTTGACACTCTGTTACACAAATCGGCTACCGGTGAAAATATTAAACCTGACAGTAAATGAGGGGAAATAAAACACTGCCTTGAGTAATTATTTTTAATTGGTGAATAGTTTCTCATTTATAATACTCTGCTGACAGATAATCCCAAGTAAAGGAAAAGCCAGAAGCTGAGAGCAGCAATTCGGTTCATTTACAGACTGGTCCTAAATGAACAATCATTTAAGGAGATAATCAATCTACTAAACATTTTTTGATTGGAATGGACGTTTTGCATACATACATACACATATATGTACACACATATACATATATACGCCTACATATACAAACATACATACTACATAACATACACACATATGTGGACAGATACAGAGAGAGATGGAGAGATAGAAATATGAGAGATGATTGATAAATAAGGGATAAGTGATAAACAGATAATAGAAATGATTAGTAGATAGATGGCAGAAATACAGAGAGATGATATATAGTAAATTATTGATAAATGATAAGACAGATGGCACTGTAGGAATACAAAAAAATACACATTGGATTACTGCCTCAAGCAAGTTTACATCTACATGAAGAGCCACGACTTATCTTTAAAAACTAAAAAAAAAATCCATGATTTTTGTTACGGAATTTATTTTCTCTAAGAAACAGTATTATAATAATCAAAAGGTTCTTAAACTAATAATAATTAACATTAATTGTAATCTAAATTAATAATTAACATTTACTAACAATTTCACATGAATTAGCTGAATTGGTGTATCAATAGTGACCCCAATCCCTGAAGTTCCTTATTCTGCTCTCAACACTCTCTCCATCCAGCCCCACCACACACACACACACACACACACACACACACACACACACACACACACTTTATCACTACTTTTTTTCTATAAAGCCCAGAATCTAGCGAGGGTCTTGATCCAGGTTGTTGCTCCAAAGGACTAGGGACATTCTGTTTATATGTTTAAAGGGCTCTAGTAACAGCAGAGGCAGTGTAGCTGGAACAAGGTTCTGTTAGGACTTAGCATTTGCATGCGTGAGCTATTACTGAAACGACTACAATTGCCCCTTCCACATTGCCACTTTTCCCATCATCGTTTTGATATATCATGGGTCAGCATAAGAAACTAAATGAGAATTTGGGGGGAGTTTGTGCAAGATGCAGAAGACATGAAATGGCCAGCAGACAACAGAGTCTATGACCAAATACTTAACCCAAATTTTACATTAAGGTACTGTAAACCCTCATAAAAGAAAAAGATAAAAAATTCAGACTTCCTCTTGGGTACAAAGAGAAGGCCAAAAAGTCCTATGTAGATTTTCCAGATCACGAGGATACCATGCTCCCAAATCTCCATAATATGGAAGGGATAACTGTGGTCATAATCTATTTTATCTGTTCATTCAACAAAAAGACTTATTAAGCGCTTCCTATGTTCCAGAAACTACTCACAGCTATCCTACAAAACTCATTTGTTCTGTGACCATGGACAAGTACATGACCTCTGAGTTTTATTTACCTCCTCTGTAAAAAGAGGGATAATAAAAGTCCTTATTTGCCAGTTTAAAGATCACATGAGGTAAGACACACTATAGTACAGTAGAGTATACCATAGCGTAGTGTCAGTATTTCATCACTACGGTATTAGTGGTATACCATCTGCTAAGTAGTATGTAAAAACTATCTAGCCACATTATTCCCTCCAATTTTTTTTACAAAAATAACCACAACATAAGAAAATAAAAATCAACTGACTTTGACAATGTAATTATAAACAAAGTATCTAATTTTTAAATTAACATATGTAAAGTGATTTAATGTATTCATTTTTATTCTGAATTTAAACACCAGATGAAATAAGCATTTCCATATAGATAACAGAATAATGTATGTCTTCTACATACATTAGATGTAATATATACGGTAACTATTATTCTATACATATATAATAAATAGGTAGATTATATATGACACTGTCTCTATTATGTATATAGCCTACTTCTAATTTTTCAAAACTATCCTACATGTTTGTCATTGTTTCTGGTATTCCTTCTGTTCTCTTCTGTTCACTAAAAAAAATGCCTCAATAACTTCTTTTCTTAACTTTCTGCTTCCTTTTGTCCCCATTTCCAATTTCCCTCTGACTGCCCCTTCCCTCCCCACCATGGGCGTAGAGGCACAGAAAACTTTCACAAATATGCACAACCAAATAAAACAAATTTTCACATTCACCATGTCCTTTATCTTGTATTCATCAGCTTTCTGTCAATACTAGGAGTATGAGGCTCTTTATCATTCCTCTGATATCATGGTTGGTCATTGCACTGGTCAGTGTTGTGAAGTCTTTCAAAGTGGTTTTTCTTTATACTGCTACTATTATATAAAATATTCTCTGGGTTCTAAAAAATTCACTTCATTCTGAATCAGTTCATATAAGTCTTCTCAGGTTTCCCTAAAACTTGTTGTTTTTTCTTATGACATAATATTCCACTACATTTGAATGAATGACTTATTTAAACAAGAATGTGTTTAACTACTCTCTAATTAATGAGCACTTCTTTGGTTTCCAATTCTACGCTGCTACAGAAAGAGATGCTAGAAATATGCTTTTTACATAAGGTCTTTTCTTCTCTCTTGTTCTCTTTGGAGTGAACGCCTACTAGTGGTCTTGCTTGGGCAAAGACTATTATACACAGAAGAGTTCCAGGCTGTTTCCCAGAATGCCAAAGACAATTCACAGTTCCACCAAGAGTGCAACGGGGTGCCTGTCATCTCCTAAACCCCCTTACTTACAGTGATGTGAATGTGTAAATGCAGCTATCTTCACAATTTAGAACCACCATTGGAGTCAGTCATAGAGATAAGCAGTAGTGCTAACAAGGAAGCTTACTGAATTAAATTACTTTAACTATGCATAGGCCATGTCTCTAAAGGGAGAAAATCAAATAAATTAATTTAGTCATTTGATTCTTAACATGAGACTAAGGCAGTCAAACTTTCTATTTCTATTTTTTTTCCCCTAGCACATACAAGCCATGGTTGGTTAAGTTCTTCAAATGTCATCTGACAATATGTGAATAGTAGTGACCCAATAGGACAGCTTTATTTTTAATGCATCATTATAGCAACCTATTAATAAGAGGGCTAAAGATGAGACTCTTGGATGAAATCATAGCATTTCATTATGGTTACTACATTTTCCAAACTAAAATTCAAGACACATGGTCTGACCAAGGCTATTAATTAAAATTCTATTTTTTTTTCAAATTGAAGGTATCCTAGAAAATCTGAATCACATGGTTGCCATAAATACCAAGGAAAGATATCTTCCTCATTATCCCTCATGTATTTAATCCCATACATGCTGCCTTTCAACAGTTCTTTTATATGGATCCAAGACTAGAAAAATGTATAGAAATCATATTATCAAATACTTTTCTTTCCACACTGCCATAGCAGTTGTATCAGTATCAGTCACAGAGAGACCAACCTACAAGGTAGTCAAATTAGAAGTGGAATAACTCTCTTAACTAAAGACTTTGAACTATCCTCAAGTCAAAGATGCAGTTATGATAATCAATTCATCAAAGAGCACTTATTAAGCACCGACTATGTGCCCAGAACTGCTTCAGTACTGGAGATGCAAATACAAAGAATAAAACAACATTATATTCAAGAATGGTATCTCTACTATACACAGCCACCTTCACTAAAAATTAAAGAATAGTTTTTCACATATCATCAGTATGGTAAAAGATTGATGGTCACATTTTTTTGGCCAAATTCACAACAAGCAACTCTAATCATAAGCCAGTAGAGCTTAATCAATTAATCAATAAACATGGATTAAACACCTACTATATTCCAAGCACTATATGTAAGTGCTATAAGTTTCTAAAATGAAGGTCAATTTTAGTGTTAGCATTTCAATCTTATATATTTAAGTGTAGCTTGTTTCATGCAATTACTTTGCTCCTGAAAAACTTCCATGTTGGATGAAGATATTATGAAGTAAATCATACTTTAAGGACATATGCTTAATGGCAGCTGGGTGACATAATGGATTGAATACTGCACTTGAAGCAAGAAACGTCCAAGTTCAAAATCATGCTTCACACGTTTATCACACTTCTCTTGGTTAATGCTCCCATCTAAAAAGCCACCAGAAGATGAATCTATTAGATACCACCTTTCCCAACAGCAAGTATTATAGCTCAATCCTCAAGGAGTTTTTAATATCTTTGGCCAACATTATTTGCTGCCTCCCTGACAGTCTAATTGCCTGCCACATCTTTAAGAGAAGTGATCTTCATAATGCACAGGTATGACCTTATCACTCCCCTACTCACTGAACTATAGTGGCTCCCCTACTACTTCCAGAATCAAATATAAAATCCTTTTGTTGGCCTTTTAAGGCCCTGTCCTCCTATACTTTACTCACTTCCACCTACTACACTCTACAATCTTGTAACCTTGGTCTTTTTGTTCCTCATACATCAGTGGTTCTCAACCTTCTTAATGCCTCAACGCTTTAATACTTGTATGTGGGCGTATCTGCATGTGGGTGGACCCACCTGGAGACAGATAGAGGAGTGGTGTCTCAGTTCCTAAGACTACTGGAAATATGTGTTTTCCGATGGTCTTAGGCAACCCCTGCGACCTCTGTGAAAGGGTCATTCGACCCCCAAAGGGGTCACGACCCACAAGTTGAGAACTGCTGTCATACATGATACTGCATCTCCTGCCTCCATGTCTCGTTGGCAGCTATCCCCCACATGGGGAATGCTCACCCTCTTCATCTTGACCTTGTGGTTTCCCTGCCTTCCTTCAAAGACTCAGCTCAAATACTACTTCCTGCAAGAAACCTTTCTCAGACCCACTCCTATGCCTCAAAACTTGCTCCTGCCTCCCCTCTGATATTACCTCCAATTTGCTATGTGGAATGAACCACAAGAAAGAAGAAACAAAAGACAGAGAGAGAGAGCAAATAGTTTCTTCAATCTGTATTCAGACACCATAATTCTTTCTCTAGATATGGATAGCCTTTTCCATCATGAGTCTTTTGGAGTTGTCTTATAACCTTCATTGCTGAGATGAGCCCAAGTCTATCAAAGTCAGTCATCACAGATACTATGTGTCTGTACTTGTGTACAATGTTCTTCTGGTTCTGCTCCCCTCACTTAGCAGCAGTTTATATAGGTCTATCCAGGTTATTAGGAAGTCTGTCTGCTCCTCATTTCTTACAGTACAATAGTATTCTATTACATTCATATACCACAGCTTGTTTAGCCATTCCCCAATTGATGGGCATCCCCCTGATTTCCAATTCTTTGCCACCACAAAAAGCTGCCATAAATATTTTTGTACATATGGGACCCATCAGTTCTTAATGCAAGGTGTTCTGTATGTAACCTTAAGTCCTTTGTAAGGGAACCTCTCTACCAATATCTTCCCTGTCAAGCTACCCATAGGTCACCATCCCCCTAGGAACAAAACTTGTCAAGTTCAATACAACAAGGGCAAAAGGAAAGAAGATTATAGCATATATTCAAAGTAGTATATCCTTTTGTCCCCTAGAGCTTCTTCCTTTGAGTGAAGACAGAAACTTCAGGGTGAACTATGCTTCACACTAGCCCCTTCTGTCTTTTCAACCTTTAATTGGAAGGCAGAGACACCACAAGTCTACCAAAGGGGACTCAAACAAGTTCTCCGAGGGATTTCTGCCAACTGCTCCTCAATTTAACATGAGGTATCGGGACACGAACACTTGGGTAGACAACATAGTAAAGCGGACAGTTATGCCAGGGACATAACTGAAGCAAAAGACCTGAGTTTTGGTCTCTGTTCTGCTATTTGAAATCTATCTGCAGGACCTTGAGCAACTCATTACTTCTGAGCCTCAGTTCCCCCATCTGTAAAATAAAGATGATGCTATATGAATACCAACTTAATTCATATGTAGATGAAAGACTATGTAATCCTAAATCGATATAAAGTAAACATACAAAAAAAAAAACCCCAGAAAGTCCAATAACTACCATGGATACACATTTGAAGTATTTCCTGGTCTTTGTTTTTTTTGAGAAATTTTTGACAAACTATAAACTGAAAATGAAAATAATTTTTTTAATTTAACATATAAAATAGTCATGAAAAATCCAGAAGCAAATTCTAGGACCTTCCACTATATTTCAAGCAACTCCCTGATAATACTGTATCATAAATAGTTTTCCCCTGCCACTCTTACATGAAAGAATTTAATGGAAGTACAAAGAAAACAGAGAACAGGGTTGATTCTCTCTTTTTAAACTTTTTGTTTTTGGTTGTTCGAGGGAAACTGGTACTATGTCCACATAACCGGTAGAATGGATGAGTTCTGGTTTGAGAGCAGGGAGATTTCAATTCTACTCCTAAACTGTCTTATTAACTAGCTATGTAGGATCATGGATTTGTAAAGATAGAAAGGACGTCATATGTCCATTTTGTAGTGATTGTTCAGTCGTTTCAGTTACGCGTGACTCTTTATTTTGAGATTTATTTTGAAACGTTTGAGATTTTCTAGGCAGATATATTGGAATGGTTTGCCATTTCCTGTTCCAGCTTATTTTACAGATGAAACTGAGAACAGGTTTAAGTGACTTGCCCAGGGTCACAGAACTAGTAAATGTCTGAGACCAGATTTGAATTCAGGTTCATATGCCTATGCTACCACCTTCACCTACCGAAAAGGAACCTGAAATGCGGAGAGATGCTATCACTAACCCAAGATCACACAGGTAATAACAAGCAGCAGAACTCAAATTCAAAGTGATCTCTTACATGCCTGATCATGGGGCATTTAAAATAGGCTATAAACTACATGAGAACAGTAATCTTATATTATTTAAATCACTGTCTCTCCAAGAATAACTAGGGCACTGTGCTATACATTGTATTTGCTCAACAATGACTGAATGAATAAACTCCAGTATATGAGGCACCACTATCTCCATATCTGCAAAACAGGACAAGCTAAGTGATCTTTAATTATTTTTCCAACTCTAAAATTATTCAATTTCATAAAACTTAGAATTATCTTCCCACTTTTTTTTTGTTTTTTTGCTTTTTGGAGCAGAGAGGGGAGAGCAATTGGGGTTAAGTGACTTGCCCAAGGTCACATGGCTAGTTTTTTAAATGTAGCACACTTATCCCTGTTAAAGGAGCAACTTCATTCTAACTTCTGCCTACTTGTAACTGAAACACCAGGACAGTAGACATTAAGACTTAAATTTCTGTATCCAGCAGTAAAGTCACCTGAGGATTGTGAAAAAGCATTAGTCTCTACAAACTAATATCCAGCATTTAAACCCTTCAGGCTGTTTGCATTGATTTTTCATTTTTATTGCAAAGGTTGCTTTTCCCATATTTGTCGGCAGACAGTTGCCAAAATAAAAAGATCTAAATCTAGATATATGTTGATTTAAAGTAAAAATAAATATACACATTCAGATTATAGGCTTTCTGTAACTCCCAACAGAGAGTTGCCAAGAGTAAGTTTCTTACTGAACTAACCTAAGGTACTGATAGAGGAGAATTACATCGGGATAATAAATCTTACTTTATCTCCTCTAACCTAAAATCATTCCTTATATCCCTTGCTACTCAAAAAACATGTGTATGCATGTATGTGTAAGCATGTGCATGTGTATATTAATAAATATATACCCAACACATTTCTGGCACATAATGGCTCTTATAAATGTTTACTGAATTAATGATATATATAATTCTTAAAGTTTATTTTGACCACCAAGACCGTAATAAAAAAAACAAAACAGCTTTTCTTTCAGGTACACTTTAATATAAATGAAATTTTTTTAAAATTGAAACAACCATTAAATAGAGGTTCTTCACTTGGGGGTAAACGAACTTGCTTTTTAAATATTTTCATAACTGGATTTAAATATAATTGGTTTTCTTTGTGATCCTATGTTTTTTATTCTATGCATTTCAAAACATTATTCGGAGAAGAGGCTTCAGGAGACTGTCAAAGAGATCCATGACACACAAAAAACATTAAGAACCTCTGTTTCATACTCTCTTTCTACAGTTCTTAGTTTGATTTTGTGATGGTTTCACAACTCTTTGAATGCTTCAAGGAAAAAGGTGAGAGGCTTTTAGTGCCTTCTAGAGTACTCAAGGTAGAAGATGAAATAACATCTTGATGGAGATTACACCATTTGTTCTGATTACTAGCTTAACGGATTAATTTTTTAAAGTATGGTTTCCTTGAACTGAAGAGAAGGCTCTCCAAAAAGGAAAACTTACAAATGAGTTACTCTCCTGAAAAGCCAGGCACTTGGAAAAGCAATTAACCCAATGCAGATGGTTTTAGCATGCTCTCAGTAGGGTCTGCATGGGTTCTATTCTAGTGACTAATAAACTATCTTTGTTTCCAAAGAAAATCGCAAGCCTCTCTCTTTCTCTGATTAACTGGCTAATTTAATAGCTCATATTATAAAATCTCCACTAACAGAAAACTAGTACTTTGACCTTCACAGTGGATGAACAATGTCTAATTTTCTCAGTTTGCTGTTTAAGAAGAGATATTATTTCTTCCTGTCCAGAACTAAGTCAGACAAATTTTAATTTACCAAATATGATGCCAAATTAACACTAGCTATGTAACAATCCTTAAATATTTGTTGGCATCTCTATCTTTTGAGCAACTTTAACAGAATCTACTCTGAGAGGAAATCTGATGATTTTTGCACATGTACGAATGTTGTATTATGAAAATATGAAGAACCATGAGATGCACAAGTTTAGAGATACCTTCCCATATGTTCATACAAACTATTTGTGTCCAACCTGTGGTAGAGCCTGCCAAGTTCATACTGGTATAATCCATCAGTCAGACACACTGTACGTTGACACTGACATCATTATGTTTTTTGGCCCTCCCTGATTATGAAGGACAACAACATTATAAAAATATGACTTAAAAAGCATAACTGCAGTTTTAATTATAGTAAGAGTAGCATAATAATAAGATGTTTAAAGCTGGCCTAACATCATGATAGTCAGAAGTTCAATGTAATTAAATTGTATTCATTCTTCATACCAAAAGGCCCACAATTTATGCAAATAAAAAAGGAATAAATATTGATCAAAACAAAATTTACCCTGGCATCTATATCATTAAAAGCCACACAAGCAAAGTGTGATGTTGCCACTTTGTAAATCAACGATTATTTGGAGAAACATAAAAAAACGAGCCCATACTTTAAAAGATTTCTATCAAAGGATATATTCAGTACTTCTCTTTTCAATTTTAAGCATTCTCATATAATCGTAGAAATGATCTAGTCCAGGGTTTTTTAACCTCTTTGTGTCATGGACCCTTTTGACAGGGCAATAAAGACTATGGATGACTCCCAGAATCATATTTTTAAAGCCCATAAAAGATAGCCATATAGCTTTACCAAAGAAACCAATTATACTGAAATACCCATCCAAATAATTTTTCAAGTAAGTTCATGGGTCCCAGATTAAGAATCCCTGATCTAATCTTATCTCTTGATTTTATGGTAGTTCAGAACAAGCGATTTATCCAGGGTCACACAGCAGATACTGGAGTCAGGATGTTTAATGAATTACCAAGCATGTGATAAATTGTATAGACAAACCGTCAGCCACATCATTGTTCTTACTCAAAAATTCTGGCTGAAAAAGGCAGCCACCCCTAAAAATACTTGTAGTATCATCTTTGATACCATTTCGAAAACTCATCCAGGTGAGGTGGACAGTCTCTAAGAGAAATTTCATCTCCTTGGGGACATGTGCACGTTTTTGTAATGAAGTGACAAGTTGGGGAAACTGTAACTATTTAAAATACAGTGAACAGCTGCAGAGTTTCAAAGGTTTCTGCCCTCCGCCCTTCTCCAATCCCCTTATGCTGGCTATTGTGTCAGCTTTGTCAGACCTGATTAAGACAGATATGTCCTTGTCTATCTGTTGAAATTTAAGCCAATCAGAAAAACACTAGTCTAAACATTTCTAAAAGGTCAGTGAAGAGCCTGACCACAGTTATCAGACAAACACACTGGCCAGCAGTACCAGCATGGCAGAGGCTATCATACATCATCATAATGGGTGTGCACTCCTCCTTTAAGCAAACGATATTCAAAGCTTAACTCAGATCTTTAAAGAACCCGAATTTTGCAAGTACTTAATAAAATGTCAAGATCAAGATATGCTACCCCTAGGAAAGGAAGTTATGTAACAATAAACAACAAAAAAGCACTTCATAAATTCAAGCTTTTAAAACATAAATATAAAAGAACAGGAACATAACCCATCAAGCCCATGTCATGTCCAGTCTGAATACAAATGACATCAGTATTGAGTGGTAGTGATGACAATTCTGATGAACCAAATACAGTGTTTTAAAGTTTGTAAAACTTGGCATATATATTACATTTAAACCTCACAACTATCATATCAGGTATCATACCCCTATTTTTAAAAAGGCATGGGAACAGAGGTTTCGTTGGGGTTACCTGGTCACAGTATGTATAAGAGGTAGGATCTGACCTCAGGTCTACCCTGATTCCAAAGTCAAGATTCAAGGAGTTGCTTTTTATGAAGCTCAAAAGTTTAGGGATTTATTATACCCCCAAAACATCCCTTTAAAAGTTTCGGTTCTATGTTGCTTATTAATTTGTCTAAATTCTTAACAAACCTGCTTTATTTTATATTCTCCAGCATCTTAGGTTACCAAATCCTCTGTTTACTACCAACTATGGCATATAGTACTTCCTTTTATATTAATTCTAATGATAATTCCTATTCCAAATAGTTTCAAAGGATATGTGACCATGACATCCTTCCAAGGATATCACTTTGGATAAGGACAAGCTATCAATCTATACATGTGTAGCTCCAGCTTGACCACATTTTATGAAGGTATTCATGAGTTCCATACCCTTTAAACCATCTATAAGCTTTTAGATACCTATCTGGGTCTAAGTTTCTTCATCTATCAAAGAAATGAATTAGATTATAAGATCTCTGGGGATCTTTCCAGCACTAAACTTCTATGATTCTCCAACTCTTTGTATTTACTCTTTAATAAAATGTTAATCATGGTCCACTGAGTTCTCAACCTCAAATTTTTTTCTCAAATAAAAGTTCGCCAGTTTTCAATGCTTTAGTACGGATTTATTAAGTATTTACCACATTCAAAGCATTATGTGGGTCACTAAGAAGAATAAAACATGGTCCCTGCTCTCAAGGAATTTATATTGTTCAGAGCCATTGATAATTTGGTCTTTTTAATTAGTAATTTACTCACATTTCTGATGCCCTTTCAGGACTTTCCGGATAAATTTGCGAAATGAAATTCAAGGCTTTACAAGTATATTGTTTGTTCTGTGAGCTACGAAAAGTTACCAGGGTCTTCCTTGAAAACATTTCAACAAACCTGTCCAACCAGATTTCAAATTACAGAAAGAAGGCCAAGCTTGTAGGAAATGAAGAGCTAGGAATGAATGAATTAGTTGGTATACATGATTACTTGTATTTCAAAGCCAAAGAGAAATAATTCAGGGATTACTCATTCTATACTATTCTAGTTTCCTTTCCCTTCAAAAAGTATATACGCTTAAACTGAAATGTTTTTCCCACTTAGTGCTATCACTGTAATTAAGAGATGTCTATGTGCATATATTGCACTAATAGACTGTACTCATACAAAGACTTTTTACTGAAAATAAACTTACTAAATGGAATGAGATTAAGTGACTTTTTAAAAAATATCACTTAAAAAATCTAAACATTTTCCTGAATCTTGTATCTTGGAGGTTTTGCTTATGTTTATTATGCAAATTCTTTTCCACACGTCTTCAAAACACGTTGATCTATTCTTCATTTCCTAAACTCATCATCATTTGTTGTACCTCCATGCCTTTTTTCCCCACACTGTTATTACCTACTGAATAGCTACTCCCTACTCCCATCTCCACCTGTTGAGTCCTTTGAAGGCCCAACTCAAAGGCTACCACTATTTCCTCAATGAAGCCTTCATGAACTCTCTTCTAATTTTTCCCCAGTTCTTACTTCTCTTATGTACCAACCAAAGAATCTGTGCTGTATATTCATATAATTTTAAACCATCTTTTAGTCCTTCAGGACAGAAACTAGGCATTATTCATCTCCTAACCCTGGTAACAATTCTGTTCAATTGAATTGAGAAGGGGAATGCCCATGATGCCAATAGTAACAAGACATCTAGTTGCTTTAAATACATTCAACTCTCCAGGCCCTGATTCAAAATTCCATAGAACAGTCCTGAAAAGATTTCTAGACGTATTGTTTAAGCCACCATCTACAATATTTGAGAAACCATGAAAAATGGGAGAGCTGCTGAGCTTCCAAAAACCTGGAAATAAGCAAAGATCATGCCAATATTAAAAGGGGGTGTGGGAGGGAGGGAGGAGTAGGAGTTAAAGATGGACTAATTTCAGTTTCATAGAAGAAATAACTTTATAAAATATATACTGCTCATCCACAGAACATGAACAAAAACAGGATGGGTAACTACCTGTCAGGGACTCTTGCATGGGATGAACAATACATAGCCTCAAAAGTCTCTTTCTACTCTGAGATTTTAAGAAATGATCTATCAATTGTAGTAATACAATAAAACTTTTATAAAATCCAGGAAGCACAATCAATCAATAAGCATGTATTAGCTCCTACTGTGTGTCAGGAACTGATAAATTCTGTAAATAAGAAGAGAAAATGAAATTTTCCCTGCTTGAGCCAGGAAACATAACATACAATAACAATGTAAATTAAAAGAATGCATGTGCATGCACGTGCGCGCATGCACACACACACACACACACACACACACACACACACTCTGATATTGCCAAATTATAAAGGACAAGCATTCCTCAAAAGAAGAGATATGGAGGCAGGCCTGGAGATCCAGCATGGCAGTGCTACCCACTAGGAAGACCCCAGAGACCCACGGTGCCCCGAGAGTCCAACATGGCCCACTGACCCACCAACCACAAGGGAAACTCCCAGGCCTATCACCACAGGGCGGACGAACTGAGCTGGGTAAGAGACAAAGGGAGGGCCCACAGCAGGGGCAGCAGCTACCCCTGGGATTTCCCATCCACAGCCTGGATATTTAAAAAGCCCCTAGGTGAACCTCCAGGGACCAAGATGACAGACTGAACCCCGCTGCTCCAATCTCCCACTCTAACCCAAAACCACAGTAATTACTGCCCCAGAGGAAAATTTTAAGCAGTAAAGGCTTAGGAACCCCAGAGGAAGGGTGTGACTAAGGACCAACCTCAAAATGGGAAGAAAGCAGGCTACAAAGACAAAGACTCTGGAATCCTATTATAGTGAGAGGGAGGAATCAAACTCAGAAGGAGAGAGTATTGACTCCACACCCACAGCTGAAGCCTTAACAGGGTCTATGACCTGGTCTCAGGCACAGAAAGCATTCCTATATGAGCTCAAAAAGAACTTTGAAATCCGGCTTAGAGAGGTAGAAGATAAAATCAACACATCATATAAAAACAAAATTGAGAAATTAGAAAAACATTACCATGAAGTGAACAGCTTCTTAAAAAGTAAAATGTGTGAACTAAAAATGAAATCTAAGCATATGGAAAAGGAGCTTCAAAAACTAACTGAGGAGAACAATTCTCTCAAAACTAGAATCAACCAGATTGAAGCCAATGACTCTATGAGGAACCAAGAATCAGTCAAACAAAACATCAAGACTGAAAAATTAGAAAAAGAGGTAAAATATCTCAGTGGAAAAATAATTGACCTAGAAAACAGATCCAGGAGAGACAATCTGAGAATTATTGGTCTACCAGAAAATCACGATGTAAAAATGAGCCTGGACAATTATCTTCCAAGAGCTTATCAGGGAAAACTGCCCTGAGATCCTGGAACCAGAGGGTAAAATAGAAATCAGGAGAATCCACGGGACACCTGCTGAAAGAGATCCCCAATTGAAAAGTCTGTGAAACATTGTGGCCAAACTCTAGAACTATCAGGTAAAAGAAAATACTACAAGTGGCCAGAAAGAAACAATTCAGATATTGCAGAACCACAGTGAGGATCGCACAGGATCTGGCAGCCTCAACATTGAAAGATTGGAGGAACTGGAATAGGATTTTTCACAAGGCAAAAGACCTTGGGCTACAACCAAGGATCACCTCTTCGGCAAGACTGAGCATAATCTACCAGGCAAGGAGATGGTCATTCAGTGACATAACAGAATTCCAGACCTTCCTGATGAAAAAGCCAGAGCTCAATGGAAAATTCAACCTCCAACTACAAGACCCAGGAGAGACATAGAAAGAATACATCAGTCCACCATTCTGTCAACTTGGTAAACCTAGAAACCTGTAAATCCTGCCTAAAGTCAAAAGGAATACTTATGCTACATCTTTTTCCAGCAAAAAGTATAGTGAATATATGCTCCTCTTTCTATTACATGACCTAGTTTTGCTCTGAATATGCAGGCAATACATAGTCATCAGATACTTACGTCTTGTCCCACATATTGTTATTGAATGCAAACATATACCTGTTAAACTACTGATCCTATAATTTCAATAAAAAGTATATGCTCTGATATAATTCTGAAAACTACCACATGTAAAAATAGCTTATAAAGATAATTTATTTTTCTTTATAATTATATTTATACATGACATTTAATTTTGTACATATTGATTAGCTTAGCTAATTGATTAGCTAATTGATTAGCATATTGATTAGCTTAGCTAATCCTAACACATTTGAATATTTTTCATACTTTCATCCTAGGTCAATTCTAGGGACAATGACTTCTACATATTTATTAGCCATTATGTCACTGTGATCTACGCTGTCATAATCACTCAAAATGAAAAAAAAAAAAAGGAGCAGAGATCAGTTACCATTTTATAGCAAAATACCTTTACAGCTTAACAGAATGGATTAAAATATTGTTCTCTAGCACATTAAAAAAAAAAAAGAGATATGAGAAGACACCCTCTTTTATCCTTTTGAAGGAATGGGAAGTCCTCAAGGATTGTATATTGCCCATATTTTCAGATGTGTTTGATGTGATCAGTTAATATTGATTTTTCTCTTCATTTTTTATTTTTGTCTTTAAGAATACTATTTGTTATATGGGATAGTTCTCTGGAAAGGGAAGAAAGTTGGGGGAAATTATGTTAAAAAAATTTTTTTTAGTCTAAAAATGTCAAATTGGTATTTGTGTGATGTAATATACATATAGCAATAAAAACTTGTTTTTAAAGAAGAGACTTAGTCTGTCTCTGCCCCCAAGGTACTTACTGGGGGGGGGGGGGGGAATAGCAGAGACAGGCTAAGTTGATTTCTTATTAAGGGGACAAGGAAGCTCTCTTCCAGATCTGGTTGGTCTAAGGACTTGTAGCAATGGCCTGGATTCCTCATTACCTGAGGAAAAACAAGTTCAGACTCTGTAGAGTTGATAGTTCCTGATGTTTGATGGAATTACCAATGGAAACTTTAAGAAAATGATGACAGTAAAGATGATATAACACTATAACACTTGACATCTTATATAGTGTTTAAGGTTTGCAAAGAGCTTTACATACCTAATTGCACTTCATACTGCAACCTGGTGAGATGGGGATTACATAGGCACTATTTACATTTTACAGATGAGGAAACAACTCAGAGAAGTTAAAGGACATAGAGAAAGTAAGTGTCAGAGGCAGAATTCAAATCCAGTCTTTGCTGACCCCAAGTTCAGCACCCTACCCACCTTACAACAATCTGCACATCATCAAACCAGCTTCTTCAGCACAATCACATGGACCTTCTACACATACTATCCTGCAAAGTTCTAATTCATTCCTGAACGATGACCTTGAGGGACAGAAAGATCCCAAATTACAATAAGTTTTAATTACATTCAAGTTACTTTACTCTAGCAATTCTACAAGAGTTTCAACAAAGTCAAACAAAGTCATCCACATCTAACCAGAATATTCATTTAGCCAGCATGCTCCAATCTCCACTTATTTCAGTTAACTGAGGTCTTACTACAAACAGACCCCTTCTGAAGACAGGAATACACAAGTCAAGTGCGTGCTGATGAACTTCATGGGCTGGGGGTGTGGTGTATATATTTTGATCCTGTTTGACTTCTGAACAGGCAGTTATATTTTGAAAACAAACAATTAAAATAGCAACAATCAATATTTGCTCTTATTTAGCAGCCATGCTTTAGAAAAGTGACAAGCACAGCATGCAAGCTACTCAATTAAGCAGGATCATTTTGTGGATAATGCAATTAGAAGTAAATAGAAATCCTGGTTTCCTTTTTTAGAACATTCAACCACTAATGTGATAGGAGTATGCTAATCTACAAGACTGGGCAATTTTTATCTTATTTCTATGAGTACTATATTTTGGTGCAGTTTTACTTGATTTCATGGCTCAGCCACTATCTATTTTTAGAAATGGCCCTGGACTAAGAAGGCAGTGAAATAATTTTCCCTGGCAATCTGTAGTAATTCACTGCCTAATATAGAATAGTTCTGATTTGAAAAGAACAAAAAGAAAATTTTTTAAAAAGTAAAACTGATACTTTCAGCTCCATTCCCTACGTAATTAAATGATTTTATAAGCTTATACAAAGCATAGAGTACATAGAAAATGACTGAATTCCAAAGTCAGTAAGAAAGAAATGGCAATCAAAATAAAACAGAAAAATAAAAGTAAAAAATAGAAAAAAGTAATAGCTATTTCCCCATCTCACTAATGGCAATCCAGAAGTCAACAATGGAAAAGATTTCTTTGGTGAATAGCGTAGTACTATTTTTCCTTGTAAACTGTGAAAACCCTTCAAGGATAGTGCAGAAAATTTTCTAGACTTTGTGTTTATGGGGGATGCATACAATATTCACATAAATAAGTGAAATTTGCAATAATACCTAAACTATGATTTAAAGTTTCCATTAAGCCCTCCATGGGACACACTAAAGAATATGTTTGTTTTTTAATTTGAGTTATGTGCAAAATAATACTGTCATCTATTCTTTTCTCCTAGTGGAAGTTCAAATAAGCAATGAAATGTGTCATCAAAAAACACAGGAACACAATAAAAAGTAAAAGTTTAAGACCTGAGTAACTCAGTAGACATCATTAATCCCTGAATAATAATTTGGGTTGGTCAGATTGAAGGTAATTAAAATACTATACATATATATGTACTGTGTGTGTATATATATATATATATATATACACACACACACACACACACACACACACACACACACACACACACAGTACATACATACATATAAAACAGATAGATAGATATATTCGTATCTGAGTCATATTCACGTGTACCACATGTCTTCTGTTGGTTGTACATCTGGCCTTTAAAGATCTCAAACAAGCTTGATGAAAGTAAACAGCAAAAAGTTTATGGACATTATGTAGAAGGGTTTGAAACACCCTCTCCATTTGGAACTATGCTAGAAACAATGTTTTGAAATTAGTTCTAAAAACAGGTCACAGTAGAAAGTGTATTGGATTTAGAGTCAAAGCACTAAGTTCAAATCTTAACCTGACCACTTGACAGCTAGATGATTTTGGGGAAGTCACTTAACTCAATGGACCTGTTTCCTAATCTATATAAGTAGTGGGCAAGACCAAATGACCCCAAAGGTTGTTTCCTTTTCTTTCGTAATGACAGGATTGGACAATTAGCACAGAAATAGTTCGTTAGCTGATGCCAATGCGTGTGAGTGTGGGTGTGGGGTTGTGGGGGTGTGTATGTTAATCCAACCTGTGGAAGTTGGTTTGGGGCATAGAGACTCAAGTCATTAGAAGACAAAAAGTCTTCTCAGTGCCTTCTGAGCCAGAAGGACTAACTGTTGGCTCATACAAAAGGATTGATAGCTACCACTCGCTCAACTTTTTTTTTTTTACTTCTCATCCTAGAGCCAAGAGAGGCAACAATTATTTTTAGCCACCTGGTATAGAGAGCAGCTGAAGATAACTTCTTCCCCAGTCTGTTATTCTGTGCTTAGGAATCCATGGCACGTCTCTCCTTTTGTATTTATTCTTTTCTGAACTTTGGCAAACTCCAGAAGGGGACTGGTAAGAGTGGGGAATCCATCAGCACCATTAAGGATATCCTGCTAAGAACCAGATATGCAATAATCTGCCTGTAGCAGCAGCACCAGCCAAGTATGATAAAGAGACAGTGTAGAAATCAAGCAACCTACTGGACTCAGACTAGCAGTGAATGGTCTCAAGTAAAACACCATATCTAGCAAGAACAAAGGGACAATGGGTCCATCATCTCTCTGGAGAGAACTTGGTGATTTCTCAAAGGAACAAAAAGGACTCATAGGGCCAAGACTGGAGAGTCACCTTTTGGACCCAAAATGTTGACCTAATTACCTTTGTGCTTTAACTCTGAACCTACTCTCTGATGGAAAGAGGAAAGAGTGTACTCTCAATCTGGGGGACATTTTCTAACTCCATTCACTGCTATACCTTCTCAGTAAATGTCCTTTCATAACAAGCTAGATGACGTCAACTGCTTCATCAATATTGGGGCGACATCACATAAGTGCTTGTTTAAGAGGTATTATTAGAAGCCAAACCCCCTCAGGGTTAGAACCCTGGGAGTAACAAAATCAGCCTCCCTCTGGGGACCCAACCTGCCAGTCCAGTGCAAGATGGAAGAGTGAGAGCCAAAAAAATATGCTATACTATGATTCTGTCTTCAATTTATGAGTCTGCCATTGACTTCTGCCATATTTATTAGTAATTAACTACACTGAATTGGAAACAGAGCCAACTAGTTGACTGGCATAACTGTCACAGATTTCCTAAATCTGAAAAACTTGGAATATTTTTGAAAAAGAAAAAATCAAAGTCATTTTTAAGCATGGGATGGAAATGAAAGAATGAATTAGAAACATCCTAAGAAATGTCTAACTGATTTTATCAGTAACTCAGATTTCAAACACAATAAATACTACTACTTTTGATTCACATAGAGAATCATTTCTTTCTTGATGATACCTCAAAGACTTTAATCAACGGGTAATCTGTCCTCACTGTATGAGATCCTTGTCCATGTTTTTTGTTTGTTTCATAAATCCTTCATTGGCAATGCATCCAATGTGCTAGAGGCCTTCTTTTATTATTTCACGGATAGTAGTAAAACACTCAGATTGTCCACTTCCTGTGTCCTGATATTTAAAAATGTAGCTGAGGGATGATAACTGCAAGTCAGTCAATCACTTGTTCACTGAATGTATCATCAGCCACTAGACATGGGGAAACAACGCTGAGCATAAAAAATAGTTCATTAGAGGATGCCAGGTGTAGGTGTTAGGGGTGTGTGTGTGTGTGTGTGTGTGTGTGTGTGTGTGTGTGTGTGTGTGTGCGTGTGTGTGTGTTTTGAGATAAAACAGCACACATCTATGTACTTAAGTAACTTAAGGGGAAAAAACATCAAAGCTTGGTAGATTGAAACTATCAAATTTGGCAAGATAGGTTCTAATTATTTATAAAATACAGAGCACTATCCAAATACAGATATTGTACAATGTTGTGTTCATGTTCATTCATGCTCACAACAGTGGTTATCAATTGTAGGGTTTCACTGTGCTTTTATTTTACATAATGAAAACTCCTGAAAGCAGCTACAGTAAGTGAAAATAAGGGTGACTGGAGGGAAGCCATTTGAAAGAAGTTTTATAGGAACACAGAATAAAAACAAAATGAGATGGGGTGGGGAAAGGGGCCATCCATAAACATTAAGAACCACCAGAATAGAAGAAGGGGGCAATGAGAGCATGAGAAACATGACCAAGTGTTGTTAACGAGAACAAATGGTATGGGGGGGTGGGGGAGAGACATAAGAGAAAACAAGGAAATAGAGAAAAGGGTCTTGTTTTTGATGTAGAGAGAGAAGGTACAACTTACCTTATTACTCAAAAGATCCTTTGTGTTTTATATTCAAATAAGTATATTGTGGGAAGAAATGTGCCTGGATTTTGTATGGCATTTCATGCATTAAAAAAAGGAATGTTCTTTTTTTTAGGAACTGTATAGCATGTAGGCTATGGACTCATTTTCTCAAGTCCCTACTTGAACTGGCAGGTTGGCTACCTCTTCCCTCCGGGTTTTAGGGATAACCCTGAGGGTTTGGGAGCATTCTAATATTACTGCTCTTGAGCCCTCATCCAGTAAGCCCCAATATGAAGAATCAATTAACTAACACCTCCTAAATATCATTTAACCAATTAATATCAATTAGTTTTTACCAAGGGATAATCACAGAAAAGGTATAACAAGAACCAAAGGACAGTAACCTCCCTAAAGATAAACACATCCTCAACTATCATTGTTGCTAGTCAGGCTAAGCTTAAATCTAAAGTGGCTGCTACCAAATGTCTTTATCTACCTAGCTTATCTCTGAAGAAACTGCTCTTTTTCTTGCCTGAAACTGGGTCTCATCCACCTAGTCAATGCACTCCTGGGCTGGGTCAAGAAAGTTGCTCAAGGGTTGGTATCTCACTGGACTTGGCTACTTAACATCTGCTAGCTCCTGTTGCTGAGGGGGCATGAGATGGATCCTCCAAACTTTCAAAGCTCACAAGATGGGATCCTAGCCCATTCCATCTCTGATACTTATTCACAATAGAGATAGAAGTGCCATAGGTTCAGAGCCATGAGGTACCCAGGTGAGGAGATAAGGCATAGCAGGTGACACAGATACTACTTCTGCCACCCAGAAGCCCACAGCATTTCTTCTTCCTCACTTGAAAGCCACCAAAGGACAGCAAGAAAGTTCATGTATATAAACACTTTTATTTGGACTCCCATTATAGCTTAGTAGCTAATTAAAAGGCCTTTCATTCCCACATAGTGAGCCCACAGGAAACAGAGGGTAACTTCCCATGTTATGAAGCTGGGAAGGAGAGGGGCCTTTCCATCTTCTAACATTTTTAGAAGCTGGATCACAAGCCTTCACATGGATATGCAGCAGAGAGAATACTGAGCATTCTCTGAGAACTGGTTTTTCAATGGCCAGTCCAATCAATACAAAAGAAAATGAAATCCCTTACTATATTACTTTTAACAAATAACCCTAAAAGAAATAGGATTTATTTTGATCGAAACAGGAAACTGAACGAGGATTATCCCTGGCTCCATAACTAGCTAGCTTTCTCTATGACAGCTACTATCCTCTCAGCCACCAAGGTTCCCAATCGAGACATCACCCTCCAGTCCTAACTCTCACTCACCATATCTCATCTGTTGACAAATCCTGCCATTTCTAAGTTTGTGTCCTCTCTCATACATGCCCCTTTCTTTACTCTGGCACTTATAACCTCACGCTCAGATTACTGCTATAGCCCTTGCCTCAAGTCTCTACCCACTCTAGTCCCTCTTTCACTCAGCTTCCGAAGCATGACTCTGATCAAGTCACTGTCACCTCCACTCAATAAACTCCCTTTGGCCTCCAGCATCAAACATAAAAACTTCTGTTTGGCTTTAAAACCCTTCATAAGCTGGCCCTTTCCTATCCTTCCAAACTTCTCCTATATTCTCCCCTTGCACCCTACAACCCCGTGACACGGGACCCCCAGCTATCCCACACACAAAGCACTCATCTCCGGAGACAGGGCTTTTTCACCAGCTGTCCTCCATGCCTGGAATGGATGCTCTCCCTCCTTGATTCTGCCTCCCAGCTTTCCCGGCTTCCTCTAAATGTCAGCTAAAGTCCCACGCTCTGCAGCAAACCTTTCCCTTAATGCTAAGGCCTTTCCTCTGGGAGTGTGTCCAATTTATCACACACACACACACACACACACACACACACACAATATCTTGTTTGTTCATAGCTGTTAGCGGGTTGTCTCCCCCAGTAGATTGCAAATTCTTTGAGAGCAGGATCTGTTTTTGCTATTCTTTGATACAGTACTCCTAGCACCAAGTAGTGCTGGACACATCGTAGGCACTTAAAAAATGCTCACTCTTGACTTGTCCAAGGTCAAACACTAGAACGGATCTTAGTTCTCTTCTTTGCGGGTATTCCCTCGAAAGATAAGAAAAGCGATCTGTTTCCACATGTATCTTGTGTGATTTGTTCACATCCTCTGTGGAGTTTGCCACAGCAGTCCATCCAACTGGGAGGCTTGCTCATTTTTCTCTTGATATTTTGAGGGTATCACTGGAACAATATTACTGTCCCTCCCCCTTGCCATGTGACCAGTTCATCTTTTCCCATCCTACAATTGCCTGAGGATGTCCCTAATTTGTTCAATTGTTTGCTTATTAGCCTTGTTCATACCCACAATGAGCTTGTCCATTGCTTTCTGTAATACTAATTTTGTTTCAAATGACCATCTGCTTTAAAACTGATTTCCTATCCATATATTGTAATATAATGGAAATGAATTTATCTTTCTCAATGTTGCCATGTTACTTGCACACAGATCCATTTTTAAGCAACCTACCAAACAAAGTCTATTGCTCCTTATAAAACCTATAGGTTTAGCTATAACCATACCTATCACATGAACAAATATTTCAAAACAATTTTGGATACTATCTTATCCATTTCATTCACTCATCATAAATGTACAGTTTAATTTAAAATAAAATGTTACATATTCCAGAAATGGCAGTTCTTGACCAATTAGGAAAGGTAGAAAAGGAAGAAAAAGGATAATGTTTAAGAGCAACCTTTTCTAGTAGAATGAAGCTAAGACAGTAAGGAGAATGATGGTGGGGACAATCTGCTAAAGAAGATGGAAGGAGAAGGGGCTGAAGGGTATAGACAGAGGGGTTTATCCAGGCAAGAAGAAGAACCTGCAGGAGGGAACCCAAAGCTAACAACTATCTGTGGCAATCTGCCTTTTTCCCACCCAGTTAACAAGTTGTCTTCGTAAGAAGCTGTATAAGGATAAGCAGTGCTTTACCAAGGTAAAGAATTTGTAATTAGAGTACTTCATCAAAGTGAAAATCACTTCGGTCCTGGCATCTTTCCATCGACATCCTGCAGCAACTCCTTACTTACTGCCAGCACTAGCCAGCCATCACCACGTATCATAGGATCACAGCTTCACAGGTGGTGGTGGTGGTAAATGAAACAGCTGGGGGAAGACCCACATCAGCTTGTGGGGACATAACAGTCCTCACATTTTCCATGTCATCTTGGGAAAGACTTTTGAGAAACTATACCACTGATTCTTTTTTTTTTTTCTTTTTTCTTTTTGGAGGGGGGAAGGCAGGGCAATTGGAACTAAGTGACTTGCCCAAGGTCACACGGCTAGTAAGTGTTAAGTGTCTGAGGTCATATTTGAACTCAGGTCCTCTTGACTCTAGGGCCAGTGCACTATTCACTGTGCCACCTAGCCACCCCCACTACTGATTCCTCATCCTGGAGGTAAAGACATATCTTAGAACTGAACCATAGTATGATTACAGTCTTGGGTTGTTTCCAGGGAAAAAGGCGCTCTTAAAAAATTGAGAGCAGAAGGCGCCTCACTTTGTGAACAAGACTATTGTTCTCATCATAAGCAGATTCTCACAAGTTTAACTTCAGTACAGTGTTATTACTTCTATTTCACCAAATGGAAAAATTGAAGTTCAAAAGTATAGTATGAGTATAAATGGCTTAAAGCATTCAAGGACTAAAACAGAAAGCAATGTAAGTAATAATGAATCATTACTATATATTACTTTTTTTTCCTTCTTTATTAATTCCTTTCCTTATTATTAATCATCAAATACCACCTTGTCCATTATCAAACAATCTCACTGCTTCCAATTTTCATTAACAAGCCTCACCAATATAGACACCTCCCACATATGCACTGTTATAAGTCAACCATTTTTGAGTACAAGAATAAATTTTTAGACCAAAGCAAAGTGACACAGTGGATAGAGCTACAGGCCTGGAATTAAGAAAACCTGAGTTCAAATATGACCTCACATACTTACTAACTGTATGACACTGGACAAGTAACTTAATTCTGCCTCAGATTCCTCTTCTATAAAACGAACTGGAGAAGGAAATGGCAAACCACTCCAATGTCTTTGCCACAAAAACACCAAATGGGGTCACAAAGAACCAGGCACAAACTGAGAAGACTAAGCAAAAACAACAACAAATGACATTGCCTGGAAAGAAGCAAAAGCTGAGCAGATATTTCCATCAAATGAATATGCAAATCATTTTTAATTTTCTTTGATTTTGGAGTCAACAGATACAGTGCTTAATGCAAATCCAGTACTGCTACTGCACACCACCTATATTCCACCTCCTTAGATGCAAATTTATTTTCACAGTGGTTAGAGTTCTAAGTTGCTGTTGGTTCTTTTTCATGGGGTAAGGAAGACAAAGGATATATAAGGTTATCTGAAAAATATAAATGGATATTGGGAGAAATACAATTCATAAAAATAAGCTGTTAGCAAAAGGGACACTCAAAGTCTAGGAAATCTTAACATTACAATTGAAAATGTTTTCAAAATTTAAACAAAGATTCAATGACTCTCTGAAAAGTATAGACTCAGAAATACTCCTCCCTTTCTCTTTCTCCCCCTCCCATACATTAAAAGTTAATTATCCCAAGACTGCCTATAAATTACTATCATCAACAAACAGCTTCTAAAGTGTTTTTGATGTTTCAGTGAGATAATGCTAGGTGGCTCCCAAAGCAATGTAAGTCATTAGGGTTATGGAATTTGGGAGATGGAAGGGTATTTAGAGACCCTCTATTTTAACCTCGTGTTACAGATTCAGAAATTGCAGCTCAGAGGTCAAATAATTTGCTCAAGGCAGCAAAACTATATAGTAATAAATCTAAGACTTAAATGAAGGTTTCATGATTCTTACTATAGTATTCTTTCTATTATATATCCTGCCTCTGGGATTTATGGATTTTCCAATATAATAATATAGGCTTTTTTCCTCACAAAGAAACAATAAAAAGCTGATAATTTTGTATCAGTATGATTCTGGACTATGTATTTCCTTAAAAATCTCCATAAACGGTTTGCCCAATATGCTAAAGACCTTCCCCTTATTATTTTCCTATTTCACAGACAGCAATGAAGCCCTAGAGCTATTCGACATCTGTACCCCTCTCACCAGGGCAGCTAGGTGTCTCGGTGGATAGAGCGCCAGGCCTAGAGTTGTGAAGTCTCACCTTCTCTGAATTCAAATCTGGCCTCAGACACTTACTAGCTGTGTGACCCTGGGCAAATCGCTATAAAATGAGAAGAAAATGGCAAATCACTCCAGTATCTTTGTAAGAAAACTCCAAATGGGGTCATGAAAAGTCAGACATGACTGACACAAACAAACAACAACAATCCCTCTCGCCACAAGAGGAGCCCACTTGCTTGTCCAATCCCACCTATGATGTCTTTCCCACCATTTTATTTAATTATAAGCTTCAGGAGACTTATAATGCCACATAACTTTCCATTGTACTACAATTGACTCCTCTAAGATGATGGTCTTCCACGCATCAGAGCCACATAGCATCACTGAGAGAATACTGGTACTAACAGGATACTTTTGTAGCAGCAGAACATTAGAAATCACTAAAAAGATACCCAAATAGAAGTATCTGTCACAACCAAAGAAGATATAGGGAAGATTTTTTAAAGATATCAACAAGCCTTTTACAATAACAAAATCGAAACAGCCATGAAAAATAAGGAAAATACCAATTAGGAGGAAAGCTTTTAGATCAAATATCTCTGCTATATAAAATATACAGAGAATTAACACAAATATATAAGACCAAGAGTCATGCCCCAGTGGATAAGTGATCATAGGAGATGCACATTCTCAAAAGAATTAAAACCATATAAAACATCGCTCCAAATCTCTAATAATAAGCGATAAAGACATCAAAAGAACTCCTAAAGGGTCTTTAGTATTTGATTCAGAGATTCAGCTACTAGGCACATATGCCAAAAAGGTAAACGGCATAAAGTTCCCATATATATATAGATATATATAGATATATCTATATATATATATCTATATATATATACTGAATATCCCCCTCTACATGTATCTTTGCATTCCATCTCCTCCCATCTTCTTCAGCAGAATGTCCCAACAATCATCCCCCTCACTCTCCAATACACTGAATCTACTACGCTCCTTCCCCATTGCCTACAAACCAAACCCTCACTCTATCTTATCATCCCCAATAGCTCTCTTGCTATAGATTTCCTCCCCTCCTCAGCTATACTACTTGAGAGAACTGTCTACATTTTCTTTCTTCCTACAACAATTTGGCTTATAACCTCATCATTCATCAGAAACTGCTCTCTCCAAAGTTATCAATGATCTCTTAAACATCAAATCTAGTGGTCTTTTCTAAATCCTCATCTTTAGTAACCTCATTGCATCCTCTGACAATTCTAATCACCATTTCCACGGCCTCTAAGGTCCCTTCCCAAGTCTGAATCCATATTCCCTATGATGATAACTTTTAAATGCATTTATTCCTGCTATTGGAGATAGAATTTGATATTTTCCCCCCACTCAAAAAATGAAAAAAAAATTTACCAACCTGTCAGGTAAAACTAAGAGCACATTTAGTTGCCACCATTTTATGGAAGTGATGTTACTAAATAATGAAATTCCTCAAGAAAAAAAAAAGCTAAAAGGTCAAAAAGATTGAGCAGCACATTCTTTGAAAATCCACAGTCATCTCCTAAATAACCAAGGTATGATTACACTTTTGGCAGAGAAAACATATTTTTCAAAGAATCATACTTTCAGGAACAAAAATGTATTTGCCACATTGCTTTAGGAAATTTACTATCCCTCTAAATCAGATTTTTTAAAAGAACACTTTTAAAAGCAATTTTTCTGTTGCTTTCTAAGAAAAACAAAATGAGTTTTACACATATCAGAATATGCATTTTAAAGAGTGAATTTTCTTTGGTTTACTTTGTTTCAAAAGGATTCAGTATGACTAAGTAATGGGAGAAAGTACTGGATTGGGAAACTAAAAATTTGGGCTCACCATCAACTCCTTGGGTGACCTTGGACAAGGCACAACCTCTGTGAGGCATAATCTTCTCATCTGTAAAACCAAGGAGTTGGACTACACAATCTCTGAGGTGCCTCAGCTCTCAATTTCTGTGATTCTATGAGAGCGAAAGTTCATAAATATTCCATAATCTTCCTTTTACCAAAATGTTACTTCCAAATATAGATAACCTTTCATGACACAAAGCAAATGTTATGACAAGGTATCTTTCAATTAATGCAAATTTTAAAGTTATTATTTAAAATAATTCAAAAATAGAGCACTCTCTATCAAGATGTTATGATTTCAGATATTTCAGAATACAACATAGGCACTGCATGCCAATCAGGATAAATCTAAATGAAGAAAAAAATTAAAGAACAATTTTCTGAAAGCTCCATACAATTCCTCAAAACCAACTGCACCTTTTTCACATTTTCAGAATAATTAATTTTTAAACTGAATACAGGAAAGCAGCAAGTGATTAGAACCCAGCTAATCAGAACCCTCAATCATGTTTAAATAAAAATTCTTTTGTAATTCAACTTTTATGGAGAAAAGCAAACAAAAAGAGTCTTCATCAAGGATTCTACTAACACAAACTGCAATTCCTATGGCATGCCCTCACATAAACAAACATTCGTTCTAACTCAATCTATAAACCGTCGAAACTTAACATACTGTAAAATGAAAATCTATCCTCTAAATGACAACCCTGAAGTAATTTGTATGAAGCAAATTCAAAGAAAGATGTAACCATCTCACTGTACTGTATTTACTATGGGCAAAAATGTATACAGATATACTGTATATACATCTTCCACATGTTTCAAAAGGCACTGGAGTTTCTTGGGTAATCTAATTCAACATAAATAAGCAGAATAAACTATTTCATAAATTCTAGCTAATCAAGGTCTTACTATAATATGAAAAAAATATGAGTAAGGGAAAGACAAACATAAGTTACCCTTAATAATGTTGGCATGTCATTGCTCCACCTCCAGGTTTATTCACAAATTCGCTACTCTAGAAAATCCAATGTGAAATTCTTGAAAATTTCAATTTCCTACCAGCATTCGGTCCACATTATCAGCCATGGAACAGCGAAGTGCTAGCATATCAGTTTCTGTTTTGTTTTAGTCCAAATGATCATCTCCATTTTTTCCCCAAGACCATGAAAAGAAAAAGAATCTGCAAAGACTTGGCTATTGCTCATATTTTTGGTATCTATATTCAGTAAGACTGAAGACATTGCAAAGATCTTAATATACCAAAAGACTGGGAATTTAAGTATTATGTCAATTCCCTGAACTTGATCCTCCATCCCTAAGACCACATAAAGTTTCCATCTTACCAGGCATTCACTTGTGTCTCACAGAAGTAATGGTCTCCTAAAGATAACTTCCTAAATGTTACTTTGCAAAATGAACCAAAATCTACTCTTTAATGATCCTACAAAATTGGTTCCATCTTCAATATTACCATTCACATAACATAAAGAATGATTTTAATTTACACAATTATTTAATGGCCATTACAAAGGGATCAAGGCAGAAAAAGTTAGAATTAGCTAAATTATATAAAATTGGCAAAGTGGAACTCATTGTAAAAAATGCATATAGATTCCTTACCAATTATCTGTCAAATATTTTGTGAGTTGGAGACAAGCAGAAAGTAGTAAAATATCTACATTTTCATATAACAACAGGAAAGGTTAGGGTAACTTTTTCAGGGAAAAAACAACAACAACAACAAAAAACAGATCTGCTAGCCTAGATGTTAAAGTTCTATCATCTAAAAAGATTCATACACTTCCAGAAGTTCTCTTTTTTTTAAATATTGTATCTTTGATAGTCTTTTCTCACACATATTCTGATTATCCGATTATCAAGAAGTTTACAGAAAGGTAGCCCAAAATATATAACTACTTGAAGACTCAATATATGACAAACATGAAACAACTTAATTTTGGTGTAAGGATTTCAGTATAAAAACAGAGAATAATTCAGGGATTTGCTGGGGCTATCATTGGCTCAAAAATCAGCAAAGGCTACAATTTGAGGTTTGATTTATTGTTTCACTGTCTAGACTTAAGAAAAGTAGAGTAAATCATAATAATGCAGATTAAACAGTAAATTGAGTGGCCTTTTGGAGAGGAGGTTGATAAACATTTACAAATGCACTCTTCTAAAAGCTACTATATATGGAAAAAACCGGTATCTCTGAGATCTATTATAATATATAAAATTCATCACAGTCTTAACCCTATCAACTGAGGGATTCTGACAGAGAATAAAATAATGGAAATCATCTTGTTAGAAAATACCAAAAGAACTGACCACTTTATTAGAGAAGATCTAATATTACTAAATATGGCTGGCTGTATCAACTTATATTTAAGAAGCCATCCTCCCACTTCCTACACACAACATTTAAGAGTAGTTCATTATAGTAGGAGTCTTTGGCCTCAGGAAGATAGCACAAAATCTTTATGAGTCTTTAGGGAAGGTTAGGTTAGGGAATCCAGAAGGAAGCGTTAGAAATTCTACTGATGATAAAACAAGTAGTTTTTTTTTCCTTTTACAAGAAAAAGAGTGAAAGTTTTTATAATGCATTTTAATTAGGCAGCTTGCAAAAAGGAATCAGGTGAAGACTACTAATTAACACCTTCTAGCCACTCACACTTTGTAGTCTAGCAAAAGAAACACCCTCCCACTCCAGGCCATAAAAAACAAAGCTTCCTTCCTGAAGCTACTGACAAGATTTATCTTCAAAGAGCTTCTTGTTTACAATACAAATTTTCTCCTCTGTTACAAATTAAACCCAATTATCCAGCAAACTGTTTCCATAATAAAACTTGGTAGACAGAAAAAGCAGGAACCTTTCCATCCCTCCTCCTCCTCCTCCCTCCCTGCAACCCCATCATCTTAAAGCCTGCAGGTTTCAAGAAGTTTGAAAACTATCCATGCTTATGAGATTAACACATAGGTGTTCAGAAGGCATGGCAAACCCTAAAAAATAAATGGCCTCATTTTCTTTCAGTTCAAGCTTTTGAAGCAACTTCCCAGGGACTAAAAAAGTACTGAAAAAACTCAGCTGGTTGTTTTATTTTTGAATACCTAAAAAAAAAATGCTTTTAGGAAAGTTTATAATGGGGTTCACCAAATATTAACTCTTTCTAGTCAATAGGATTTCAGTAACTGACATTTCCAGTCATTGCTGAAGGACAACCGGAAAATATCCAACTAAACAGGTCCATCTGTTGAGATAGCAAACAGATGAAATGCAATCACACACACTTGGGACTGCGCCAATCTGCACGCATCCCATAGATTGGCGCTCGGTTTTTAATCACACAGCTGCTACAAGACATGTTTGGCGTCCATTTTAACACTCAATTGCTGCAATAGCCAAACACGGAATTTCAGAAAATCAAGTTTGTCCTAAACATCTAGTCTCAAAGTACAATTTGTGCAAGCCCAGTCACTATACGCAAATTTCAATGACATAATTACAAACTTTACTTTGTACGCTTCTCTTTAGATTTTCAGTAGCCATTACTAAGAAGCCAAGTTCCTTATTCTAACTTTAAAAATCTGAGCTCAACTGGCAAAAGGCGCCATGGTTCAGTTGAATTATTTATACTCCTTGGGCAACATCTATAGATGCAAGCTGAATTAATGCATTTCATTAGGCACCCTTCCTCCCCTCAAGTCGAACGTAAATTTTTTAAAAGATAGGGTGTTGAGATTTGGATAAATTAGTGAGCTGGAAGAAGGGGTTATCTGAAGAAGCATTTGTCCTCCTCCACATCAAGTAGAGTAATTCCACAGTCCACCTCTTCATCATTATCTGATAGGCAATAAGTGACCTAACCTGAGGGTAATTCTGCAAGACATACATTATATATGTAATAACAAATAATAAATTGTATATACAATACAAAATTATAAGGTGCTCATCTCAATTAAGAACAATGAGGCCAAGACTAAACGTCGGCTGAACTGAAGCAGTACCAACAGCATTCACTCTATTCCTCAAAGTCCCTTAATTTCAATAGTCAAGTGGGACACAATGAACTGGTTCTGACTACAAGGAACAGCTGTGTGAGTAAGCAAAGTTCAGGGGCTACTTAATTTAACCATTCATATAATAGTCTTTATCTAGATCAGTGGTTCTCAACCTTCCTAATGCCACAATGCCGTGACCCTTTAATACTGTTCCTCTTGTTGTGGTGACCCCCAATCATAAAATTATTTTCGTTGCTACTTCATAACTGTAATTTTGCTACTGTTATGAATCGTAATGTAAATATCCGATATGCAGGATGCATTTTCATTGTTACAAATTGAACATAATCCATAGGTTGAGAACCGCTGATCTAGATTATCAATCCCAGACACCATAGGTCTAAAAAGAAAACTTCTCTAGAAATTGCCTTGAATGAAACCAATTATCTTTGCAATGTTCAATAGTAAAAAGCACAGGTAGAGCCAGATACATTTAAATGTGCTTTAAAGGGCACTGAAAAGTGCCCTAAAGACCTATCATATGATGCTACAAATTCAAATACCAGTTCCAAGTATCCAGAACTAGGTTTTCTGTTAATTACTACTCTCAATCATTCATCTTTCATGGAGCTAAGTTGAGAAATGAATTGGAAACAACATATCTAGTCAAATTTTCTTTTTGTTTCAAGAGGAGCCATATGGAGAGAGTTAAACTCATTCTCTACATTTATACTGACATTCATACAAATTTCACATACTTACAATGCCTACTCATTTAAATTTTCTGCTTACTTATAATTTGGGATACTAAAAGATAAAGATTAGGATTGAAAAAAAATAGCAGACAGGTAAATATGGTACTTATCAAGTACCTGCTATGTTCCAGACTCGAAATACAAAATAAACAAGCAAGATATTCCTACCCTCAAGAAATATATGTTACAATGGAGCATACAAAGGTGAGCCAGGAAGTAGTAAACACTAGCCAGGGAAGAGAGAGACCTGGATTCTGGCAAAATAAGGGCAATGGGGGGGAAAATCATCTGAAAGAGCCCAGAGTCAGTCCAGAAATAGGGAGTGTAAACACTGGGCAGGCTTTGGAGAATGAGTGAAGAAGGGACTAAGTAAAGCAAGACAAAAAGAAACAAAGCATAAATATTCACAGACTTGGAAACCTGGATTGTGATCCCTGTTCTCTCATCTACTAGGCTATGGCAAGTCACTTAATATTAGATTTGGGTCCCAATGATCCTTATATGGATCTTTAACATGAAAAGACATGGGGTTTTAGTGGGAGGTCACTAATTCAGAAATCCCTAAAACATCTTTTGGCTCTAAAATATGCTTCTCTGTGATTCTTCCATTGGGTTACGAAGGGAAAGGGTCCTAGTGATGCAGAAGAACCAGGAATAAGCTCCAAGCTTAGGTACAGAAAGAAGTCCAAACACTTTTTATGATCAGTCAAATCACTCCAGGTCTTGAGCCTTGCATCTCTACACATACATCCAAGCTAATTAGCTGGCTTCGGACCATGGTTAGACTTGGAATGGTGGCTAAGGTTGGATGCCAACAAAAACAAAAGAACTTCCTCCTCATCCCAGATTTGAAGAGGTCCATGTACCAAGGCAAGCAGATAAACTCCAGTCATCCATTTGTAAGTTTATCCTGATCCAGGGTTTGTTGACATTAAACACTACTGATCCCCTAACCATAATTTGTACATACAAAAATCTCCAATGAATTCAGACTGTTCCATAAGGGAAATTCCTATACAATTCTTCTTTTTGTGGCTCTCAACATGTCCTGTGGAATTTCACAAGGATCATAACAGACTCTTTCTGACTGAGAGGCTCTCAATCCAGGTTTTGGTTTAGGGGCATTTTACAGTGTGACTAAGTGTACTGAATGTTCTTTAAATCATGCCTGCATTAAACTAGAAGAAAGTGATTACCTAATTAAATATTCTAATCTGTAAAGTTGCTATTGAACTCAAAAAGGGGATAAACAGATACAGAAGAATTATTTAGATCATCCAAAGGTAAAGTTTCATTCTACACTGTACTCAACTTTTTTTAGGATCTATAAACATAGTGTCCTACATAAAAAATATGACTTGAAAACAATTCATATTTTGTAAATGTCCATTTCTACCTTCCCACCCATGTCCATATATACATGTTGAAGGAGTGATCAATTAGACCTGGGTCAGAGTTATAAAGGTGAAAGGAAACCTGTGTTCCTGTATTGAAGATTTCTCTCTATGGAACATATATAAATATCTTGCTTGATAACCCATTTGAGACTTTGTTCTGGGGTTGAAAATATTTCTTTAATGAAGTACAAAGGCCCACTAATACCACATTAAAGAAGTTCAAGTCCTGGCATATGAGTACTATAGAGCAAATCAAGACTAGTCAAGAGATAAAGTGAGAGCTAAGACACTTTCCCAAGGAGGAAAACTGTACAAAGACCAGGCACCTACAGAGAACCATATTTGTCTGTCACAAGTGGTGAGTATGTGGTCCCAGGAGAAGAGAAACCATTTGGCCTCAGAGACTATAAAGATCAGAGATAATAGTATAGGAATAGATGAGTGGCCAGACTTATTCTTAAATTAGGTTTCATGAGGAGAAGAAGAATTATCCCTAGGCAAAGCAAGTTCCTGGCTTAGGTGGAGGTCTTCTGAAACTGGGCAAGTCTTGGACTGTGAGTAGCAAGGGACAGAAACACCATATGCAACAACACATTTGGTCCTACCCCTTCCTTTAATATTCTGAGTAAAAAGAACCACAAGTCCATAGAGCTACAGAGGATACCAGAGCCCCCCTAATTCAACTCCCTCATTTTAAAGACAAGGAAACTGAGATCTAAGGAAAATGAAGTGACTTGTCCAAAGATCTCACTAGTAATGAGGAATATACTTTCTGAAAGAAGCCTTCTTTTGTCACTCCTGTTCCCAGATTTATATCCATCCATACCACTCTTAGATTCTTAGATTCCACCCTGATTCTCCGGAGGTCACAGCAACTTGAAGTATCTTCCCAACTCATTCAGACTGTGGTTCAGAATCATCTGATCCAATGGGAGCAATCTTGGCAGGATTCCAATCCTTCAGCTCTTGCCTCCTCCAGCCTTCCATCTACTCAGCTCCACTACTTCCACAACCTTCCCACCTCCATCTTTCTTATTCCCCTCAGACCAATCTGAGCAAGAAGTGAGGAGGGGGATCTCCTCAGAAAGTTTTTTTGGGGGAGGAAGGAGAATTCTTGTCCCTAGAACTGGAGACTGGAAAGATGTTCTATAATACTCCCATTTGCATTTAAAAATCCGTTCTTATAGGAACGTAGTTATCAACCAATCAACCAACAAACTATTTATTAAATACCTAATATGTGCCAACCCTTGTGCTGGGAGCTAGGGACACAGATAGAAACAAAACAGTCCCTGCCTTCAAGGAGATTAAATTCTATTGGGAAGATAACATATATATACACATAACTGTGTACAAAATAAAAACAAGGTAATTTCAGGGAGAAGGCACTAAGAGCTGAGGGAGGGGAAAGGGTCAGGGAAGGCTTCATATCAAAGGTAGGTGGCATTTCAGCTGAACTGTAGAGTCAACTGAAGAATCTAAAAGGTAGAGGTGAAGAGGATTCCTCACCTTTCCAGGTGAGAGAAAATTCCAGATATGAGAGAAAAGCTGTCTAAAGGTATGAAGTCAAGAAATGAAAAAGCAGTTAACAGTCAGAGCAAGAACGCCAGTATGTGGAGGGCAGTTTATATATATTAAAAAAAAAACCATACATACACAGAGAGAGAGAGAGAGACACTATATATATAAAAATAGGGAGAGAGAGACACACACATATATGTAAGACTGATTAGTTAATACTCTTGCAGTCCCATTATGAGTCAAACAGAAGGACCGTGAGCTAGCCAAAGAACCAAACCAACTTTATAATTCTGGTAAATACATTACAAATTCCATAATAACAACCACCCAACTAACAAAGGAATTCCTGGGAGATGTCTCAATAGGCTGGCATTGTCTGTCTGGATGTCTAAAAATCTTTAGGACTAAAAGCAATGCCTTCCAAATTATTTCACCAGGAAGGCTCACTTGAACCTAATTAATACTGATTGCTGAATTATTTGGCCAAGTCTCCCTCCCTTGACATGAAGCAGAAGAGCTAGAACCATCAGACAAAAGGGATTCTGTTCAAACTGTCTTCAAAATGATCTATAGCCTTGGTCCATAAAGAGAAAAAGAAAAAAAATTATCATAGATGATTCCAACATGTTCAGGTCAGGACAACAGAATCCAGACCATTTTGGGCGGCTTTGCTGATTACTGGCATCTACTCATCATTTTCATTTTTCTCTATTATTTAGGGAAATGGAAGACTAAAACATTTAAATCTAGAATTTAAAAAAAAAAGGATTAGAGCTTCACTTTCTATCTATAAAATTTTATACTTCTAGAATTATAGAAAGTACATCCCTAATGTCATCTGTTTAAAGAGTACTTGTTAAGAAAGTATTGCTGCCAACACTGGTAACCGGATGTTATCTTTTCTTCCTCTGAATGATTAACCAGGCATTTACATACTATAGTTCTGGATAAAATCATTTTGACAGAAGGATTTCTAGTAACATGAGCACACAAATAAAGGGACATACGGTGTCCTTTCCTAAGATGAGAGGGGAAATGCAAAAAACCTGACACCCTCATTATTTTATTTCCTTTTTTTGAGTTACAAGCTCTATGCTTGATACAAGAAGAAAGAATAATCACACATTTTACTAATTCTATAGGGAAATAAATCTCTTATTTGGTGTATCTAAATGTTTACTTGCTTAAGTTTCAGCCCAAAGACTAACAACAGTACCCTACCACATTTTCCCACTGAATAAATGACTTCCTGAGAGTCCATTAGGCACTCTGGGAGAAGTACAAAGGTTTTCGGACCACTACAAGTAAATTACCTCTGCAGGAGATTCAACCTGGGAATCAGACAGAAATGAGACTTACATAACAATGAAAGGGAAAGAGGAAAATATATGGGATTGTAAAGGAAGTAATCATTCAGCCAAGGTTGGAATCATATTCCTCTACATTCACCACAGAAGTCACCAAAACAAAGATGGTCTGAATGTCATTAACCTGGGAATCTGTCCTGAATTTCCCCAAAGAGGAGGTATTTGCTTAACTTCGTGGGATAATTATGTGTCACAGTGGATAAACAGCTTGGGTCTAGAGTAAGGGGGACCTAAGGTCAAATTTAGCCTCAGACACTTACTTGGCATCATGACCCTTGGGCAAGTCTTGCTTGCCTCAGTTTCCTCTTCGGTAAAAGGGGATAACAATAGCATCTACCTCTCAGGGTTGTTATGAGGATAAAATGAGATATTCATAAAATGTTTTTGCAAACAAGAAAACCCTTAGTATTTATTATCATCATTATGATTATTCCAATGAATCATTCATTTTTACCTAGGTTCAGAAGAGATTACAAAAGAATGATATGAAAACATCTCAGCCTGGAAGAGTTTTCAATATTACTGGGAAGAACATTTGTATATGTAAAATGAACAGGAACAGGCAGGTCCAAAATACTTCATTAGTGTGTGTCCCCAGGGAATTTTTTTTTAAAGTGAACATTATTCCCTATTCAATCAAAATATCAATTATTTTTATTCATCTTTCCCCTTTCCAATGAACACTACCTTCTCTGGGGAACTATATAGTCCTCCATACTTGAGTACCACATGTGGTTTAGCCTTATTTTCTTAAGAGACAGACTTAGTTTCTGTACAGTCAGCCTGGCAACCTCATGCAAAGGAAAGATCACCGACCTTGGAGTCAAGGAACCTGGGATTTAAATTCCACCCTCAGTAATTCACTCTGACTGTGACCATGATCAAGTTAACTGAACTCCCCTAGGCCTCGATTTTCTCATCTGTAAAATGAGGGCACTGAACTAGTTAGCTTTTGGAGGCCCCTCCAACTATGGATGTATGATTTTCTTAAGTCACAGGCAAGATCAAGGTTTGTTGTTGCACATGCTGTCTCTGTCCCTTGCTCTTCATCAGCCTTTCTCTTGTCAGGCCTATTTGGTCCTCCAAAAAGACCAGGAACTTGCTCTGTTTAGAAACAATTCTCTTCCTCTTCAGGAGACTTGGTTGGTTCCAGAATTCCTTGAATCTGTCACTTGTTAACCTCTCTGAGCAGCTTCAGTTCCCTCTTCTCTAAAACAAGATGGTTGGACTAAATGATCTTCCAATATTACTTTCAGCTCTAAATTCTATGATCTAGTGTTGCTAAAGGCATTCTGATGAGAGCAAAAAACAAGAATCAACCTTGCACAGACTTTGGGACTCAAGATTTTGAATGTTGGTTTCAAACCTAATCTAAGGCTTAGGGTTTGAAGAGCAAAAACAGTCCTCTGGAGACTATCACCACTAGAGGGTTCCAAATCTTTAAGGGCTTCCACTCAATCATTTATCAGCCTTTGGAAAAGGGAAGGTTTTTCTCAAGGAAAAAGAACTATATATTTTTTTAAAGATTTCTAATTCCAATTCTCACTTTAACGGTGCAACATCTGCAATCTCAACTTCCCAATTTAAATGCCTGAACCTCTTCCCCCATTCCCCATTCCTCCCTCCCCAAATCCCATATAACTGGACATGGCTAAAGAGAGGCAAGCACATACATAAATGCTAAGAAAAAAACTCCATCAATGTGAAGAATACTTTGAAATAAAATGTACAACTACTTATGATAGTTTTTATGAATATATCTATTTGTACCTTTTTTGTTTACTTTCTCATCTTTTATCAAATTTTAAATGGAATAAGGGATTACATACACATACATTTATACTCCTGAAATATGAAACATATAATAAACTTTACTTCCCCTTCTGGGCGTTCTCCTTGGTTTTATCTTGCCTTTTAAATGTTATTTCACTTAAATTTTAAATAGAAGTGGTTTGGGTTTTTTTAAGAAAATGAGAAACATGTGTATGTTCAGCAATAATCTCATCCACGTATACAAATGTTATTTTAGTACTGTATACTCAAAAAAATCTGCCTCAGTTTTTGACCATCTCAAGACTTTCAAGACAGGAAAAAAAAAAGATCAATCTGTAAAATAAATGGATTATGAGTACAAATTGTATAAACTGAAAAAACCTCAATTATTGTTTTTAAATGTACCTTTTTTTTTTAAACTTAAGCTAACTGCCTCCCTACCCCACAACGTTCCCTCTTTGCAGTGGGAAAGGAAACACTGGGATAGGAAACACTGTGAATTAATGCATACACTGTCAGACTCGGTTAATTCCTTTGGCTGGTTTTGCTAAACAGCTTTTTCTCCCCCTTCTCTTTCTTAATTATTCTTTGTTACATGGTGCATTGGGGTAAGGGAGGAGAAAGAAATATATTCAGAAATGAAGGCGATAAAAAAACAAGAAGATAACAAAATGAAAATTTATCTTTAAAACATTAAGTTAAATATATAGTTGAAACAAAAATTATTCAAGCTTACACTTAATTCTTAGTTCTTAAAAAAAATGACCCCTCCCATACATATTTTATATTACAAGATTGGAAGGGCAGCGTGACCTTAGCATTTAACTTTAACTGATAATAAATGTGCTGGACAATTAACTGCTAACAGCTAGGAATATATTTAGCGGACCTGAAAAGCACTATCAGTACACTGGAATTATATGGAAAGTTTAGTCATTGGTAGATAAGGGGTGAGTCACACCCATGTCACCAGGAGATAACTTGTCCAATTTCTCCCACAATCACTGCATGTCTTTGGGAACTGGCTTATTTCATCTTCAGTTATGTGGACACAGACATTCATTGAACCAAACATAAAACCTGACTAGTTTGTGTTACTCATCATCCTAAAGGCTGAAAAATTCCACAGTGATCTAAAACGAGCAGGAAAGCACACACACACGCTGACCTCAGCAGTGCTGAGGCCGAAGGGCCATTAAAAACGCTTGACATGGAAATTCCTCTGGATGAGGGGGCACTTAGGTGATGGGTTTTAGCTCAAGACCATTAAGTTTATGTTTCATTTCACTTACATCTACAGAGACCCTTAGAGGAAAATAAGTGCTACTTGGGATAAACAGCTTTATAAAATGTACCCATTTGTAACTTTTTCTCTTTGTCTTTCTTGGCCCTTTCATCAATCTCTAAATGTAAATGTATTCCAGTTGAGATATGCCAAAATATTTATTCACTTAGAAGGAAAACCGTTCAGATTGGTCACTCAGATTTGCCATGGGGGAAGTTGAATGCCTGAGAGAAGATAAGCACACAGATTTAAAGTCTGAAGAACCACACATCAGAATCCCAGAGAAGAAGAAAATAAACAAAGAAGACCCAAGCCTAAAGTCAATGACACCTTATCTTCGTAAACTCCCCAGCAAAGGACGAGTTTAATTGAATGAGGTCAGGGCAGTTCTCCTAAGGAAACTGAGAAGGAAATCTGCCAGTGGAATGTTGGGATCAGGGTAGGTCTCAAACTAGACCTGAAGTAGGCAAAAGCAAATTGATGTTTTCTTTCTCTTTTCTTAGTGAACTCTGCTGTGGATAGAGAAAATGTAGAATCCATAAGTTATTGCTGCATAATAGTACACATTCTTCAGGTCTTAGGAGTACCAGGCCTACATATCAGCTACACAATTTAAATCAAAATGTGAGGAAAACATAGATAGTTTACAGAAGAGGCTCCTTAAACAAATGGTTGGCAAATGCCAAAAAGGCCCCACAACATTAAGGGAGGAAAAGTAATAATAACAATTAACAGCAACGAATAATGGCTAACATTTATATAACATTCTGAAAGCTTGAACCAAAAATATTTCATTCAATCCCAATACATTTGTGAAACTGAACTGTAGCTATTACACGAAGGGCATTCTAATAAGATTGTTACACTGAGAGCAGGGAATAGATCCAGGGCTGGGGAACCTGCAGCCCTGAGGCCACATGTGGTCCTCCAGGTCTTTGGGTGCAGCCTTTTGACTGAATCCAAGTTTGCCAGAACAGATCCTTTTAAGGGGATTTGTTTTGTGAAGTTTGGATTCAGTCAAAGGGCCACACTTGAAGACCTAGAGGACCATATGTGGCCTGAAGGCCACAGGCTCCCCCACCTCTGGTAGTCTCTGCCACCACTAAAGAAGGCACCAGTAGGACTTGATTTAAAACTATGACAAAAAGGAGTAGAAGCAAGACACTGGAAATTTCCTAACAATTATGCCAAATGAGATAGTGGGTTCCTGCTTACTAAAGGTAACTGAGAAAAAGCTACGAAAAAGCTACGACGACAGTAGGTCCAGTATGTTGCAGACAGGATTCTTCCTTAGTTTCCAACTGGACTATAAAGCCTCTGACGTCCCTTCCAACACTGACATCCCATCAGTCCATGCTTCTGGAATTTCCTGACACAAAGTACTGGAGACACATAAACCTGATCTCACCATAGTTGTTTGTAACATATTCAGAGAAGAAAATGCTCTTCAAAGTGTAAAGAAAAGTTATTTTGCTGGATGACTGTCTTGTTCAGCAACCAAGGGAAGAGACAATATGAACTTTAGATGTCTCTTTAATCCCTTTGATTCCAAAATTAATGAAGCGCCACTTCCTATAAAGGGTCAATTTCTTTCACCTACTGCAATGAGCCACTTTAAGCTTTTTTATTATTACTTAGAAAGAGGTTATTGTTTCAAGGTATATGTATTTATTACTACAGTTTAGCCTTATTCACTGCTCAGTTGTAGTATTCCTTTTCTACCATAATTCTACAATAAGGCTCAAGTTTCATTTAAATTTGGCCATTTGTCTTTAAATTCAATGTCATGGAGAGATGTCAAATATTTGTTTTTAATAATGACACCTCATGTCAAGATATAGTACAGAGTTACCATTTATCTAGATGTGGTGTCAGTGAAAAATACAGATTTATTATGTCATACGATGCTTTAGTTAGAGATGTCTAAATTGTGAAGCCTGGCTCTATTATTAACCTGCCATGACCTTACACATGCAACAACCTCTATGACTCAATCTGTCCATCTCTTGGAAATGCAGATAATACTGCAAATTTATTTCATAGGGTTGCCCTCCTAACAGATATATAAATACTCATAAAATGTTTTTAAATAAAGAGCATCAAGCATTTGGTTGCAGTCTCCCCAGTATGAGCAGATTTTTAAAATACATATATGCACTAACTACTTCAAGAAATTAGGGCACCATTTAACATAACAGAGAGGTCCACAAACTTTATATGAGCCTTTGAGATAAAGGGTGAAGTTCACAGGGTAGAAGAGTCCTCGGAAAAAAGAAAGCAAGTTTACTGGAAATACCAACAGGCACACAGAGTAAGAAACAAGGGAGCAGCTTCAGACAGCAATGAGTTGGCTCAATTCTGTGATTATTCATTAAGATATAATGCATTAAAAGAACTGTATCATTCTACATGGAAATAAGACAATGGCCTTGGCCACGTGTTTACTTGTGGGAGGTACCATTGCACGGTGAAAGGAGAAGACAGAAGATCATGGTTTGAATCTCGCCTCAGATATTTACTACCTAAGAGGGTGGGCAAGGTGTTTCAACTTCTCAAAGCCTTCTCAATAAAAAAGGGTGATGATTATATTTGCCCTAATTGTGAGGAAAGGGCCTTGCAGACTTTAAACCTGAAATCCTGTTCTTGTTCCAGTACCATTTAGCCGTTGGGGGATGGAGGGAGAGAAAGGGGAAGAGTGAGTGTTTTATGCATAGTTAACCTACCAGAACCAGAGTCTGAGTCAGAAGTGACATTCAAGATCAGCCAGACCAAAACTTTAATTTTACAGGGGAGGAAACTGAGACCAAAGACAAGACCTGACTTTGTTCAAGACAACACAATTGAAATGAATAAAATGAAATAAATGAATAAGTAAATTAGCATGGTTTCCAAAAGGCCATAATATTACTGCTAAAAGAAATGACAACATTGGATGATAATATAGATGTACCACTCTTAGGAATATTGGGGAAGGGAAGATATAGAAGGGCATCATTTGAAAGCTAAAACATCACTCAAATTTAAGGGGTAGAGGATTAGATGACTAATTATACCAAGGAGATAGGTCAAGGGTGGGGAACCTGCAGCCTGGAGGCTACTTGTGGCCCTCCAGGTCCTCAAGTATAACCCTTTGACTTCTGTGAAGTCTGGATTCAGTCAAAGGGCTATACTTGAGGACCTAAAGGTCCATATGTGGCCTCCAGGTCACAGATTCCCCACCTCTGATCCTAGGTTTTCATGGATTCCTTTAAAAATGCAAATATGTTTGAACCATTTCCCTCATGTCCAAAACTGGAAAGATGTGGCCTTGCTTGAGCTACAAATTTTTTAACAATTCAATTTAATACAAAAATCAAAGTAGCACATACTACAACCACTGAATGGGGAAACAATGTGTGTTCAAAGAGTAAGGTACTGCCACACCATGAGATCAACTCTTTTAAAAAATTAAGCACGATTAATTTGAATTAGAAATTCACTCATTTTAAAATAGAATATATCCATATGGTTAGACAGCTAATGTGGAGAAAATATGGCCCCAGGAAAATTAAATGGCTGGGACAAATGCTTAGTACAAGCAGGTCATCCATTCCCCCTTCAGAGACAGCCACCTGGCACTTTATACATGATAACGAACACACAACAGTAAGTCAACAACAAAGGATGCACGTTTTCAAAACACTTCATTTAAGAAACATTAAAAAAATTGTGCTAATTTTATTGTTCAATAACCATGAGAACTACCTGGTCACAGTAATGAGAATATACGGTAATGCACATAATACAGACAAACAATCTCTTTGAAAAATAAAAAACCACTCAGTCTCCCCTCCACACCCCAAATATTGGTGACACTGTTTCAAACGACAGTGATACAATGAATTTCATCTAGGTTTCTAGATGCGGTGTTGTAAAAAAGAAAGAAGATTGCACTCAGGAATTTAAAAGTGTTAGATTTGAAATTTGCTTCCACCAAGACACTATGTGGGGGACTATAGTCAGGTCCCTTAACCACTACCGTATTCAATTTCTTCATTTATAAAATGGGATTAATATCTTACTGCCTGACATGATTGGATCAAATTAGATAAACCTTAAATAAATATATAAATGTCAACTAGGTATTATCATTTTCCTGTGCTCAGTGATTCCCTTTTACCTCTAGGATCAAATACACACTCTTCTGACACTTAAAAGCTCTTCAAAACTTAGCTCATTCTAACCTACTTATCCAACCTAATGCATTTCTTTCTTCATTTGCTATTTGGTTCCGCCACACTGGATCTCTTGCTGATTCTAACACAAGACATGAATAATGATGGCTAATAATAGCTAACATTTATAAAGCATCTTAAGGTTTGCAAAGTACGTTAGAAATATCTCATTTTCATGCTCGCAACAACTATAGGAGGTAGGCACTATTATAACGTTATCCCCATCTTACAGCTGAGGTAATAAAGGCAGACAGAGGGTAAGTGACTTGCCTAGTTCCCACAAGAAAATTGTCTGAGGACAGATTTGAAATCAGGTGTTTCTGACTCCCGGTCCAGCACTATCCACGATACTTTAGCCATTATCACCACACCTTGACAAAGGCTTGGCACAATATGTATACTTCCCATATACAATATGCCAATACCTTGGCACAATATGTATACTTCCCAAACCTGCAATAGACTTGCTTCTCATTGGTTCATTCAAAGCTTAGTTCTAAAGTCTCTTAAGCAAGCCACCAGTGAGCCCCCTTGAAAATTACCATGTATTTAGTACAAACAGGGCCAGTACGTGGCACAATGGATAGAGCACTGGGCTTGGAATCAGGAAGATTCATCTCCATGAGCTCAAATCTGGCTTCAGACATTTATTAGTTGTGTTACCCTGAGCAAGTCACTTAACCCTTTTTGCCTCAATTTCTCATCGAAAAAGAAGCTAAAGAAGGAAATGGCAAACCACTACGGTATCTTTACCAAGAAAATCCCAAAATAGGACTGAAATGACTGAACATTTAGTATGAAAATACTTACTGCAATTAATCAATCAATTCAATCAATAAGCATTTATTAATCACCTATGTGTCCTTCACTTCGCTAGAGCTAGAAATACAAAAACAAAAATCAAACACACCCTGGCCCCAATGAGCTTACATTCTATGTGATGGTAGATAATGCGTGTGGGTGTGCATGCATGCACAAGTAAAAGCCATCCTTCTCTAATCTATCCTATACATAACTGCCGAAGTGATTTTCCTAAATCAAAGGTCCACCCATATCATTCCCCTACTCAATAAACTCCCACAAACTCTCTATTGCCTCCAAAAGTAAATACGAAATCTTGTATCTGGCTTTCAAAGCTCTTTATAACCTAGGTACCTCTTACCTTTCCTGTTTTATACCTTACTCCCCAAAACATACTCTTCAATCCAGTAACACTGGCCTCCTGACTATTCCAGGAACAAGACATTCTATCTCATGACTCCAGGGATTTTTTTCTGTCTGCCCCCAGGCCTCTCTTCTCTGTTCCCACTACTGATCTCTCTGGCTTCCTTTAAGTCCCAACTAAAATCCCACCTTCTACAGGAAGTCTTCCTCAACCTGTCCTAATTCCAGTACCTTCCTCTGCTAATTACTTCCTTTTTATCCTTTATATAGCTTGTTTTGTTTATATTTGTCTGTTATCTCCTCTATTAGACTATAAGCTCCCTGCAGAGAGGGACTGTCCTTTACCTCTTTTGGTATCCCATGTGCTTAACAGTGTCTGGCATTTGGTAAGCCCTTAAGACAGGACTACTGATTGAATGAATGGCTACAAGGCAATTTGGGGAGAGAGGCACAAGTACCTGAGGTCATTAGGAAAGGTCTTGCATAGAAAAGACCATATTGCCTCCCTTATAGAAGGTAAGCTCCTTGAGGGTTTCAATGGTTTCATTTTTTACTACATTCCCAGGGCCTAGTACACAGTATGTCCTCAATAAATGCTTATTGACTAATCTCATAGGGATTTTAGATTCTTGGTACATCACACTTAGCTTATCACATGGATACTTCTGCAATATGTTAAAACAAAAATACAGCCTATTCACTTAAAACAAATCTTCATCTATGACCACAAGGTACAGAAATTTGTCTAAAAGGCAAGGAAACAATACAAAAACAACCAAGGACAGACTTGGAGACACTGACATGGTAGCTCCTCTTTGAACAGGTTTACTCTAATGGAGAAAATTAACAACACTGTGATAGTAAAACTCTTTTAAAATGTTTTTAGAAAAGAACTATTTTTTGAAGTTTTTACAAAATGATAGTGGCCGGTAAAGGTGCAGTCAGAGGGTCATACACACTCACAGAGCTGGAAGGGACCACAGCAAATATCTAAATAGTCACCATTTTATAAATGGGGGAAACTGGAGCCCATATTGTTTCTTCCAGCCAAAGCTCTCCTGATTCTCAGTCAAGCAATCTCTTCTATTTGCTTTGGTCTAATCTTGGGATTTCATTTGTGTGGATAAACCCCAGTGGGGCAACTCTCTCCAAAATTGCTTACTTCTCCGTGACTGACAGTCTCAGAGTTACCTAAGAGGTTAATTGATTTGCCATATTGTCACATGGCCAATATGTGTCAGAGGCTGGCTTCAAACTTCCTGACTTGGAGGCCAGCTTTCTGTCTACTTCCTCTTCTTCTGTTATACTTTATTATATGTTTCAATATGTCAATGTATCTGTGCTGTAGGCTATTAGAGAACTGGGATCGTTTTTTAGTCTTTCGATCACAGGCAACTGGAATTGTAGTGCTCCTTCAATTAGAAAGAATACCCCAGTGTCCTTCACAATTTGACTTGTTTATACAACCCAGCTGAACAAACACTATCAAGCACCTAGGAAAGGATGGGCTCTGGGCTCTCTGGAAAGGGGTCACAGACAGAAAGGAAAAATTCCCAGCTTCCAGAAGCTTATACTTGGCTAGGGAATGGAAGAGGAGATGGGAAGAAAGTGATTAGTTGCATAGCTCAATGTAGTAGTTCAATGTAGAAGCTTGAGAAGGGAGGAAGAGAGGGAGCATGGTAAACTGGAAAGCTCTGGGGAGGCTTCTCCAAGGAGGTGGGACCTGAACAGAGGCCTTCAAAGAAGACAAGGACTAAAATGAGGGAAAACAGCATGTCATGTGTGATCCAGCACTGTTTTCAAAAGACAATTTTTGAATATAATTTTCAAAGTAATGTCAGTTACTATTTTCTAGCTCTCTCCCCCCCTTCTCCCACAGAATTACTCTGGGTGGTGGCAACTGAAGAACACAGACTACACACTAGAAGGGTGCTTAGCGATCACGTTGTTCAGAGAGTTTCTTCTGAGATCCTGGAATTTTTTTTTAATCTTAAAAATTCTATTTCAACATAGTTGGTTTCTGTGGTAATCCTATGTGTAAAAATGTTAAAACATCATTTGGAGGAATCTATAGGTGTTACTAAACCACCAAAGATGTCTAAGACATACATAAAAAAGGTTAAGAATCGCCCATCTAATCTAACCTGCTAATTTTTTTTTTTTTCCAGACAAGGAAGCTGAGGGCCAGAGAGGTTAATGAGTTGTTCAGGGAGGACAAGGCACAGCTTTGGTCTCAGAAAGGCTTAAGTGCCAATCTGTGCCTCAGTTTCCTCAAGTTATAAAATGAGGGGATTGGGCTCAATGAGATCTCTTTCTTTTCTAAATCTATGATCCGATGATAGAGCAGCAGAAATGGAATACAAACCCAGATACTATGGTTCTAAATGGAATACTCCATCCGTTCTGTCATATTGAGTTGAGTCATTTTTACAGTCATGTTTGACTTTAAGTGATCCCATTTGGGGTTTTTCCTGCAAAGAGAATGGTGTCATTTGCCATTTCCTTGCCAGCTCATTTTACAGACAAGGAAAATGAGGCAAACAGGGTTAAGTGACTTGCCCAGGGTCACACAGCTAATACAAGTCTGAGGCTAGATTTGTATTCAGGTCTTCCTGACTTGAGGCCTAGCACTCTATCCACTGTGCCACCTAGCTGCCCCCTCTGCCACATTGTCTCTCCATAAAACAATTGTTATTATACAGCTAGATATAAGGCAACTGACACCCACATACATTTATATTAAAAAATATATAGCTCCTTTACTCCTTCTATAATGAGGAAAAATAGAGTGCAGAACATGATAGCAAAGGAGAAGAAGAATTCTGAGTATGAGGGAAGCAAGGCAACTGAGTTGAGATGGTCACAGAATAATCCACGGCAAATATATGCCACAGGGTAAGGGTCTTCCATAATAACAGATGTGGCCTTTAATGTCATCAGTATCATTTATCTCACCTCAAATATAATTGAACGGTCAGGAAAAATAATCACTTTTAAACAAGACACTAATAAAGGAACAAGCAAGATTGTTTTCATTACCAAAAAAAAAAAAATGAAAAAAAATTAAAGGAAGATAAAAGTGGACGTACCAAGTTTTCCTTATTATTAAGAAAAGAAATTTTTTAAAACTCTGATTACGTTTTTTGTGCTGACTACAGATTGTGAGGCAGTAATGAGCTCTTGCTCATTTTTGCTGTGTTTGGGATTTTGGGAATAAAAAAAAACCAAACAGTATACCTAATGAAAGCTTAGCCAGTACATATGACTTAATGGTTATTGATGTATTACATTATTAAGTATCAAAATCAGACTTTTGTTTCCAGAGATGTCTCATAGCTAGAAAGAATGACAAGAAAGTTTTCTGACTCTAAAAAGAAAAAGTAAAATCCAAAAATGAAATTTAAAAGGAAAAATGTACATTATTCACAATGCTCTTACTTTTTGAATAAAAAAAATAGAACCTAGTTGCATAAAACTGGTAATTAAGTTTAATTAAATTCCGTATGCCTTGCTGTCTAAAACATATTTAACAAGGAGGTAGTACTGCATAAGGGCAGCTAGGTGGCTCAGTGGATAAAGCTGGGCCTGAAGTCAAGAAGACCTGAATTCAAATCCCACCTCAGATCTGTTAGTTGTGTGACTCTAGGTAAGTCACTTATGGCTATTTGTCTCAGTTTTCTCATCTGTAAAATGAGCAGGAAAAGGAAATGGCAAACCACTCCACAGTATCTTTACCCCAAAAAAAATCCTCAATAAGGTCACGAAGAGTTGGACACAACTGAACAAAAACAAGGAGTACTATATAGTAGAAGGGGTACTGAATTTAGAGACAGAAGACCTGGGCTGAAATGTGACATTGGGCAAGTCACTTAATCTCTGAGCCTCAGTGTCCTCCTCTATGAAATGATAGAGTTCAACTAGTTAACATTTAAGGTCCCTTCTCATTCTACCACAACGATCTGATGAATGGTCCTCCGTGGAGGGAAAGCAGTATTTTCACCTAATTTGAAACAGTATTTAAAACAGGCCATCTCCACGCCTTTTTATTGGCTGCCCCCAGTATATGAAATATTCTCCCTTCTTATCTCAGCTTCTTAGCCTTCTTGGCTTTCCCAAGACTAAATTCACATCTCACCTTCTGCAAGAGGCCATTAAGGGTCCCCCCTCTCTAGAGCTTGTGCGCTCTCTCCAGCATGACCTTCCATTTAAACAATAGGTATGTTGTGCATCATATATTCACTTGCATGCAGTCTCCCCCGTTAGAATGTGAACTTCTCACGGGAAAAGACTAAATTTCTGCCTTCCTCTGTACAATGACCGGCACACAGTAAGCATGTAACACATTATATGTTGACTAATGAAAGATGTGACTTCCTCCTTACTCAGTTTCCTTATTGACATCTCTCTCAAAACAAGCTCATCAGTCAGCAATTTAAATCAATTTGCTTAAACCACTGCCTTTCCATTGTTTAAAAAAAAGATGATGTTCGATGAGCACAGTAAATACTGAATAGTGCTAATAACAAAGTTAGATTTCTTCTACTTGGTTCTAGGATACTAGGATACAAGGTTAAGAGCTAGAAAGGACCTGGGAGATCATTTTTCAGATAAGGAAAATGACTACCGAGGAAGTTGATACTTGCAAAAGGTAACACAGGGAAGAAATTTATGAGACAAAACTTGAACCCAGAGCCTCTGACTCCAAATCCCATATTCTTTTCACTGGACCACATACAATTAAATGTCATCAAAAATAAGAGTACAAAAGGTGACTTTTAAACTTGAAAAGAGAAATACAACTTTATTCATGTGAGACACAGTCTACATGCTCTAAAGTAAGCAATTTTCAACAGGCATCCTATAGTTAAGCCCAGAATGTTTCACCAACCCCTTTCCTCCCAGGACCCTTTCCTTAGTCAAAGTGCTAAAAGATAAGTCAAGATAGAAATCTAACCAAGAGATTGTATGTGGAAAACCCTTCTCAAACAACAAGATGTGGAATAAATGTGTAATTAACAACTTGATTTCAAAAGTTTCAAGAGCTCAACTAATTTTTTTCCAAAAATATTTCAGTTTTCAGTCATAGACTAATTATTCAGTAAGTTAATCAACAGGCATTTATTAAAGACCTACTACAAGCCAAGTGCTGTTCTCAGCACTGGAGGAGGAGATAAGGAAGAAGAGCATTCTAGGTATGGGAACAGCAAAAGCACGGTGAAATGAGATGGGGAGGCGGGAGGATTGGTACTGAGTACAAGGAAGAACAAGGAGGCTCTTACAGGTGCATCATGAAATCCACAGGAGGGAGTAAAGTATGGGAAGACTACTATAGTAGGAATGGGTTGGGCTACAAAGAGTTTTTAAATGACAAATACAGGGGTTTATATTTAATCTTACATATACTGAGGAGCCACTAGCATTTACTGAGGAGGGGGAAATAACACCATCAGACCCACACTTCAGAAAAATCACTTGGGCATCCAAGTGGAGGATAGACTGGAATGCAAAGAGACAAAGCAGAGACACCCAACTGGAAGATTATTCAGAAGTCCAGGCCAGAAGAGATAAGGGCCAGGGTGAACGGAGAAAATACACAGCACGCCTGTGGGCCACAGGAATTAATATTCTACCAAATATTATATTTATGTATTGCCTATGTATGTATCCTTAAGTTAATACATGGTCCCCTTCACCCTGCCCTGCCCAAAAAAAAAACCTCAGATGAAAAATGTAAAAAGAAAAATGGAAATAAAAGGGAAAAACAAACCTTATGCCCTCAGATGGAAACCATGGCTATTTATCAACCCCAACTAGCACAGTCTAAATCTGAAACACTGAAGCAAAAGGATAAGAAAGAAAACATCAAATACCACATATAGGTCACCCTAGAATAAAGACATAGGAAACCTCTTTGCTCATTAAATTTTTATCTTACTATTGGAAAAGTATTTTCTGTTTAGAAAATTAAAATCGTTAAAAAGTTTGAATGTATCTCATAGAGAAAGCCCCTTTGGCCACATCTGTCATCTTTTACTTTTGGAAGGAATCAGGATTTGCCCACAGGCACTGGGATGGCTTCTAGCTAATAGGTTCATTATAAGTCAAGGACAAATAGAGAAATCCATGGAAACCACTATAAAACACTGATGTTACTTATGCTGTCAGATGATTCAGTTTCATATCAAGTATGCCAGTACTCAGAATGCTGTTTCACCAGATATCCAGCTTTCAATTAGCTGGAAAGCCATATAAAACTCTCAGTCTTCTCCCCCTTTTCTAGGGGGATCAAGCAAAAAAAATTCCAAACTACACTATTCTTCCAACAATATTCTTCTAACTGTAAAACTTTTCTTTTGAAAATATATTCTAGCAAACATCTAAGCAAAAATACAACTAACATAGGAAAAATGTATATTCATATTTGTGCAGACCATGAAATTTTAAAAGAAAAGTTATGTCCTATATTATATTATTTTCAGAAAAAAAATTTTCTCCAACTTGAAATTATTTTGTTGTACTTTGTTGCAAATTTCACTGAGCATCCATTTAACAAGCACTTATTAAGTATGTGCTATCAGCAATGCATTGTAAGGTACCATGCTCGCCCTCCAGGAGCGCAATCTAACAAGAGAGACGAGGCCAATAAACCCTATAGGGGAAGGTGGCAGGAGTGCGATTATTCTCCTTTTACAGATGATTACGTTACAAATTAGAATGAGAAGTACATAAGAATAAAAGGCACTACGTTCCTTTTTAGAACATTACCAAGCCCTAATTCCAATAGATAAGAATTTTTCCCACGTTAATTAATATTTTAAAAAGAACAGAGTTACAAATCCAGGGGAGATTTCTATATTGCAGGGTTTTAGGTGGTAGTCTTACTAAATGCAATTTTATTAAATATGAATCTATGCAAAATGGCTAGATTTTAACTTCTAAGATTATGTTAGGGGAGGTATAATTTCATATGCAGTAAAATAAAATGAAAATAAGAGAGGCCAAGATCTGCAATTGTGACGCTCCACTAAATAAATTACTTTGAAAGGCACCTTATTTAGCTACTTTTTCTTCAAAGTTCTGTCTGTGGTGCTGACACAAGCATTTTTATAGAATACACAGAAAATGCACAAGAAGGAACCCCTTTACTGAAGCCTTAAATAAAACAGAAATATCTTCTTAAGACAATTCATTTTCAGGCAGAAAATAAATCTCTTACAGATGCAGAATGTTATCATGTAAAACACGGGATGGCCTGCTGGGAGCATTTTTACTACATTTTTATATACTGATCAAATCCTAATAGTGACCAAACTACCAAAGGGATCCTTTTCACAGTTAGACAAAATAACAAAATTCATTTGGAGGAACAAAAGATGTAGAATATCAAGGGACATAATGAAAAAATGCAGGATGGGGAAGAACAGCAATTCCAGACCACAAACTACAAGCAGCAAACATCAAAATCATTTGGTACTGGTTTGGAAGGGAAAAAAAGCAGCAGCAAAGTAGAGCAAAAGAACAGACTAGACAAAAAGGAATTAGGAACAATTCAACTCACTAAGTTTAGGATACGATAAGCCTGGAAACATAAATTACCTAGGCTTCCTCACTTGACAAAAACTCTGGGAAAACTGGAAAGTGATATGGCAGAAATCATGTTTAGACCAACATCATCTACCATATTCTTAAATTCAAAGTGAAGAACTGACCCAAATATTTAAAGTAACACCATAAAAACTTTAAAAGAAACACAGATCCTTACTTATCACAACTATGAGAAACAGATAAATTCTTAATCAAGTAAGGGACAGAGGTAATTGTAGGTAACTTTGATCGTATGAAACTGAAAAGCTTCTGCACAAACAAAATTAATGCATCTAGGGGAAGGGCCTAGGAAAAAAATCAAATATCTCAGACAACACCTTATCCTGTTCTTTTTCATAAACGGGTATCTGTAAGTATAGAATAACGTATACAATCTCAATTTTTTCAGTGTGTTGATTGATTTTGCTTATTTTTAAAACTATGTTATTTTTAAAATTCATTTTCATAAAAGATGACCTCATGGGAGATGGGAGAAGAAGGAGTAGAGGGGAAAATGTAGGCTATGCAGAAAAAAAGTTAGTAAAAATCTACTTTAAAAAATAAAAAAATTCTAACAGATATTTAGTCAATTGTAGTAATAACACTAAAGACTAAAGGCTGTATTTTAATGGTTGATATATTTTAAGAAATAGCCAACCTGGCAATGTTCATTCCTAGAAATTCTGTTAAAGTGATACGAAGCATTTATTTGAAAGTGCTTTGAAAAGGCTAAACAATCAAGACCATATTCACATCAGTACTTGCCTTCCTGGGTTAGAACATAAGTATTTTCCGCCTCAACGTTACAAAAATGATATAAACGGGTTACTAAGAAGCTTGTCACAATTCTATTAAACAATTCATAAAGATGCCTCCAGGAAATCACCTTTCATCCATTCAGGTTTGTGTATGGGCTCCATGGCTTAAAAGAAACCTTTCTAATGAAGCTTCATGTGCCCTATATTTTTCACTAGTACGTTACTCACAAGAGAAGAGTCTTTCTTCCATATGAAAAACCATGAAACTTGAAAAACTGTATTAAATCCCTCCTGGTCACAATCCTCTCCTATGTTCAGGCCACATACATGTTAACTAAGAAGGTATCACTCCAATAATCCCCCATTTTCCTTCTTGAATGACAGGGGCTTTCATTGGCTTACTTTGAAATTAGGATCACTCCAAAATAAAATTAGGCAAGTAAAAAAAAGTGTCACTAATTTCATAGAATTCCTGGGATACATTCACAAATACAAGCTTTTTAGACCCTGTTTAAAAGAGGATTAAAAAGTATGGCTCTGTATTTTGAAATTTTTTTTAATCAAACATAATTTTTATTGTGCTTTATAACAGAAAAAGACACCTTCTCATCCCCTGCAGTGATCCTTGGCAGGGAATTGGAGCACAGACTTCATTACAGTGTATTGATCTCACTAAATAAAGGATTCTGAATGTATCGATCAGTTCCAACTAACCCCCTAACTGTTTGCAAGGCCATGCATGATGTGCGGTACTGGCTTACTGAAGAAGGAGTAACAGAAAGCATTTTTGTTCTCAAGCAACCAGACGGCAGGAATGGTTTACAGTTCATAGTAGATTAATGTGATTAAAATAAGAGGCAGCATTCAGGATGAGGAAAAGGGGTAAAAAAGATGAATTGTTTTGCGGTTTCTCTGTTTGTAAAGGTCTCAAAGGTTTCTCAGTTTGATAAGTGGTGGGATGATAAATCAAAGTTTAAACTGATCTTGAAAGCAGTGTTTATTTTAAGTATGCTACATTTTAAAGAATGGAAGCAGTTTAGTCTCAGTAATACAGGTACACTCATAAATACCAATGATAAGTCTGATTTTTTTCAAACTGGTTCTAAATTTGCAGAATGTATTATTTTCCCCTGTCACTTTCAATATTATTGTAAAATGGTGGGGAAGGGAGGGGTGAACCCAAGATTAATTTCAAGGTTCATTTTGTACATCTGCTCATTTTCATTCCCATTTGGGAAGGACATGATTTTCTTTAGTCAAACCCAATTAAGCTAGGCTTTCATTTAAAGTAAGCCTGGATATACTGCAAATTGATCTTATTATAATAGAATATTGATGCCATCATTTACTATGGAGTTTAAATCCTAGAAAAAGAGAAACCACAGCCCTAGTCTTGCTTTTCAGAATAAATACTGAGATGTGATTCTTCAAACATTTATAGTCTGTCAAAGGAATACCAATTTTTAAAAAGGAAAATCAGATTGAACATTTTTCCTACTGCCCACGAACTATTGGTTCTTAACTTTTTTCCTAAAAGATAAACACTTTTATTCATTCTAAAAGGACAAGTCATCTCAGGTAATCTGCAGACTGTGTGATGCAGCAGAAAAAGTTGGGGCTCTGAAGTCAAGGCACTCCACTGTTGACACACACCTGACACCTGCTAGGTCTCAGGGGAATGTGGGAGACTCCAGACACTCAGTGCTGAATACCAGACATGGTTGGGTTATAACTATTTTTCTTTGAGACAAGGGAAGTTTTTTTGGTTATTTAACCTAGAGAAGATACTGGGAAATATATGTGGTAGGACAAATTCAACAAAAAACACAAAAACATCATTGCCATAAAACTCTTTAAAAAAATGAAACAAGAATAATATTATAACCAAACCCCACCCTAAAGATGGGATGTGATGTAAAATTATTCCTCCAAGCCCTGAGAGATCAGGCCAGTTTACTCCTTCTGTCCAGCTTGAGTCTTTGTTTTATGGTTCAAAAAGTTAAATAGCAGAGAGAGATTTGTGCCACCTAGCTGCCTCAGAGAGGGAGCCAATTCCACTTTTGGACAGATCTAATTCCCTCCTCCCCCAAGTCTTCTCTTTTCAAGGCTAAACACTCTCATTTCCTTCAAATGATCTTGTATGGCATCATTTCTAGTCCCCTTACTATCCTCATTACATTCTTATGGATTGTTAACAGCATGAAGATGTCCTCCTTAATAAATGCTTGATGACTTGACTTAACTTCCTAAAAATGGTACCCAGAAACTGAAAACAACTCTCCAGCTAAGTACTGACCAGGATAGTGACACCAATGCCTCCCTCCTTCTGGATACTATAGTTTTCTTAATTCTGCCTGCTTGGATCACATAAGCCTTTGTCCATGCTATGTCAAACTACTGCCTAATATTGAGCTTTCTAAAGTCATCAAGGTTTTGTTTTTGTTTTGTGACGATTGTTTTTATTTTTTCTACATGAAATTGTCTTACTACAACTCTTTTATCCTGGACTTGTGAAGTTGAGTTTTTGAAACCAAGTGCAGGACCTTACATTTATCCTTACTACAGATTCCTCCTATCAGATAAGGTCCATCATCTACGCCCATCAAGATCTATTTGAATTCTGTCATGTAACACTAACTCTAACCATGAATCCCCTAAGGGATCAGAAAGCATTTTTGTTCTGACTCAAGAAAAGTCAAGGAATGAACTCCCAGGTCACTATCAGAAAACACACACTGATATATTTAATATGTATTTGTCTATCAAGTAGCCAGTGCTCATCCAGAAGCAAAAATAACATACCTCGAAGATACTGCAGGTTCTATTCTAGACTACCACAATAAAGCAAGCATCACAAGAAATTTCTGGTTTTCCAGTGCACATAAAACTTATGTTTACTCTATACTGTGGTCCATTAAATGTGCGATGGTATTATGTCTAAAAATATTGTACATGCCTTAATTTAAAAAAATACTTCATTAATAAAAAAAATACTAACCATCATTTGAGCCTTCTTCAAGTTGTAATCATTTTGCTGGTGGGGGGGGTCTTGCCTCAATGTTGACGGCTGCTGACTGAATAGTGGTGGTTGATGAAGGGTGGGATGGTTGTGGCAATTTCTTAAAAGAATGAAGTTTGCCACATGGATTGACTCTTCTTTTCACTTGAACGTTTAGAGACCACTTTAGAGGTATTAAGTAGCATAATTTCAATATTACTGTGTCTCAGTGAACAGGGAGGTCAGAGGAGAAGGAGAAACACTGAACAGCGGGTTGGTAAAACAGTCAGAACACACATAGCATTTATAGATTAAGTTTGCCATCTTATGTGAGTGTGGTTCCTAGCATCCTAAAACAAGTATAAATGTTTGCTGGTTGATTAATCTCTCCAGGGGAGAGTTATGATCAGTCTTGGTAAGGAGACTGGAGACCACGCCATACGTATATGTGTATGTATAATATACTTATATCTATCTCTCACGGACAAAGAATTTACCACCCAGTGGCCAGAGTTTGACCTTCTCCACACAAAGCTAGACTAGACCTTAGACAGTAGACACCAAGCTACAATCAGAAGCCTTTCTATCTGAGTTAGGACCTACCAACAATCTTTGTCCTGTGTAGGCATGGTCTTTAAGAAGTCAAGATTACCTCTCTGTACTTGCTAAAAACTCCCAAATTCAGTGGGGGATTGTCATGACTAGCTAGATGTTAAATTGGAGATCAGGGGATTGCCAGAGGAAAAAAAGTATTGTTGATAAATTTTAATACAGGCTCTCCAGAAAAAAATATATACACAGGATATACTTTTTAATGATTAATCTCTATTATTAATATAGTCTCCATCATTTATCAAGTCTAGACAATCAACAAACAATAAAGCAAACCTTGATTCGGAGGTTTGCCCATCTCTGAGGTATAAATGCTCACACTGAAAAATTTAACAATCTGTTCCTAAGAGTAGATTTGAGCTGGTTTCAACACAATCCCATGTCAATTCCAGGAGGGGAAGCCTTTCTTCTTGTGCTCTACCCATATTCCTCCTTCCCTGTTTTTCTCTCCCTACCAAAAATTAAAACAAAACAAAACACTTCAAGGACATTGTGTGAGAGCTCTCTGTACCTCAGATCTGTTAGGTACCCAAACAAAATGCTACCCAATTATAGTCTCTATAATCTATTTACTATTTAAATCAGGAAAGATGGATTTTAAATTTTTAGAGCTTGACCCAAGAACTAATTTCCATAAACTACAGAGCTAATTTCTCCCCTGAAAAGTTGTTTCACCTGAAGCCATTTTGAAGTAAACAATTAACAGGTTCAGAAAGGGTATACGTGTCTTTTGATAATGTTTTTTAATAAAACCAGACCCCTAAATGTTAGAGGTCATTTAATTAAGCAAATGGATTACTCAGACACTAGTAAAGTGTTAATCCAACTTGAAACAGCTATTACTGCTTCTGCCAGCATAGAAAGTATATTCTCCTTATTTGGACTAATTCTAAAAAGAAATACAATTTGGGGGTCAAAAAAAAAGCAGGAAAACACTTCTTTTAGCCAATCTGTGTATAAAGAGAGGAAATAATAATCAACAAATCAGCTATCTAGTTCAATTATTTTAAGTATCTCACGTTCACCTGGCTGAAAATGCCAACTCACTTTCTAGCTCCAAATCTCATGTTTATGATTAGTCACATATTAAAAAATATATGAAACTTTTTATCTAAATTAAGCAGTTGCTCTTGCTGAAAAAACCAGAACTGAAAAGAAAGTTTGACACTCCAACACAAGAAGCATGAGAAGGTAAACACGGAAAAGAAATCATAAGGTATCTATCAAAGATGAACTATTTACATGACAACATGGAAAAGTGACAATTGTAAC
>CM053587.1:171528265-171575836 GCA_028646515.1 Pseudochirops corinnae | reverse complement strand
GGGGAGGGATCATACAAGGGGATGGCTGTTTTGAGGGGGGGGTAGGGGAAAGATGGGGAAAAAATTTGTAACTCAAAATCTCATGGAAATGAATGATGTAAACTAAAATAAATAAAATAAAATATATTAAGAAAAAAAAAAAGATCTCCAAGGTCAATGATTCCAATCCATACATGAGCTAGTAATCAATAAATATTTACTAAGCACCTACTATGTGGCCAAGAATATGCAAGGTGTCTCCTCTATAATATTCCCTGACCACTTCCCCCAGGCCTCACTACCACTCAAGGCAGCCTGTTCTCTACTTTGGGGGAACTGGAATGGGTGGAAAAATATTCCCCTAATGAAGAGTTGAAATCTTCCTTGAAACAACAAATTGCTGCTCATCTGGTTCTGCTCTCTGGAGCAGAGCACAAGTATGATTCCTCTTAAGGTAAAAAATATTTTCCTAATAATAATACTAAGAAATCATATATTAAAATATTTCTTCCTTTTTCCAACTACAGATCTGAGCAAGGCCAGATTTTCTTCATATACTTTAACCAAAACAATGTATTATAAGAGATTGAATGCAGAAGCCAATGAGTATCCAGTTGTCTTCCATTAAGTCAGATATTAAAAGAGATTTGCAAAACTACATAAAACAAAGCTATTTTTTCATTGAATTTTTTAGTTTTGGCAAGGTTACTTTTCATAATTATGTTAACTGCCATAGTAGACAAATTACTAAATATATTCTAAGTTATTCGTTTTAATTTCTAATACAATAAATACCAATAGATATAATCCACATGAGCAAAAATTCTTTGGAATCCTCAATTACTTTTAAGAGCATAAGGGTCACTGAGACCAGAAATCTCTAAAACCACTGCCATAAATCCTTTCTCTTCCAATGGAAGACAGTATAGAAAAGTAGACAGATCTATCCATAAAGTAGCAGGATGAATTAGAGTAGAGGGCAATGGAAAGACCTGTTAGCAGGTAACTGCAACTGGGGGAAACAAAAGGAAAAAAAATGTCTCCCACTTGTTTAAATTACAAGAAAAATGGGTACTTTTAAAATTTATGAAATTTATTTTAGAATGGATGCCATTTTTAAAAAGCAGTATTTAATTTCTTTTTCCAAATTTGAAGGTATGATGGTAGAACTATTTATTAGAGTCTGTACCATGTAGGTTGGAGTAATTATTTTCCTTAAAATAACTGGTTCAAGGGTTGTAGATTCCTGGTGTCCTGACCATGAAAAAGCCACTAGAGGCTCCAGCTGTTCACCAAGGATCTAGCAGAACTGCCACGGGCAAAAGGCCTCAGGAGCTACGTTCAACTGAATCAAGGATGTATGTATCCTCATGGATGTCTCCTTACTCTCCCTACTCTATGCCCTTGCAGTTCAGTTGTTTTTCAGTTATATTCAACACTTCGTGAACCCATTTGAGATTTTCTTGGCAAAGATACTGAAGTAGTTTCTCATTTCCTTCTCCAGCTCACTTTACAGATGAGGAAACTAAGGCAAACTGGGTTAAGTGACTTAACACAAGGTCATAAAGCCAGTAGAAGTCTGAGGTCAGATTTGAACTCAGGAAGATGAGTCTTCCTGTCTCTAAGTCCAGCACTCTATTCCACAGCACAACCTAGCTGCCCTAGTGTACTTTTCCCACTACGGCTAAATAAATCTCCTTCAGTTAACTGTCAGGTCTTCTACCAAGTATCGCTCACTTCATTATAATGTCAAAAAGGAGGTACCAGACCAGCCTGGTCAAGCCTGGACTACTATAAAGGTCGACATTAATGTATTATTAGTACTATATACAACCATGGTCCTAGTATCCATCCACAGTCACCAAGTAAATAGATACTGCTATTCTCAACCTAATGGTCTATAAAGCAAGTAGTCCAATAGCTTAGAAGTGACAAATTCCAATTATTTGCTGTCTCCAAGACTGTTACCACAAAGCATATTTTAAAATCCTATCAGACCCTAATTAGGACAGCTAAATGAACAACACTTAGGTTGAAACCTGGAGTGCTCAGAATCGTCACAATCTACTATAAAATTGAGAGCAGGCTTAATCTACTCATTTATCACATAGTTGAAGACTTCCTCACAAGAGGGAACTTTAATACATTTGTCTTCTACATCATTAGAGAATATGACAAGTCAACAAAAGATGCCATGGCAGATCTAAATGACTAAGCTGAAAGAGTAATTATATATATATGCATATTGTGGAAAATCAGTAGGATTTAATTTCACAATGGCAAGAGAACAAATATTTCAGCTCTCTTGAGATTTTGGTCAGATCATTTCATGAAATGGGCCATTATTTTATTTTTTAAATCTCAGAAGTTCTATGAAGAAACATTTATAGCTTCCAATTATTACCACAAATTAAGATCACTTTTCATTATCACCACCACCACAGATAAGCACTCATTGAGCAGTTACAGAAACCTGGCCTTTGCACAGTGCCTTGTACACTCAAGAAATATTTGTGGAATGAATAAATGAAGATGACACACAAAGTCCCTTTAGAGTTCAGATCTCCGCATGTCTGGGTGGCTGAGCAGCTAGAATGATGTCAGGCGTTAACATCCCAGAGTCCTAACTCTGACTTCTGCCTCAGATATTACTTGCATGACATCACCTCTCCTAGCCTCAGTTTCCTCATCTGTAAAATGAGAATAATAATAAGCACCTACCCCTCACAAGGTCATTGTGAGGTTCAAACAAGAAAGTATATGTAAAACATGCTGCAAACCTTAAATCGCTACATAAATGCTAGTTATATTATTGTTACTGTAGTCTAAGCTTTATGATAGATATTAAATTGGAAGCAGCATGGGCTAACAAAGGAGATAAAATGTTAGGCAGGACGTTATTAAGACTTGGTTTCAAGAGCAGCTTCTGACAATACCCTGTGTGACTCTGGGCAAGCCTCTTCACTGCTAGGAGCCTCAAACAACTTTCCAGGAACTAAGATCTTGATTGCTGGAAATAGCTCTCTAGCAAAGGAAATCATAGGTTCTTACTCTATCCTCACTTAAAATTTGAAAATGCTCAATTATCCAGAAAGCTGTTTACATGTCTCCATATTGCATATATTCCCCACTCATTTCCTTCTTTCCTTCTCATTTGCATCATTCTTCTTTTTACTGATTTTGTTTAGTTATTCAGTCATGTACAATTTTCAAAAAAATGGGGCAGCTAGGTGGCACAGTGAATAGAGCACCAGCCCTGAAGTCAGGAGGACCTGAGTTCAAATGCGACCTCAGACACTTGACACACTTACTAGCTGTGTGACTTTGGGCAAGTCACTTAAACCCAACTGCCTTGTCTTCCCCCCCTCAAAAAAAAGATTACCATACTATCCATGAGGTTTTGTTGGCAAAGACACTGCGAATGGTTTGCCATTTCCTTCTGCAGTGGAATACGGCAAACAGAGGTTGAGTGACTTGCCCAGGGTCACACAGCTAGTAAGTATTTGAGGCCATATTTGAATTCAGGTATTCCTGACTCCACGCCCAGTGGATACAATGAGCCCCCTAGCTGCCTCCTTGTTTACTGCTGATTACCTGTGAGTTTACTGGAGAGCTTAGTAAAAAATTTAGTTGGAGCTTTAGCATTTTTTTGGAAAAGGAGGTACTTTTACTTGTCCAGAGTCTTAGGCTCTGATGGCAGGAAAAGTGAGTAGTGCTCACAGTGAGGTGTCCAGGCAGAGCAGAGTAAGGCTGTATTTTCCTTCTCACTGGGAGGATGATAGAATAGTTGAGGGGAAGGTGTAGTACTAAATATTATTAAATATTATAATTAGATTATATTATTATTAAGTATTATAATTAAATTAATAGTATTAAATATTAGCTTGTAAAGAATAAAAGAAATGAGAGGAAATAAAATGATGCTATACAACAAGTATACTGAGGCTGGTCAGAGAGGCAGTCATGCCCAAACGAAATACACCCAGCCAGTTCAAAACCTAGGATTCCAGCAATGGGCCAACTTGGTGGGAGCAATTTCAGCCAAGTTCCTGAGAATGAATTGTTTGGGGAGACTGAGTATGGGGGGAGGGGCATTTAGCTTGCCAGGGAGAGAGGAGTTTTGTCTCTTACTCATCCCCTTTCCTTAGCCAGAATAGGACCTTGTAAACTTTGAAAGTCAATAGATTTTGGATTGTTTATGACAGTCCTAGAAGTGTCTAAAAGAGGTATCTAGAGCAGAGAACAGACTGGACACAGGGAGGAACAGCAGCTTTAGGACTATAGTTAGTTAGTTAGTTAGTTAAACTATACCTTAAAAAAAGGCAGCTAGGTGGTACAGTAGATAGAGTGCCTGGCCTGGAATCATGATTTCAAATCTGGCCTCAGACACTGACCAGCTGTGTGACTAGGCAAATCACTTAACCCTGTTTGCTCAGTTTCCTCATCTGTACAATGAACTAGACAAGGAAATGGAAAACCACTTCAGTATCTTTGCCAAGAAAACCACATATAGAGTCATGAAGTATCAGCAAACTGGGGAAAAAAAGAGACTGAACATATATGTATGTATACTCCTAGATAAATAGTAGTTAAAGTATGGGACTTTAGGAACAGGCATACATATTTGTAATTCCAATAAAGACACAAAGTAAATGATCACACTGCCATCAGCCAGAGAGAGAGAGAATGCTAACTTCTAATTTCAAAAGTATAACCCTCCAAAATTTTACCTAGCAAGATGTGTTTTAATAATCCAGGAAAATGTAGATGTGACTAAAAGCAAAGAAACAAAAAACAAGCATGTTTTCTACTTTGGGGAAATACTAATGTAAAACCGGCCTGTCCTTCATTAGAATTAAAATAGGTATTAAAGCAAGAGAGGAACTTGGAAAGTTTCTGCTCCATGCAACTCCAAATTTAAAAAGTGAATTAAATCAACTGAGGTGAAGTAAACAGGGGTAAAGGAAAAGCTTGTAAAATAAAACGAATTTAAAAAACAAACTGCGTAATATCATGTATCGGACAACTCAAATGGAAGGAAAATTAAATTCTGACTAATATTGCTAGTTAAAAGGTAAAGTCTGAATAAATTAAGACAATATATTCCGTATTAATGAAAGGTTTTAGGCTGAGGCAAGATGGAGCTTTCAGAAAGGGTGACTGGCTCCTGGAGGGAGGCATTATCCTAGCGTGGAGCTGAATCTCATCAGCTGGCAGTCTCAATTTCATTCTTGACATATTCACACTACAACCTATGAATATTAGGATCAAAGACAAATCCACTGGGAGAGAAGCTAGAAAACAACGTCCTTTTTTTTTTCAAAACCAACAGCAACCTAAAGCATACAATAAAAAAGTTGCCCAAATCTCCTTGAAGACATGAGAAGGAAAAGAAGAAAAAAAAAGATCAAGCATTAAGTGATTTACCCCTTACAGTCAACTGACTAAAATCTCAACCAAAATAATCTAAGAAATGCTTGGGCAGTGAACAATTAAGGCAACATATTGTAGACTGAGACAGAGAGAAAGAGATCTAATGAGGTTACATAATGTGTGATTAGAAGGCAATAGTGGGATGCAAGGTAACTAAAGTGAACAGCACTATGGTCAATCTGTGGGGAAACAGATGGGCAAAAAGTAAGATGAAATAAAAGGTTGGTTTGTTTGTTTTGTTTTGTTATTTTTTAAGGCAATTGTAGTGATGTCTCACTGAATCACATACAATAAATGCGTTCCAGAAAAGTAGTTCTATGGGAGGGTGGCAGGGTGGAACAGGGAAATAGGGATGGGTGGATGGGTACAGTAGGCTTGGAATGAAGAGTCTAAAATTAATCATATTTTCCAATTGACTTCAAAACCTCTTTATCACCTTTGATTTGGGTAATTCCCATCCCACTACTTACAATGACCACTTCCACCAAAATCCGATAGTAAGCAAATTTGTGATCCTCAAGATATTGAAGAAGATTTCTATTGCAGGAAGAAAAACTATGGAGTATGTTCTGACATGGGACCTGAAGGTTAGGTGCCAATTTATAACCATACTATTTAATGTAAACTTCTCTACTGTTTTTAGCTGTCTCATATTGGCATATCATTACCTAGAAAAGCAAGCCTTATCTACAAAGATTTTACTATGACCTTCTTATTCCTGATCATTTACAAAAATTTTAGCTAAGGCATAATCTCTAGGGGGCCAATGTGCTTTTAAAAAAATTATCAATCTAGCTTTTTATATTCCTTTTAGAGTATAGAGGGATCATCAGTGAGGTGTCTCATGAACTGGTCCTGAGAATGATCTATCAGAACTTTTTAAAAAAGAGTTAAATAACTACAAAAATGTAAAGTTCTATAACTGGAGTAAAAAAATATAAATTTCTTAAGCAGGATAATCAACTCATAAGTTTACAGCAGTTTTAAAGATTTGCGAAGTATTTTTTACACAAAACAACCCTAAGATATGGGGAGTATAAATATTATTATATTCATTTTGCAAATAAAGAAATTAGGCTTTATGGAGATAAAGGTGTGTATCAATGTTTATATAGCTCATGAAGTATCAGAGCTAGGAGCCCAACTCAAGTTTCTTGGGTCTTAATTCAATATTGTTTCTGCCATATCACTTCCTGCTAGGAAGGCATGCACATGAAAAAATTTGGGGCAAGGGGGAATTAGTTAACTATAAACTTACTAGGAACTAAGTGTCTTAGTTGTGACAGAAGCCCACATCAGTCTCATTAACTAACAGTACCTCTGAACTGGCCTGAGTTTGCGCACTAGTGTGTTCAATTTTGGGTATCGAAGAGGGACACTGACAAGGTAGAGTATATATATAGAAGGAAAACCCAAATGGTAAAGCATATGAAAGCCATGAACCTGGGGGTGTTTAACCTGAAGAAGTTAAGATTAAGGGAAATTGGAAAAAGGCAAGAGAAAATGTGAGTAATCCAATTTTTTTTAGATCTTTATTATTTTACAAAAATAAGATCATTCCTCTTATTCAGTCTTATGGCATTATTTCTGGAACCCAATGCATGTCTAACAAAAGTGTGACTGGCAGAAATCTCATAAGGACAGTTGGCTCAGTTGGATAGACAAAGGACATCCACAACTTTGATCAAGCAGCATAACATAGTGGAGAGAACCCAGCAATTGGGGTATCTGTGTTCAAATCCAAGCCTTCTTGCCTCCCCTCTGTTAATTATTTACCCTGTATGTAGCTAGCTTTGTATGTATTTGTTGGCATGTTGTCACCCCTTTAGATTATAAACTCCCTGAGGGCAGGGAATATCTTTTGACTCTTTTTGTATCCCCAGTACTTTGCACAGTGCCTGGGCACATATTAGGTACTTGATGTTTACTGAGTTAAACTGAGTTTTTATTCACCACAATTTCCTCCTATGCAAAATGAAGAAGTTATACTAGATTATTTTTAAGATTCCTTACAAATGTATATTCTAGAGTCTCACACAGACCTACTGATCATCAGGGTATCCCAGTAAAAGGTGGAATCAGTAAAATACATCCCTGTAACGGGAAACCCCCCCCCCAACAAAATCATCATCATACATGAATAGGGGTATGTGTGTTTGTGTATGTGTGTGTATGGTGAGCAGGAAGCAGGCCACAGCAAACAAAATAATGAGTTTTAGAAATAAAATATTTTAAGGTAATCAAAATTAAATTCATGACAAGGAATCTCAGTTCTGCTTTTGGTCTCAGCATATAAAACATTTTTCTCTTTTTATATAAGTGATAGAGAGAAAAGAGTATGAGAATAATGGCACAACGGCACACCTGAGATTCAATATGGCCACATTACTCTTCTCCCCTTCTTCTTCAGGGAATACTACCACCAACACTGAAGTGAAGAGCCACTGTGTTCTTAGTGGTTTCACCTACAATCAACTGGAAATCAGTGCAACCCTTACAGTCTAGAAAGCCTTATAAATAAGATATTTTTAAGTGCATCTTTCAAATCTCACTAACACTTAAGAAAATATTCACACAATCAATAGAAGACCACCTTATCAGAAAGGAAAAAATAAAAGCAAAATCTGTGGTTTCATAATCCACTTTAGCAAAGGCCTCTAATGTGGCATAACTAATTTAAAAAGCATTGCTTCCCATTTTCAGTAAAACACAGAATATATAAAATGCCTGCCTGTCTACCTCCTGAAAGAGAAGCCCAAGTCCTAAAAAACCTAGTGACCCCACAAAAACTACCTCGCTCACCTGAAGATTGTACAGTGCAGCTTCCTCCTAGCATTAATATACAAAACCATCAATCCAAGGGGTCAATAAAAACAGCAGCCTATGGTTTATTTTCAAGAATATTTTCAGGAACCCATTCATGCTCACCAATGCTAGGGGGCTACATGATGATTATTTTCAACCAGACTGAAATTGCTTTCGATTAGTTTACTTACTCAGCCGTCTATGCCTGTATATATCACTTGGGGCAAAATACAAGGAAATGCCATATTGGTACATTTACACAACAAACTGCAATTCTTCTAGCTACGATAAGGTGCCTGTTATTATAAAGTGTTAAAAACACTGCAATGGAATGAAAACTTGTGTTATCCATTACTTTGGATTATTTTCAGGTCATTTTAAAATTCAGTGGAATATACACACATATATAAAGGACTATGTGTGTATATATATATATATATATATATATATAGAGAGAGAGAGAGAGAGAGAGAGACACACACACACACACACACACACACACACATATACACAATTATCAGGATCCAGATTATATTCCAAAGGTCTGGACTGTTCTGCTCAAGAAAGACTAAGAAATTTGTTAATAAGTGGAAGAAATAAGTTTATAGGGAGGTTAGTTTGTCTCACCATCACCTGTACCCAAAGATATGTATGTAGAACACCACTGTTCACTCTGCTGAGCAACAATGTTAAAAATAACTTTCTCTTTATCACACATAGTAATAAATAAATACATATAAAAAACCTATCATGTCAAATCTCATCAACCTGGTCTCCTACTGAGCTAAGATAATAGAAAACAATTATAGATTAACAAGCTGTGTGACCTTAGGCAAGTCTGTGTTTCAACTTCCTTACTGGGGGAAAAATGTGGATTGTACTAGATAGAGCTTGATAAGTAAAATTTTAAAATTCTTTGATACAGCTACATAGAGATATGGAACACTCTTCACTTGATGCTAAATGCAATCCCTGTATGCTTTCTCATCCTCTGCAGATGACTATTCATGTTTTCCCCAGGAAACATGCAACACGTTGGAAAGCTCTGCTCTTGTTCATGCAGCTCCTCAAAAGTATCAACATAACACTGAGGTTTGTCCATCTGTTAACTCCCATTCTTGGTACATGACCAGTTCACATTCCCTTCAAGTCATTCAATTATCATCAGTAATGTCTTTCATATCATTTCTTGCTAGCCAAGTTATGACCATTCACATCCTGCAGCCTGCTTATGCCTAATATGTACCTTTCTATGGTTTCTACTTTCTATGATTTTACTGTGCATATTTCATCATAAATAAAACCGTATTATATTGTAATTAAACTTCATAAAGTAATTTCATTCTACATGATCTTATTTCATCAATGCAAGACCACATGTTGAAATCATATTTTTTTTACCAAAATTTAAAACTTTTTTTCCAAGGTCTCATCTATCTTTAAAAGAAAGCACGCTTACAAAGTAAGCTATATCAGTGAGCCCCACATTATTCTTCTTTTTCTCCCCATTTTTGTCAGCAGAGATGGTACCAGCTCAATGAGCTTTCATTAAGTGCCCATGTACAAGACTTTTGTACTAAAACAGCAAAGAGGACCTCGACTGTATATTGGTCTACTGCCGGGAAATCAAGAGATTACGGTTGCCAAATACCTTTCAATATAACAGCACATACCACTATTTGTTAGAAAGAGGAATTCTTTAAATGGGAACTAACTCCTAAGTAGCTGCTTAAAGAACAACAAAATTAAGTGACTTACCCAAAAGTTATATTGCTACAGTTCTGATCATAATCTGAGCCCAGGTTTTCCTGACTCAAAGTACAGCTCTCCACATTGCTTGTATTTAATAAATGTTATGTTTTTAGCAAAATAAAAATATTAGGAGAAAGATACGTTCCATATTATTATGAAATAAATGACAAAGAAGATACTAGATAGGCAGGCTCTCTATATTCCAAAGGATTATGTCTTTCCTACATGTTTCTGGTCAAGAGCTCAGATTGCAGAATTAGAACACTGTTAACTTCATTTATCCAGATCCCAAAAGCACTGATTCACCTAGTATACCTGCAAAGACTGGCCACAATGAAAAGAATTCAATGAAATTAACCATGCCACACTCTTACATTTGTCTCAATAAGGACTCAAAACACAAAACAAAAAGTACAAGCGAAAATGCTAGAACTTTCCAAAGCAGTAAAATTCCCCAAATCTTTTTCTACCAGAGATACTACTCATTCCTAAAGGAAAGTTTTAGCCTTCACAAAAGTCTGACCTGGGGAGTATGTTTGCTCCTGGCCACAAGTGTGTTTATATATAAATATATACGTACATACATACACATACATACATATACATATATATATCCTTTCAAAAATAGCATTTTGAATTTTTCCTTAAGATTTTGGTGTTTTTTAATATATTTTAAGAAACACAAAGAAAAAGCTAATGATATAGCATCTGAAAAATAGCCTTACAAACACCAAAAGGCATTCAAAGACATATGCACACTGTAACTACAGACAGACATTGGAAGGAATTCCAGTGGAAACAATCACATAATTTGCTCTATGGAGAGCTGAGGCTACATAAAAAGATCTTTCTTTTTCCCAAGTTTTTATATTTCTAGCCCTAGGGGAAAAAGGAAAAAAAAAAGAAAAATCAAGTCTTTTCTCCAGTTGATGCTTAAGAGACATCGGCAGGAAGTTCCGTTCAATTCCTGTCATCGTCATTATCTAATAACCAGAAAATACGCTTTTTACAATGAGAGAATTTCAATATGACAGTACGATCAAACAAGTCGAATGGCATGCAGTGACCAACAAAGTATAACCACTTAAACATCAAAATGTGGAGGACAAATTAACCACTACAATAATTCTGTGGGAGACAAAAAAATCCAGTCTGTGTCTCTTTTTCATCTTGCCTGAACCGTTACTGAGATAAGGCAATGTAATATGTGCTTGCATCCCTTTCATAGTCTCTTGAAAATGCCACATGTTTCAGCTTCTAGGAAGAGGACATGTTGTTTCAGAGACATTTAAAATTAAAAATAGACAGGGTGCTGACGCCTCCACTAAAGCCCTGAGCCTGATAATGGTCATATGGTCCTGTAAAGGTGACCTTGAGTTTTTGAAGGGTCTGCCAAAAGAACATATGCACTGGTAGGACTTACTAAATTGGAAAGATCTGAACTACAGGTTTGAGGGCACCCTGTGTGGCAGTTGTCCCCACTGAGAAAAAGACTCATCAACCATTAAGTTTGGCTACAAACATTTTTGGACCACAGTCATTATGTGATCTGTGTCTGTGGCAACAGTACCCATAGAAAGAAGATTCACAGATCATTGCAAGTATCAAAATAAGGATGCTAACAACTCTGAAAAAAAACTGTCAGGCAGAAAGAAAGCACCTGGGTGTTTTAAGTTTTGGCAGAAACTTATCTTTAGTTAATGGCATGTATGGATTGCTATTATAATAGCAGTTTAAATTTACATAGTACCTACCATATGCACTGTGTTAAGCATTTTACAAATATTATCTCATTTGATCCCCCCAGACACGCTAGGAAGTGGGTGCTATCATTACCCCCATTTTACAAATGAGGAAACTGAGGTAGTTTATGTTTGTTGTTGTTTTTTATAAAGTAACTTGCCTAGGTTCAAGCCCAGCATTCTATCTACTGTATTACCTAGCTGCCCCCTCTACTTCCAAAAAGAGAACAATTCAAGAAACTGGGAGTTTCTCACCTCCACAAAGACTGTGAAATATTGTATAAAACAAAAAAAAACTGGGACTCAGAGGGCTTGGGTATCAAATTCAAATTCTGTTACTTATTTTATGTGCACTTTGGGCAAATAACCTCTCTGAGTCATCAGTATACTTGCTATATGACAGGAGGGACAGTGAGGGAAGACTGGATAATGTGATTTCCAAGTCCTCCTTCCAGCACTACATCTATGATTTTATTAAAACTCTTGATGTGCAGGCCAATGGCAGCATTAGGTGGGGGAAATAATGCCTAAGCAGAAACGATAGGTGAGCAAGCACAAATCTGAACCCAACAACTGTAATTTACATTCTCACAGCCTTCGAGTTTTCAAAGCATTCTCAGAGACATTATCTCAACTGACCCTGACAAAACCTCATTAAATATTCAATAGAGCAGGGGCTACTAGAAAACACATACACACACACATACACACACAGAGAGTCTGCCTCTGGTTCAGAATTCTTCCAATCAATCAATCAGTAAGCATTTATTAAACACCTACTGCAACGAACCAGTCTCTTAGCCAGGCACTAATGGATAGAAAGACAAAAATGAATGGCTGTCTTTGTGGAGACTCCAATCTACAATGGAGAAAAGTATATATGTACAGAAGACTGTACTGGAGCTAACTCCAACCTGCCAAGAGTTAAATTTTCTGCGTGGAAATGAACAAACACTAAAAATCAGGGCCTGATTTATTGTTTTGTTGCTTATCTAGACTTAAGTGTTAATAATGCAAATCAAACTTAAAAGTATATCTTTACTCAGGTTGCTAAACTTCTGCCAGTACACCTTCACATATAGAGGCAAATATAAAATGTTGGGAAGATTAGGAAAAGCTTCATATACTATATGGCACTTGAGTTAAACCTTGAAGGGAATTCAGGATTCTAAGAAATGGAGATGATGGGGGAGTGCATTCCAGATAGGAGAAACAGTCAGTTAAAAAGCAAGTGAGAGAACAGTAAGGAGGCCGAGCCTGACGGGACCACAGAGTTTGTGAAGGGATAGCAAGGCACCAGATTGTGAAAGGCCTGAAATGCCAAAAGAGTTTATATTTGATCTTGCAGGTAATAGGAAGCCTCTGGAGTTTACTAGGTAGAGGACCAAATGAGGTAGAGAGGCCTTCGGAAAAATCACTTTGGCTGCTATGTGAAAGAGAAATGTGGGGCTATTTCAATAATTCAGGTGAGAAGCAACAAGGGCCTGAACTAAGGTGTTAAGGACTTTCTACTATACCACAATGATTCCTACTATAAAAAGGGTGATGAAGTGATTATCTGTGCCACAGTAGTTAAGAGGTGAAGAAAAGTAATATTCTGAAAGTTCTCACAATCTAGAATATCCTGAAGTACTTAACTACTCATAAGTGTGATTCTAAACACACATACACACACACACACACACACACACACACACACACACACACATGAACACAAACTTCAAATAAAGGCATATGGCAGAGCCCTGTGAAAATCTAATTAGTTCTGGTTGCCACAGAATTTTCTAAAAGCAACCTTATAAAACTGGCTTAAAGATTTTCAACATTGATAGGCAATTCAAGTTTAGACCAAACTACACTAACCAAGTCCCTTTTCTTTCAAGTTTCAATGACTCATATTTTTATAATAAATAGTTCTATTAAAAAAAAAAACATCATTAACTGAAGTCCCACCCCCTGCAGTTAAATTTGAAGGAAAAACATCTTTTGTTCATTTAAGGTACCTAGTTACACTTCAGATTTAAATTTTTATTAGGATTTACAGAGAAAACTAAAAATGAATTGAATAATTAGATATGAGAATATTCAAAATCACTAGTATCACAACTTGATAAATTAAATTTCTATGAACTCTTATACTGTACACAAGTGGTTAAACCATGAATCCACATTCCAGCTCTATTCAAAGTTGATCACAGGCTTTTATTTCATAAAGTAGCTCACTTTTACAGTTCTATGTAATAATACTTTAAGAACTACTTCATCTTTTAGGGAAGGTTGGCGTTTGAGTCAGAATTTTGCTCAAATGAATTTAAAAACAAAAAAACAAAAGCCTGACAAAATACTTGGCAATCTTCATTCCCAGGGAATTCAGATCCCGGATGTTTAGACTGAGATGCTTTCCCCAGAAAGACTGAGGAAGAGGGAGGATGTAGATAGAGACAGCTAGAGTGACTAATGAATGACTATCCAATGACTTTAGCCTGGCCCCCTGACTCCAAAGAAATTCTATCAAGCCCTGTGATTAGCTTTTATCTGACCTACTCATGGTTGATGTATTCAACGACAAAAACCCAAAGGTACCTCCTAACCATACTCATGGATCTCAATGAGTCATTGTGCCCTCTATTTCACACCGAAAGTTAGATAAAGGGGCTCTCATGGAACCTCTACGGGGGCTCTGCAGACAACCTCTGCTTCTCAAAAAGTAGAAAACGGGTCCCTTCTACACTGCTTTTCTGGTCCAGTAAGCTGCCTGAATAGTCTGAGCAGAGCCCAGAAACTTATGATCCTCATATATTCATATACCCATTCGATAAACTTTTCTACTAGAGATTATATGGAATATACTAATCTAGACTGGACTTAAACCACAAGAACTCTACTTCTTGAGGTAATATAAAGTATTCCTCCTTTGAGGGCCACCACTCTGAACTAGGTACACGGTCTGCTTATTATGATGACCTTCTAGGAATGACCACACCACATCACTACTCCTTAGGGTATCTCTCAGGTAACAGGCTGTCAGGAGTCCTTTAGTCTCCAGTAGGTAACTTATGACTCTGAATAAACTTGGATCTTCCACAGCAGACTCTGGTAATGCTTAAAGAAAAACAGGCTAGAGAGGACAGGAAATATTAAAATGGCCCAACAATATTGCTACGAGTTGAAGTACATGGCCTGGTTAGCAGGCAGTCATCAATTAAAAGAACGAGAAAAAGCTTCCTCATCCCTGTAGGGAGAAGGGCCCAATCTAAATTAGGTAAAGTAAGTATAGTCTGGACCCTTGTGAGTAATGTAGTTATCTTGCCAAAATAAAACAACCAAAAAAACCCCACAAGTTTACCTATGATCTCCATGCAATTATATCTCTAAGGCCTAACTACATGCTATCAAGTGTTGGGTTTGCGAGGATACCAGTTATATCACTGTATTAACTCTAGCCTGTATGTCAGAGGCTAACCTTGGAATCAGAAGACAGGGACTCAAGACCTGCCTCTGAAATACAGAGTGGTTTAACCATGAACAAATCACTCAACCTCACAATGTCTCAAGCAACTTTCAGAGACAATAAGTTATGGGGGAAGAATTGCTTATCCATATACAGAAAGTATTTCTACACCAAGAGTTCCTGACACTGATGAAATCACAGATCCAGATTTAAGGGGGGAAAAACACAGTCACATACTCAAGTCCCGAGTTTTGTTCTTCTTTATTTAATAGGAATTAGCATCATATGTCTCTGAGGTTCCCTTTCAGAAATAACACAAATATCGTTACTCCTTTCACAAGATTCTTCTAGTTGCCTATCTTTCCCTTAAAGTTCCTTGCACTGACATAATGGCAGTGTTAGAATATTTTTCATCCAGCTTTCCTTCAGGATTGATGATTATCCTGTCCCAGAAGACCCAGTCACTCAGAATTTGAGGTAGTTGTCCTTCCTGCCACCATATGCTCAGTAATGGGGGATGTGGGATCCAGGGTGATATATAACTTTTTGGTTGATGATCCAGGCCTGGCTGTAGTTATATCCACTAACTCATGGGGCTTCTGGAACATGTTCCAATGTCCTCTCAATGAATCTCACTTCTCCTTATACCTGCAAGTCTCTGACTCAAAGTCTTCCCATGGCCCCTATGAATTCAACCCAAAATCTGATCATCCTACCATCAGGCTACTATGCCTTAAAACAGTGATAACTAGATTAATGGTACAATTATCAGAAAATAATATAGTAAACAGTTCATAGTAAGATTTCTATTGCAAATCAAAATGGAGTATATATGAAAGAAAATTATCAAGGGTACAGAAACTGAACTTACAATACAATATGGTCTCTAAAGTCTCATTGTAGTGACTGAAGAATTCATACTCATTACTACAGTAGAAATGATTTAGGGATTTTTTTTAAATGACCAATTTGTTGCAAAAAGCACAAAACATAAAAAAGAAATATTTCTTTTCAAATGATACCATTGAGAAGAGGTTGTCCTTCATGCACACCCCTCGATAAGACTGCACTGTAAACATCTTCAGGAAATCCAGTCTTGCATAATGTGATTTCACCAGTTGCCTGTATTGGTACCTGAAATACAAAATAAAATATGTGTAATAATTGTAACCCCCTTCAACTAAACAACATTCCACTTGGGTTAAAAAAAAAAACTCATTTCTCTTCTATCTTGTACAAACAACTCCTTTGTTTCTCAATGGCTCCAATTAGAACTTTGAGGGCAAAGGGTTAATCTTTTTGATAACTGGAATGGAAGGAACAAATCCCACTTGTCTAAGTAAGAGCTAAATACTACACATTCTGGATTCTTCTAACTATTGAACATTTCAAGAAAATGCTTATTGAAACTCAAGTGGAGTCATAGGGGAAACAAAAACATCTCTCATGCTGTAATAAACCTTTCATTAAATTGCCACCATGAACTTATTTTTTTCAATAGTAGGAAGGAGGCACTTTTAACATTTACTTTTAGAGATTTTATTAACCATCTAAAACATTTGGTTATGGAGGGTTTCTCTGACCCAATTGTGTACATTGACAAAAGAGATTAAAATCTCTATGAGAAAAGCATACATAAACTCAAACTGGTACTGCAAAAATAAAATAATTGTCCAAATTTTGAAATATGACTGCAATAAACAAAACTAAAAGTCTAATTTTCCAATTAAATATATACCTTTCTAAAACATACTTTATATTGTGCCAGACCAATATAATTTGATTTCCAACTTAATGAATCATACAGCATTTATGATGCTTAAGGGAAAATTTTCCGTAAAATTAGTAAACAAGCAGCCTTTTTTTGTGTTCTTGCTTTTATTTGCTCGTCTGGTGTTCTTAGTGTCCTAAATTGGCTTTAAAAATCAAATCTCTAGTACGTGCTCTTTCAGTCACCAATATGTAGCCACAATTTTTTTTTAGGCCACTTTGGTCCAAGGCTGTCTTTACTTAGTAAAATTCTGATAGGAATTTAAGTAACTGAAAGCACCGTGGTTTTTGTGGTTTATGTGAGATATATATATATATATATATATATATATATATGTATATGTGGCAGGTCTCAGAGAGTTATTTCACTTAAAACATTAAGTACAGTTAAAATTTTACACAAATTTAATTCAGGTACACATTACCTTATCTATACTTCTTTTGATTAGTAGAAGATCCAGCATATTATAGTTATAGGCCCTCTATAAATTATAAAACGGGTTGTGTTGTAAAAGTTGACTTTCACATTGGTTGTCTGGAACTCAAAACACATTTTCCCCCACAGAAACAATGTTATATGCAGTGATCAGCTTTCCAGGACAACCAGTAAAAGCCTGTTTAATTCATAATGTACCTGAAGAACAGCACTTATAGAGCAGTGTGTGTTAACTCAGCAACTGGATAACAATGCTTCAATGGAAAAATGTAATTCTGAGTTCCAAATGAGGACATCTAGGACATACATTCAGTCTTTATTTGGCCTCTGCCCCAATATGAAAGACAAACACTTTAGGGATGGGGAAAAATACAAGGAAAGAAGAGTTGAGAAATCTAAAAAGGAACTGGGGGGGAGGAGGAAGCAATGAGGAATAAGCAAGACAGAATCTTATCCTCTGTCTCATTCCTAACTGGTGGTAAGGAGGAGCAGGGGGTAGAAGACAAATGGAGAACATCAGCTGGATGGTCCACCAAGGGTTTCCTTTTGCATCCCCTCTCAGCATACTGCTCCTGGAGAAAACTGAAAAGCAGACACTAAGACTTTGAAGGTGAAGCTGAGAGAGCAAAGAGTGGTAGCCAAAGGCCCAGGACAGAGTACAGTCATTAGAGGGATATGGGATATATAGCAGGCAAACCCCTTAGCAAGCCTAGGATGGCCATTCCCATCTGAGGGATACAAGCTGGGTGCGTCCGTAAATTGAAGACTATCTCTGTTACTAATTTAAAGTCCGCATTTCCCAAAGTATTCCCATTGTTAAAGAGAAAAATAAATTCTAAATTCCTTTAAATCATATTATATTGCCTCTGTAAGTTTTACAATCATCTCAGAAAAACCAAAAACTTCTCCTAAGCCTGATTCTTCATCCATGAAATGGGGTATTATGAGAGTATCTACTTCATAAAGATCAAATGAGGATGAAAGCAAAGCAAAATGCTAAATAAATTTCAGCTATTATTATTATGAGAAATAGATAGCCTAGTTGATAAAGAGTTGATTTTGAGTCAGAAGGCTGGATTGGAGGATTGCTTTGACCCATTAGAGACAATGGAATCCTAAGCAAGTTCCTTAAACTCCTCATGTAACTCTCAAAGACTAAAGTATAGAGCAGTTGTTGATCTGTACTGGCTGAGAACGTGCTGTCACTGGCAGTTTCCTTAGGTGAACGAAATCATGGCCCTGTCCCCAAAATTCGATGTTGCCATCCTCCTCCTCCTCCTCTTCAATAGCATTGTTCTGAATGTTGCAAGGTCACTTAAATTATGACTGACATTAATTTTATACATTTGTAGGGATCTAGAGCCAGTGGGGCCTTGGGAATCATACATTCCAACACCCTCATTTTACAGATGAGAAAACTGAGGACTGGAAAGGTTAAGTGACTTATTCACATAAGGTATTATACTGTACTGAATAGTGAACTAGAAATTTAGCCAGAATGTTCTGCCTCTAGATCTAATACTTTTATATCCTCTGCTAAAAGATGGGATCCAAGCCATCAAAGAGTGCAGAAACTAAATACACATGTCCCAGAAGTCTTCGTGTAGTTTTGCTCCTTAGTAGCTTAAATATCAATTATTAATTCCCTAAAATTGCATTAAGACTTTTGGGACATCCTGTATGAGAGAAGGAAGGACACTGATAATGGCACAGTCTGACACAGAACTACACAAAACTCCATTAAAAGTCTGTATGAAAAAAACAGAAAACTCTCAATGCTGTAAGAATAGATGAATAGACTTAAAGGTCTATTTAGTGATGTTGGGGTCAAGGTCTACTTCATTATGAATAATTATCATCATTATTCTTTCATTAGAATTTTACTCTAAATGGCTTCTAATAGAATTCTACACTTGGAATAAAGATGACCCTGGCATCTGAAAAGCTAATCAACAAGCACCTTCTATGTATCATGCAAGGCTAAATACTGTGCTCTCAGAGAGCTCACAGTCACATGGGGGAGACAAGATGCAAATAAGAGATATACAGGATAAATAAATCGGAAAGAATCCACAGAGGGAAGGCACCAGCAGAAAGAGAGACTGGCAAAGGCTTCTTGGAGAAAGAAAGTGACCTGAAGGAAGTCAGGAGGCAGACACGAGGAAGATGCCAGATACCCACAGTCAGGATGAGAGTCAAGCGATAGAGTGCTTTGTCCATGGAACAGCAAAGAGGCCAGTGTCCCTGGATCTCAGAGTACGAGGGGAGGGGGAAGTGGGGGGGGGGGTATAAAGTGTAAGAAGACTAAAAAGGTAGGAGGGAGTCAAGTTATAAACGGCTTTACAAGACAGAGGATTTCTGTTTGATCCTGGAGGTGACAGTGAGCTACTGGAATTTACTGAATGGAGGGAGGTAGAAAGTGACATGGTCAGGTCTGTCTTTCAGGGAGATCAATCTGAGAGCTGAACAGATAACTGGGGTGGGGGATGGGGGGAGGGATTTCAGGCAGGGAGACTGTAGTCCTGGCATGAGGTGATAGCGCCGGTATCAGAATTACCATTCTGGCGAGAAGAGGAGAGAAGGAGACATATGGCAAAGATGTTAGGAGAGTAAAATCAGCAAGCCTTGGCAATAGACTGGATACGGAGGGTGAGAGTGAGGATCCCAGAATGACACCCAGACTGTGACCCTGGGTAACTGGGAGGATGGCAGTATCCTCTAACCTGTGCATGCTGGTAAATCTTTAACACTCCCCCCTCCAAAAAAGTGCAAGGTAGAGAAGGCCTTCCCTATGGACTCAATGACGAACAGCATGTGAGAGGTTCATCCCCAGAAGTCTGGTTACCTGGCAATAGATTTCAGAAGACACAATTCATATAGCAGCACTGCTGAGAATGGAATCTATGTCAACGAGAAAAGTGTCCAATACTGATAAAAACCATAAACATTTCAAGGATCAATAGAGTTTTTATATTACTTTACAGCTTTCAAATCGATTATGTGAACTCATGGCAAGTGTCCGGTTTTCTGCTTCTTTTTTAAAGATTTTAAAGTTCAGAAAGGAAGTAGAGAAATGTGAAGAGTATTCAAGTTTGGCAAAGAAGGAGCAACACCCAAAGAGATGCTGAACACAGAGTGTCCCCATCTCCTTAACGCACATACCCCCCCCCCCCCCATTCTTCTTCATTCCACAAAGCTTCCAAGTTGATATTCCTACAGCATAGGGCCAGCCATGTTACGTTTTAAACTTCTGTAGCTCTTACCCACTGAATGTAAAAGAAAATAAGAACTTCTCTGTTGGCCACTTAAAGCTTCTCACTGTCTGGCTCCGAGATGACTACATATCACTCCCTCTCACTTATTCTCTGCTCTAGTCTAACCAGATTACTTGCTATGCCCCACACAGAACCTGCTATCTCCCATCTCTGTAACTTTGCACAGGCCGTCTTCCACTCTAACCATGTCCCTTCCTTCAAACGTAAGCTCAAATCTTCAAAAACAAAGGACCAACAACAAGGCCTTTCAGATTCCTTTATTAATATCTCCCTCCCATCCCTGTGTAAGGATGTGTATATATGCATATACATATATACAGATGAATATGTATTTGATTATATATATATATATATATATATATATATGCATATATTTAAATACAATGTGAATTTACCTAAGAGTGAACAAGTTCTATTCCACTGGACGAGTCTGATTTTTTAATTCATCTACCCTTCTCCTAGCATAGGAAATGGAAAACAGTAGTCACTTAATAAATGATGCTGATTTTCTATAGATGCTTATTCCATAATACTCAGGGAGAACAAAATTTCTTTGGATGAGAATTTGCTTTTATGAAGTAAAAAAAAAAAAAACACGGAGGAAAGCTTTAAGACACAATCTATAAACTACTAAAAAAATAAACGTGCCCAAACTCTACAATTTTGCATTTTACCAAGTTAAAGTTTTTCATATCTCCTAAGTGTAAGGTTCCTTTCACATCACCGAGATCACCAAGTAACAACAACATGAACACAATGACAACATGATAATGGACATTTGTGTAGGGGGAGCCCTTTCAACTTTGAAAAATGCTATACAAAACATCTCACCTGAGTCTCACAGTCAGCCTGAAGGTAGAGACTATGTCCCCATTTTACAGATAAGAAAGCCAAGGCTCAGAAAGATTAAGTGATTTTATTTTCCAGTGGTCACTGAATTAATAAATGACAAAGTTAAATCTGAAGTCAAATCTACTTCGTTTCAAGTCAGAGACTCTAATGTGATGTAATTTTAATGACAGTACAGAGAGTTCAAAAAAATAATTTTTTTTAAAATTATATTTCAGATTTCAGATTTTGCACTAATTCAGAACAAGGTGTCCCTACTTTAATCCATGATTCTGTAGATACATGTATTCATGTACAGGATTCCACAAGGCTCAAGTTGCAAGTCTGTGGAGTTCATATAATTCCTTAACATTCTTCATGTTCACTTTTAAAACCCTGAGCTTGTCTTCCTTTCCCGTGGAAAATATGTTCATAAAATACTATGTTATTCAGACACAAACTGATTATTCCCACAAAGAATGACTTAATCTCTTTCCCCTCAATTTTACAGATTCTAATTTAAATTTCTCTATCTGAGTTCTACTTAGGTTTATCAGATAGATATCAAATAAATGTGTATAGACAATAGTGAAAAAAAGCAGGGGGAGGGGAGATAAGGCAAACAGAGAAAGATTCTATCACTTGCCACATGAATTCAGGTTGTACAGTGGAAAGAGGGCTGGGCTTACAGCTGAGAACACCCAAGTTCAAATCTGCCCTCGGATGCAACCCTGGGCCAAGTCACTCAACCCTACTGCCTCAACTTCCTCAACTATAAAATGAAGATTATAATAGCACCTCCCTCATAGAGTTGTTGTGAGGATCAAGTGAGATAACATCTGTAAAAATGCTTAGCCTGGCACACGGTAGGTACTTAGTAAATGTTTCTTCCCTTCCCTTCTTCTCCCTACCCCCAGATTCTCAAAATCATTTAATAAAAGACTTTTCTCCCCTGGTCCTTTTAAGTTACTCAAGAAAAAGGCAGCAGGGTTTTATAGCTAAAGAGGGGGCCTCAAAGCTAGGAAAATCTAGGTTCAAATCCTACATATGACACATACCGACAGTGTTACCCTGAACCAGTCACTTCACATTTCAGAACAGTAGACAACTTTACAAGACTATTAAGTTGTGGAGAATGTGCTGAGCTGCACTGACAGAGTGAGTTTCCTTAGTTGGGAGTTCCTTATTTCAATGAAATGATAAGTCTAGTATCTAACCTTAAGATACCCAGAACATTTAGACTATCATAGAGAACTTAATCCTGCCAACTGTCTAGCTGTGCCTTCACACAAGTCTGCTTTGTGAATTTAGGATTACAGTCAATGACTATACCAATACCACTGCTAAATCTATATCCCAAAGACATCCAAAAATGGGGAGGGGCTATTTGTACAAAAATATTTATAGTAGCTCTTTTTGTGGGGGCTAAGAATTGGAAATTGAAGGGAATGCCCGTGAATTAGGGTATGTCTGAACAAGCTGTGGTATGTGACTGTAATGGAACATTATTGTGCTACAAGAAATGACAAGCAGGATGATTTCAAAAAATCTGGAAAGACTTACATGAACTGATGCAAAGAACCAGGAGAACGCCGTACACAGTAACAACAATATTGCTCAGTGAAGAACTATGAATGATTTAGTTATTCTCAGCAATACAATGATCCAAGATAATCCCAAAGGACTCATGATGAATCACACTATCCACCTCCAGAGAAAGAACTGATACTGTTTGAATACAAACTGAAGTATACTATTTTCCACTTTCTTTCATTCTTTTTCTTTTGAGTCTTTGTACAAAATAACTAACATGGAAATGTTTTACATGATTGCACACATATAAACTATATCAGATTACTAACCATCTCCCTGTTATGAGAATCTGAAGATCTTCCCTGCCCCTAGGCCCTTTGCTAAAGTGGCTGCGCGACCCTGAGAACCTTCCCCTATTTGAAAGTAAACTCTGCCCCTCAATAGGCTGAATGTGGTCACATGGAACCTGTGGTGCCAGGCTTGTTTTTCGGGAATGCCCGGGCCTTGTAGCTTTTTGACTGGACAGTGGGTCAAGAGGGCTGTGACATTCTCTAAGCCAGGAGAAAGCTATATATACCCTGATGTGAGGTTTTGGTTTGGGGCTCACTTTGAGAAGAGTTATGTGATTTGGCCAGATGAGACTCTGGGCAGCCGTTGAGCCCCACCCCGGCTGTGAAAAACCCAGATGTTGGTGCTTCCCTCTCTGGTAACTGACTAGGTAACTGATGTAACGGTCAGATGCTGGAAGCCCTCTGCTGATCTGTTTTTCTGTTTGTTTGTACCTTGTGTTTGCATTCTCTGAAGTTCAGGGTGCTGACTTTTCCCCCTGAGCTAGGTAAATGATCTATGTTTGATTGATTAAAGCGAAACTGTTAGCCCATTTTGAGTTGCTTTCCTTTGGAAAAACAGATCTAAGAACCTGTGCTAGCAGCCACCCTGGGTATGCTAGGGTGCTTGCTGATACAAATATGAGATTATTAACCATCTCCCAGAGAGGGAAATAGAAAGAATAGAATCTGAAACTCGAAACTTAAAAATAAAACAAATATTAAAAAACTGTTTTAATATATAACTGGGGGGGGGGAATATATGTATATATTATACACACACAGACACACGTGTGTATAAAAAGAATATACTCAAACTCAAAAAGCAGTAAACAACTTTTCCATAGCAAACTATGCAGTAATACACATATTCCATGTTTCATCAGGCAATATTTTACCTAAGTTTAATGGTCTCATTATTGGGGTAAGTAAATCTATTATCCCTTTGTTGCTTCATAAAGGGCTCTAACTCACTTTCCATAAATTTAAGTATTTATCAGAGAAAGTTTTTAAAGTGGCTAATTGATCAACTGGTAATTAGGGTAATTTCAGGAACTGCCCAAGGCCCCTGTCAGCACACTCCTAATTTTCGCTTTTAATCCAATTTCTCTTCCAGTTACAAGGTCCATATAATCAAATCTGGCAGACTCCCTACTGTCCATAGAGGAAATTTCATTTACGATGTTTGAGGCATCCCTATTAAGGCAACATCCAAAGCACTGCTGCTGCTGCTCTTTCTGAGATTTCCTCTGGTTCTAAAGTCCTTCAGATTTTACAACAATGCCATGTGTTGTAGTGGGCACAAGTTCAAGTGCATTTTTCATGTCTTATCAAATTCTGACTCCGCTATTCATCTTCAAAGGCCTTAAATTGGCCCTCTTAAGTTGACCTGCACAGCAGAAAACAGATTTTACTTAAAGGTCTTCAGATGTGACGAGGTGCTAACTAGCAAATAACTCCTGGATCCCTAAGTTAACCCCACTGAGCAAATCTCTGTGATCTAAAACTTACAGTACATTAATAAAAATAACGTATTATTGCTAATGATAATGATAGCATTTACATAGTGTCTATTGTGTGCCAAACACTTGCTAAGCACTTTTAAAATATTATCTCAGGGCAGCTAGGTGGAGTGTAAATAGAGCACCTGTCCTAGAATCGGGGGCACCTGAGTTCAAATCCAGCCTCATACATTTAACACTTACTATGTGACCTTGGGCAAGTCACTTAACCCCAACTGTCCTGCCTTTCCCTTTTCCAAAAAGACAAAGCAAAACAAAACAAAAATATTATCTCATTTGATCCTCACATCAATTCTTCCAGTTAAAACTGGCCCAGTGTGGGATAACAACCTCTCTGGTCCTCAAGTTCCTCATCTCTGAAGTGAGGAATCAGACAACATGTTGTCTAAGGACCTATCTAGGTTTAAATTCCATAATATTATTATTATTTCCATTTTATAGTTGAGGAAATCTAGGGAAGCAGGTTAAGTGACCTGCCCAAAGTGACACAGCTAGTAAATGTCTGAGGCTGGATTTGAACTCAGTTTTTGCTAGCTAAGGGTCAAGTGCTTTACTCAGTGCACCACCTAGCTGTATGTAATTAATTATATAGTTCCCCTATTCACCCTGGGCCAACTTGCCTCACAGCCATTCTATTTTCTAAGAGCATAATCCTAGGCTATGGAGACCTTTTGGATGCCACTTTCCAATAAAAGCTAATCAATCATGTGCCCAGATACTCAAAGAACCTCACTGAGTAAAAGAGCTATTTATACATCTTCATAAGCTTCTCCTTCAGCTTGGGAGCTGCTCACAAAGTACTGTAACTCTACTTAGCTTCAACAGTGTCTTCAAGAAGAAAAGTGAGAAAACCAGTAAGAATAGAAAGTGACAGCTCAGGACTCCATCTCTACTCCTGACAAGACTTTGGCCAATGTCATTTGGTTTACATATTATACATCATTAATTATGTGGCTTTATTATGAATAGTAATAAGCACGCTTGTTCTTTATCATACAGAACGCAGTCTAACGTCCAGAAAGTAATCAATCTCATAAAAGTATGATACCATCAGAAGGCCTAGGGACTTGATGGTCAGAAAAGTTAAGTTGATGAAGTCATCAAGTTCCAAGGCCATTCCAATTAGCCTTGCCAATCATCCAGAAGTGATTATACCCTGGCAGACACATTCACTATCAGAGTGAAAAAGTGAAACATGGTTGTATAATGGTCCAGTTTTATCCTATTTCTTTTACACCACAGTGTTCAAATGGAACATCAAAGAATTTGATGCCTGATGTTAGACTTTCTTTCCTGTTCCAGAAGAAACTCTTTCAATTAAATAGGTCACATGCTTTACCAAAAATCTTCCCCCAAATCAACCAGAAATATCTGTACATATTCATAGAGATACATATTGGGCACATGAAGCTATAAATATTTAATAAGTAGCTTGGCGTAGTGAATAGGGCACTGGACTTGAAAAACAGAAAAATTTGGGTTCAAATTCCACCTCAGATACTTACTAGATATATGACATTGGGCAAATAATTTAACTTCTCCTTATTCAGGTTCCTCATCTGTTAAACAAGGAGGTTTGTCCTGATGACCTCTGAGGTCCCATTCCAGCTGCAAATCTATGATCCTGTCATAATGCAGATATCATGTATTACTGCTCAATTACCAACCTCTTTACCTGTCCTTGATGCCATCTTTCCTCCATGACCTTGCCGCATCAATCATCCTTTCTCTCTCCATCAATCTTCAGTCTCTTCCTCTCTACTGGCTCCTTGTCTAATCACAGATGCAGATCTTCTCATTCATTTTTTTTTTAATTCCCTTGACCCCACTTCCTCTTTCCATGGATTCTATCTCTACCACTGCTCAAATGACTTTCTTCAAAGATTACTCATAGCCTCCTTATCATCAAATCCGATGACTTTTTTCAGTCCTCGAACACGTAAAATTATAAACTTACTTTCACCTTGATCAATATAATTTAATTCTATGTTAAGCATCTACTAAGTACAAAGCACTATACACTACACTGGGCACTGGAAATACAGCTTCAAAATGCTAGAAACTGGTAATCTACTTTTCCCACTTTTTCAATATTTCATTTACTCTACTCGCTCCTCTGCCTTCACCTTTACCATCAACAACCAACAAGAGACTGCCCTGGCTATATACCCCCAAATCCACCAGCTTGAGGCACCTGACCAACCAGCTGTAAACTTAGTGCTTCAAATTCCAACCTTGGAACCAGTGTGGGCTATTAGGCAGTGGCCACACAAAGAACCAATGAATCCGTATGTTAAAACTGGCCCAGTGTGGGATAACAACCTCTCTGGTCCTCAATTTCCTCATCTCTGAAGTGAGGGGATCAGACAACATGCTGTCTAAGGGCCTATCTAGGTTTAAATCTAGAATTCTATGACCTTTGCTCTGATTTTGTACCCTGGTTCTAGCAAATGGCCTATGACTTAGCTATCTAATCTGTACTCTAATGCCAACCGCCATGTCTCTTTCTTATTCCTCTATATCCTACATCCTCACATCAAAGTACTTTCCTTGGTAACATGCTCCATACCCTGGTTTCTCTGGGACTGAGACTCTGTCTTGCTCTCAACCATCATCCAAGATTAAAGCTCTTGTCTCTTAAACCATAGGTTTACCTGATGCTCACAAATCTCCATGACACCAACAACCTTCACAGACTTTGGAAAACCTGCAACAAAAGCAACTGGAATGGAGCAGCTAGGTGGCACAGTGAATAGAGCACCAGCCCTGGAGTCAGAAGGACCTGAGTTCAAATCTGACCTCGGACACTTAATACTAGCTGTGTGACCTTGGATAAGTCACTTAACCCTCCCCTCCTCCAAAAAGCAAAAAAAAAAAAAAAATCAACTGGAATTCTGAGAACCTGGTTAGCTTTCCTATATATGTCCCCTGCTAGGACCAGTGAAAAGCAAACCAAAAAGTTTTTCTGGTCATCGTAGTAGAAGCTATCCTTGATTTAGCTGATCTCAGTGCTCCTGGATCCCAAGTTCTGAGGTCAACCATAGTTTTCTATCACAAGGTTCTATTGTACTGTCCTAGGATAGCGTCAGTGACCTATTGCCCTTCCCTTCCTCCCCTCCTTTCCACATTAACCCTGTAAAATCATTCTTTCACAAGCAGAGATGTCCTTGAGCTTGATTTTTTGGGAGGAGGGCAGAGGTGACAAAAAAAACAAAATGAACTGTACCAAATTCAAGGAACTCCTAATATCACATCCCTCACAACTAAAGTTCTTTGTAAAGCCTTCAAATATTTATATGCTACAGTGGCTATTTTTGAAAAGAATGATCCCAACTTTGAGTGCAGCTCTAAGGTCAATGGAATGGTTTTGAATGCTTCTGCTTGCTACAGGGAAATGTATTGAGAGAAAAAAAAACATCAGTTCAAATTTCTATGAGTAGATTTTTTTTTAAGGTAGGCCATCCAATTTATCCCCCAAAGGCTTTTTAATGCTAAGGCAGAAAGGAAAATTGTTAATTAGGTGTTCAATTAATATTTGGTATAGATAGCATACAGTTTTAGATATGTCAAATTTATGGTACAACAGAGTTGCAGTTTTATGTGATATAATTATATATAGCACTTTGGGGCTTTTGTGTAATCTATGTTCAATATGTTTATTCCCACTTTATTGGGCTCTGAAAATAGTTTTACTACTAAAAATTACTATAGAGGCTTATCATTGTAATAAGCTTTGCTTTTATGAAATTGTGTTGGTCATATCTAGGATTTAATGTTAAGACATTCAACCCCCCTCCTACATAATATATGAAAATAGAATCTACCATCCAGGATTGCACTGTAGCAAAAAGTAGGGACTCAACTCCAGCACAAAAAGCAGACATTTATTATCTCATGAAGTAAAGGTAACACATTAACACGCAATGTTCTTATAATTAACACTGGTTAATTAGCATTAACCGACAATGTTCTTATAGTCCACAAAAAGACCCATGATGGCCTATCCAGATGGACACTGGTAACTATAGGAAACCAATACATTGAACTCTAGTCTGCAAGGAAGATCTGACTAAGTGCGGCCGTGAGAATGCTTTATCCAAACTCTGGTATTTGGATTGCACTTCTTTACCAGATCCTTTCTAGGACCATAAATTTAGAGTTGGAAGGCACTGTAAGGGCCAACAAATCCAAGTACCTCATTTTACAGATGAGCAAGTAAAGTTCAGATCGATGCCATTTCCTTTGATTCTTACGTTAAAGACATTTTTTTTAAGTCACCAACAATAAGATCCTGTAACACAGCCAATCTTGTATCACTGATGAATATCAGGAAGAAACAGAATAAGTCCACTGGTGTTATCATGACCACAGTTATACCCAACCCCAGTCCTAGGCTTCCTATTCACCTGAAATAAGGATAAGGTTAAGTGCACTGAGAAATCCAACATTTCAGGACTAAAACTAATCTGACTTGGTCTATGCTTATTGCAGTTGTATTACTCATGGGTTACCTCAATTAACTACTTGTCACATCCACATACCTTGAGTTTTCCTGTCCTTTTAAGTTTCTATTTAACTTCCCTTGGTTCCCCAAGTTCCTTTCCAGATAACACACATTGCTCATTTCATGAATTTCTTCTGGTTACTTGCCTTCCCTTCAGGTACCCGGTACAAGATTATTCTTGGATGTGTCATGAAAGCACTGTCAGAATTTTTCCACCCAGATCTCCTCTAGAGAATTCCCAGGAATATATTACGAAGGCCCCAGAAGGTCCCCTGAATCAGGAATTTGGGGTTGGGAAAGATGTAGAGTTATTTAGGCTGCTGAATCAGAGTCTGCTGTAGGTTGACCCAGTAGCTCACATGGTTACTGGTAGAGAAAAATAAAACTTGCCTGCAATATGTGCACATAAACCTCAGAACACATCAGACCTTGAATTTGCAGAAGAATTTTTTTTAATCTACTCTTACTAAAGGAAAACTACCCATTGTAAAAAGAAGCCATACAATATTAATACAGAATAAATGGAAAGCAGGCTTAGAGGGAAGGACATTACACCAGCTGGCAGAATCCTGAAAGGCCTCCTGGAAGAAGTGCTGCTGGAGCAAAGTCTTAAAGTCAGCCAGAGAACCCGAGGAGGGAGACAGCATTCTAGGCCTGGGATACAGACAGTGCAAAGTAAAGGCAGAGAAAAGAGATGGAGCACCATGGTGCAGACACAAGTAGGTCACTATGGTTCAATGATAGCATCTGCATAGCATGGGTCACATTTATTAAGGACAGTCCTCACAATTCTGAAGCATATAATATAAACCTTAATATCTTCATTTCAGAGCTAAGGAAACTTAGAAAAAGAAGTTAAATATCTTCCCCAGAGTCCCATAGTTAATGTGTTAAAGTGGACTATAATCCAAGCCTTTTAACTCCAGGCTCTTTTTTTAAATCTGTAATACTACAATTCAGACACTCAAAATAAGATCTGAGAACTACCAGGGGTCCATAAGATGAGGCCTGGTATAGGTGACAAGGTAGTTGCCAGTACTACTAATAATGGCAATGTTTATGAAATATTTTTTTAAAAACATACACATTACCACAATTCTTCTCTTAATTCTAGTGAATTGCATGTCTAACTGGTGAGAGTGTGGAGTGAAGGAGGCAGCCTGGCAAGCAGAAGGAGGTAGGCCCAGCAGACTTTGTCCTCCCTCCTCCCCCAACTAAACATTCCTGCTTTACATAAGAGGGTACAAATATCACTTTGGGGTCCTGGGTAAAAAAGCTAGCTCTACTCACTAGCACCTTTAGCCAAGTGAATAACAAAAGAGGTTTCCTGCTAGCCAACATCTTTATCAAGTAATCACAGTATCTACAAACCATTATAAAAGAACTATGAGAGGATAAAAAATAAAAAGATGATAAAACTAAATCTGTTTACAGCTTAGTTAAAAGCAAAAATAGAAGAAAATAACTTGGGAATACAACCTCTTAACCAACAGCAGCAAATGTAAATGCATCTAGTGAAGAGCCTTTAAGGGGGAAAGAAGAGGAATAAGAGTGGGTTTTAATTCTGGCACCTAAAGTGGGGGAGAGAAGAGGGATTCCAGGCAGGAGGATTGAATCAAACCTTATAAAATCACTGAACTGTAGAGCTAAAAAGAAGGTTTTAGACCAGTGGTTCTCAACCTTCCTAATGCCATGACCCTTTAATACTGGTATGTGGGCAATCTGCATGTGGGCAGACCTGCCTGGAGACAGACAGAGGAGCATGTCTTTGTTCCTAAAACCATCAGAAATCTGTGTTTCCTGATGATCTTAGGCAACCCCTGTGACCCCTGTGAAAGGGTCATTTGACTCCCAAAGGGGTCTCGAACCACCGGTTGAAAACTACTGTTTTAGACAATATTAATTCATAGGACCATAGTTTTGAGCTGTATGGGCCCATGGAAGTCATCAAATCCAACTATCTAATTTGACAGGTGAACTGGACCCAAAGAGATTAAGTGACTTGTCCACAGGGGCACAGGTATAAGTAGCAAGCAGGCTCAAGATTTGAACACAGGTCTTCTGACTCCAAATCCATAATTACCTCACTTTACAGGTAACCCAAGACCCAGAAAGTCACAAAGTTGACAGATCCCTGTTTGGAAATCAGATTTCTGACTTCAGATCAATTTTCTTAGCACTGTAAGGCTCCCATTTAGTAACTTTAACACTTAGACTGCCTTTGTTTGCAATCCTTCCTCCCTCAGGTACCTCTACCCCCTACTGGTGTCACTTCCTCCCTAAAAGCAGACTCTAAATGAACAGCCAAAAAGGGACATAATGTAAAGTGACAAATGGCTTTGATATCTTAAAAGAAGCCATGATTTCTCATCAAGGTCACACTCCCTCTGGCAACTCAGATTTTAAAACTCTCCTCTTAGTAGAATTCTTATGCTAGGATGATGGTTCAAATCTACGATGGGCTTTTCTAGTTTGGTAGAAAAGGACCCGTTAGACTGCTTGCCTGGTAGGCCAGAAACCAGGAGCAATTTCCCCAACACAATGGAAGCACTGGATTAGGATTTTACTGGGTAATACACACAAGCAAGGTTTATACTTGGAAAAATAAAGGAGGTAAACTTGGTGATAGCACATATATAAATAAATAAATATACACATCGTAACTGTGCTCATATATTTTCGCTTAGAAATGAGAAGCAGGGATGTGGACTCAGAGGATCAGGACTACAGACTTAATGGACGTGGAAAAGATGTGTAAACTCCCTCCAATTCACCAGTAACTTAGTTTTAGAAAGCTGCATGGGGGAACAAAAATGCTATGACTCATCTCTGGTCATATAAATTCAGTGTTTGTCAGGACATGAACCCAGATGTTCTTAACTTCAGGGTTGGCCCTTTATTCACTATATACCATGCTATTTCTCAAACATATTTACAATTTAAAAACAAAAACAAAAAGTTCTAGGTCTCTTTTTAAAAAGTCTATAAGGGCTACTCATAGCGCTCTTGGAACTTTTAAAAACAGAATTAAATAAAACCATCTATTGTTGCCGTTATTGTTGTTCATCCTTCATTTTCAAAAAAGACCAATGACATCAGGGGTGATGTCTTAACTCATTCCTGAACTGGATTTAAGTGAGGCAGGGTGTCATAGAGCTGACAGCCTCACTCTCCCTTCCAGAGTCACTGAAGTTCAATGGTAAGACAAAAGTCAAGACAGCTGGTGATGACCCAGAATGCAGTACAGCTTGGTCGGACATTGAAATAAACATACCTTTATAACCATACGCTATATGAAAGGAAACATGTTAGGCTAGGGGATGCTAAGATAAGAAGAAGCTGCTAGCAATACCTATGCACCTCACATATAGTTCCAAAAGGGAGAAAAAACAGCAACATAAAAAAAAAAAACCTCTAACACCAACTAGAAAGTAGTGTTTTTCTCCAAATACTCAAGCAATTCTGTAGTCTTTCAGACAAGAAAACTTTTAAACAAAATTCTCTAAAATAGGTGAGTAGCACCCTAAAGGTGCTGCTAGGTGGCACAACGGATAGAGTGCTCAACTTAGAGTCGGGAAGACTCATCTTCTGGAATTCAAATTTGACCTTAGACACTTGCTAGCTGTGTGACCCCGAGTCACTTAACCCTGTTGGCCTCAGTTTCCTCAATCTGTAAAATAAAGTAGAGGAGAAAATGGCAAACCATTCCAGCATTTTTGCCAAGAAAATTCCAAATGGAGTCACTAAGGATTGGACATGACTGAAATGACTCAACAATAACCACAAAAGATCACCTAAATGAGTTATCAAAGTTTTCAAAAATAGAACCAACCAGACTACAACTAGGACCACAATTTTGGCCCTTAGAATTTACAGGAATACTGGAAAGAAAGGAGGTGGAAATGTGGTCAGTCTTAATTAAATGTGAAAATCTCTTTGAACCAGTATTTTAAAGATATATGTAGATAATCCACAAATATAGTTACCAAGGTGTATGTCTTTAAAACAATCTATGTCAGAATATGTGGCAAAATTATGTTCATTTTAAAATCACATACCAACTACATTTCGGCTTATGATACTGTCCAAAAAGTTATCAGATTTAAAAAAAGGTAAGGAGGAACTGTAAATCAAACTTCATGCTTACATACAATGACTATACCTTTGGTATCACATAAAAAAATCTTTTGTTTGGGGTGTGTCAGACTGCTAAATACTTTTTAAAATATAAAGTAAGGCATAAATAATAGAACTTTAACACATCATCTAAGTGAAATATTAAAGAGTTGAGATTTTTGTTTAAAACATTATACAATTATGTTCAAAAACCAAATACCACAAGGGAGACAGGGAAACTGGCTTTTAAAGTATCCTTGAAACAAATAAATCCTGGGTGGTCAATTATGTTCAAAATCAGGCCTTTAAAAGTCTGTGTCATTACGCATGGAATTCTTGAGTTACATGCTATATCTACTAAACAACAATTATAAACTAAAACAATGATCCAGGAAACAAAGACCCTAGAACATGAATAGAGAGACTTCTTTATCCCTTCCCAAGAAACCCCTCAGATTTTCTTTGAAAAGAAACAAAAGGCTGTACTCTGCTCCCAAATACCAAGCGCTGAAAAGTCTTAGCACAAAAGCCTAAACGGTTGATGGCATTGTAATCTATAACAATGACTAAGTCCTTATTTTAATGTCCTTTACATTAAAAAAAAAAAAAAAAACCCTGCACTATTTACAGCCTTATTTAATAAGAAGTGGGTCACTATTAAGCTCTATCTGGGTATTCAGTGACACTGAAAAGATTACAATCTATTATTTCCCAAATCTTAAGTCTCAAGACTTGAGGCCAAAAGGGCATTTATGTTTCTACCCCATCCCACATTTTTATCTCTTCTCAAAGGTCAAAGACAAACACATTGATTTTCCTCCAGAGAAAAGTATTTCCAATGCTGCCAGAAATAATTACCTGTTTAAGAAAACTTCACTAAAAGGAACAAACTTTTTGTAAAGCTCTGACCCTATAAACAAGCAGATGACCCTGAGCTATAAAGAATGTACCCTGTGATCAACTACCTAAGACTTCCTCTGTAACCTTCCCCATTCTCCTTCCCAGCCAAGTTTTCTGTATTTTCCAATTATTAGACATTTCAGTTCACTTCCATTTCGAGTCTGCTAATAAAGTGATGCAAAGAAAAGAGTCCTGTGTTAGAAATATACTGTGGAAACCAAACTTCCAGCATTTCTCACACCTGGAATCCAGGATCAAAGAAATTAACAACAGGCAGCAAAGGAAGTGAGGATGGGCTCTGATCTGAGGAGGATACCAGGAGAACACCAGAAGGTCAATATTTTGGCCACATCACTCACTAATCCTATTTACTTTACCAGAAAATATGAACCTTGTGCTATGAACATCAGTATTCAACCTCCAGACAATGGAGAGAGAGAGAATTTTTGTACTAGAGGGACCACAATCTAAAAAAAAGAAACAAAAGAAACGTGCCCAGTGTGAGGCGAATTCCTGAATAAGTTGAATTCTTTTTCAAGGCAACACAATTAATGATTTTAATCATCTACTTCAAAGTCTGCCTGATAGGTCTCCCAACCAAGAAGAGATCTTTTGTTAGGAATCACAACCCATATCAAGGGTATCTATCCACCCACTAACAAGGGATCGAGTTACAAATAGCTCCAGACTTACTCAGAGGCAAACAAAACAGCCTGTGCACCTTCTCTCCCCCACCCCCACACACACTCGACCAACTTATAATTAAATAATGCTTTATGGTTTGCTCAGCACTTTTCTTCATATAACACACACACACACACACACACACACACACACACATATCTTCCTCCCATCCCTAAAATCCACACCATTACAGAATAAGCATGTATACATGTTTGTTGTTTAATGTGAAGAGATTTTGAGAGTGGAATCTAATTTTAAGACAGATGCCCAATCAATTTGGGGAGGGAAAAAAATGAATTAAAATCATCCAAACATGAAACGTAATACCATGAACCCATTTCAAAATTTAGGACAGGGCTCTCATTCATTTTTCTTTCCAATTAGGTATAGAAAAAAAAATATATATATATATATGTATATATGCTTCATAGAAACATGGGGCACGAATATTTACAAGCCCTTTATAAGGTAATTTTACATTTTAAGAGTTATTAGAAGAAGTTATTCAATTTTATTTGAGCCATTAACACATCATTACATTTTCCTCAAGCTTGCTGGGTCACTATAACTAACTCTTGAAAGAAAAAGTTTACTATGAGTAAATTCAAGTTAACTAGCTATCTACTCAAAACCCAAAAGATGTCTATTAACATATCAACTAACCAAGCAAAAAATACTCTGGGCAGCTTCGTCATGATAGCAAAATAAAACAAAATGAAGCAAAAGATTTCATCGTTGTTCAGAGTGACTAAAAGGTCAACTACATAAAAAGTCTATCAGCTCAGGCACAAATTTAAACTTTCTAATGAAGGCAACTCCTGCAAGCCGTTACCCAAGATTAGTGCGGCTAGGTGGTGCAGTGGATAGAGTGTGGGGCCTGGAGGCAGGATGACTCCAGGTTAAGTGTGGCCTCACTAGCCGAGTGACCCTGGGAAAGCTGTCTCAGTTTCTTCATCTGTAAAACACACTGGAGATGGAAATGGCAAAACACTGCATGACCAAAGGGGTCATGAAAAGTCGGACACTGCTGAACAACAACAAGCCCTCCTCCCCAAAGGCTCTTCTGAATTTTCCAGTCACTTAACCCTACTGTCCTCAAAAATGAAAAAGAAAGTGACCCAAGAAAAATCAAAGGAAAAAGGGAAGGGGAGATGGCAGTTAAGATGTTTATCTTTGGTGAGTATCCTCCTCTGGCAATAAATGTTCTCACAAGGTGCATGGAATAATGAGGATTGAAAGTCAAACAATTCTTGAAATGCTCTAAATAGCAAGGGAAGGTAATTAAAATATAACGGGCTACTAGAGTAATCTTCACAAAAACATCCCAAGACCATTACTACATAAGAGGCCTGCACTGGGCACTGAGGAAATAATTTGTATAAACTTACAATGTGTCTCGAGGAAGAAGAAAAACAATCATTTCACTTGCCCACTCTCTTTGCAGTAACTGCAATAATGGTCAAAGATCCAAATAATTCTTGGGCTATGCATACTTGAGAGTGCGCGCGCACGTGCGCACGCACACACACACACACACACACACACCAGTCATTGTCTCCCTTCAAGAACTCAGGGAAAGATACACTTCCATTAATCAAACACTTAGAATTACCTACTACGTGCAAACTAGTAATGCTAATATTTCATCATACCTTAGGACTGACAAATTTGTGAAAATCATAGAAATGAGCTGTTTGAGGAAATGCACCAAGCTCAGCAACAAACTCAAGTTTGTATTCAATTCACTCAACATCCCAAAATTACTATTGAATATACTTTTCCTTACCTTCTCCAATCTCTAATTCTATAGGATTTACTAGAGATGGACGAATTTTGATGAGGAAAATCAAAAGAATGTAAAATTTCAGTCAATAAACATTAATTAAGTGCCTATTATGTGCCAGGCATTGTGCTAAATATTTTTAAAGATGGCATAAGAAATGAAGAGAAGCACTGAGGGTTAAGAACAGGCTTGTAGCATATTGCCAATGAAGAATTATGTACCAAGTGTCAAAAGATTCTAAAGAGCTGTACAACCTGGAAAGGAGGTAAATTCACCACTTAGAGAAAATTAAGGAGTAGCAAATGGATAGCAGGTCTACTCCACTTGTAGTTACCACTACTACCTATGAAAAATCAACAAGTCTCAAGGAGAGAGGTCAGCAGGTTGGGACGACCACATATAGAGGATTTATGAGAGGGCATGGATAAAAATAACACAAGATCAGAAGGCAGTGACAGGCCAGGGTCTATACGGGTTGAGAAAGTGAGCCATGAAGGGATCAAAGAAAAATCATGTCACCATATATTTATATTTATAAATAACGCCTCTCTGCTTCACTCAAAAAGACATGGAAGATACAGTAAAATGAATGTTACTTCTTAATGTTAGAGGTGGATAAGGCCATGATAACTTGCCTGACTCAACAAGTCAGTGGACACCTTGTTGGTACCTTATCAAAAAGCCCCAACATGTGTAAAGCATTTCCGAAGTTTTAAATTACTATACAAATGCCACTCTTAACAACACACTGTGAAACTAAGAATTTCTTTTGACTTCCATACGTATAGTCTAGCCATCATACTCCAAATTCTTAAAACCACCCACCTTTGCCTATATCTCAGTACAACAAAAGGATAAGGTGAATAGGGAGCCAAAATTACAAACAGTCCTAATGAACATAAACATGCCACCAATCCAGTAATTTCTCTCTGTTGGTGGCATCTTATCCTCTCCCATGGGATAGACTCTTTTGTAATTTCACTGCTGAACATTCATGACTTTCTCTTAATAATAATAATAATGATGATGATAATTATGGACCCATACATCACTATCTAGCCATGAAATCATCCAAGTCCACTTCCATAGTTCATCCTGCTCTACCACCTGGCATGATTCTGGTTCGTATTACTGATAGCTTTCAAGATGGTATATTCTTATCAATTATCAAAGGATAAAGAATCTAGAGAGGGAAAGGACATTAGAGGTCATCAAGTCCAACTCCCTTATTGTATGGATACGGAAAGTGAGGTCCAGACTGAGTGACTAGCCCAGGGTCATACAGCTAGGATGTGGAACTTGATGTGAGATTTTAAAATGTATTTTTAATTTATGGAATAAAACAAGCATTTCCATAACACAGTATAATAAAAGGTAATTGTGAGGCGGCTAGATAGTGCAGTGAATGAGCACTGGCCCTGGAGTCAGGAGGACCTGAGTTCAAATTCGACCTCAGACACTTAACACTATAGGTGTGACCTTGGGCAAGTTACTTAACCCCAATTGCCCTGCCTTCCCCCCTCCAAAAAAGCAAAAAATAAACAAATAAATAAAAGTAAAAAGATGACTGGATATGTAACAGCAAATCTATTATGTACAATTTGCTCTTCCTTTTAAATATATAATTAAAGTTTTGGTGTACATTTTTTTCCTTCCCCCTGCCCTAGGGATGGCAACCATAAGACACAAACAGGCACATACATCCATGTAAAATTATTCTATTCATACTTCTATTTATCAGTTCTTTCTCTGGAGGCATCTTTCTTCACATGTCACTTATAGTTAATTTGTATATTTATAAAAGTCAAAATGACTTTTCACTCAAAGTCATTCTAAAAACAATATCGTTTTGATTTCTTCATTGAAAAACAGCCTGTTCATATCCTTTGACCATTTATCAATTGGGGAATGACTCGTATTCTTTTTGGGATCTGAAATGTGGTCCTTCTGACTAACTTCAGTGTTGTGTGAACTACTCCAGGTTCTCATCATCTCTCCCCCAATCTCTTTCTTCCCCAAATGAAGTGTTCTGAATTTCTTAATCCAGCTTCAGCCTGGATCATTGTGGCTGCCTTTCTTTGGAACTTTTTGGAGTTTTTCTGTTCATCAATCTAAAATTTATTGTCTTTGAAAAAGAATCTGAGAGCTTTATGATCCTTTTCCTAGGTTATTTCTGTTCTCAACAACAGTTGTTGTTTACAGGATACAAAGGAATGGTTGATTTTTTTTTCTCCTTAGTAATTTTTATGTTTTCTTCACCACTGTGGTGTTTGGATGCCTCAACAAGTGGTCATGCCCGCAGAAACTATCCTCCGTAAGAAAACTGGAAATGATCTGAGTAGGGGTTCAAGGACTAACCTAACTAAGTTTAGAAAAGTTTAACAACGGGACTGAACTTTTCCAGTCATAGTCATTTACCCAAGGAAACCTGATTTCAGATCCACAAAGGCAGTTAGGGGACTCAGAGTATCCAAAAGAGTACTGGGCCTAGAGTCAAAGAAGATCCAAGTTCAAATCTGGCTTCAGTCACTTATTAGCTGTGTGACCTTGGGCAAGTCTTCCTCAATTTCCTCAGTTGTAAAATGGAGATAATAATAGTAACTACCTTCCAGGACTGTTGTGGGGAATCAAATGAGATATTATTTGTAAAGTACTTAAAACAGTGGCCTGTAGTAGGCACTAAATAAATGCTCCTTTCCTTCCCTTCTTCCTACCAGGTATAGAAAGGCACTGACCTCGTTGGTGGCAGGTACAGCCATCTCAATTAAATGATGCATTTTTGAAGTAATAACATACTTAAACTATAATTGTGTTTATATATGCTATTAAATTCTCTTACTCTCAAAAAATTCACCTTCTTCCCAAAGAACACTTTTTAAAAGCTGGCTAAAAAAAAAATCTACTTTTGATAAACATATACTTTAAACTATCCATTCCAATTTAATCCTATCCAACTGTCATTTATTAAGTCACTATGCAGAAGGAATTGTGGTAGGTACTAAGCATAAAAAGAAAATAAAAAATGAGCTTTGCACTCAAGAGCTTATTTCTACTGGTGGGATACAACGTGTAAATACAAAGATAGACAGGATGATCTAAAGAGGAACAGATTAACAATTTAAAGGAATCAGGAAATGCTTTGTGTAGGAGGGGGCGGCACATAAGCAGAACCTTTAAAGGAAGTCAAGGATTCTAAGAGGGAGTACATTACAGATGGAGGGTATAGCCTTGCACATTATGGAGGCAGGAGAGGGAATGCCAAGTTCAAAGAACAGCAAGTGATTGCTATCGATGAAGTCCAGAATTATCGCTCTGTTACTTTGCTATTTTTTAAGATCCTTTCTGATTTACTTGAAGATCCAATCATTTTTAAGTTCAAGAGTTAAGTTCTACTCTTTTTCAAATAAATAACGAAGACAACAGGCACTATCCTAAGTAGTTACTATTGAAGTTTCTTTCCACAAATTGGAGAATCTTAGGACTGAAAAGAGCTTCCTTCAAGATTATCAAGTCTAAACCCCTCATTTTAGGGATGAGGAAACTAAAATCCATTAAAGAGGAGTGATTTGTCCAAAGTCACAGTTACTGAAACAACTAGGACCCAGACCTCCAGACTCCCAGGCTGGCAGGAACTCTTTCTACCACTTCATACTGACTATACAATCAGAGTAACTTACTCTCCCAAAAACCCTTAATGCCCCAGACACAAACAGAAGTATTTGCTGAGCTTTCTTTATGTCTCCCCCACCCCCACTCCAAGATGATATATTAAGTAGTTAAAAAAAAAAAGATCCCTGAACTCAACATATACAAAAAATAACTAGAAAGAAATTAAAATTCAACAGGCATGTACTAAACATTACAATATGAGACGAATTATGGAGGCAGTAGAATTACGACAAAAACAGAAAGTTTATGCCCTCAAAGTTTCTGCCTTATAGTCTATTACGAAAATACATTATGGACATAAGCAAGATAAAGAATAAACTGAAGAGAGAAAGACCTGAAACAATTAGGGAAACCTTCATGGGGGAGATGGCACCACAGCTCAGTCTTGAATGGAAGTCACAAAGACCCTCAGAGGCCAAGATGAGAAAAGAGTATATTCCAGGTATGGGGGCCAGCTAATGGAAACAGAGGGAAGCTGAATATCGGTAGGAGTCCTGAATTCAGAGAACTGTGAGTTCATTTTGGTCAGAATGTAAAAAAAGAGCTGAAATAAACCTAGAAAGGGAAGAAAGAAACAATCCAGGAAAGGCCTCAAACTTCAGATTGAGGAATTTGTATTATCTTTCAGCAATGGGGAGTCACTGGGTTCTTGAGCAAGGGAGTAACATGATCAAAGCTTTGACTTAAGAATATTATTTAGGGATCTGATTGGAGAGAGAGAGTGCTCTAGAGCACAGAACGCCTGGAATTAGGGAGAATAATTAGAAGGCAGTCAAGGCAGAAGGTGATAAGGCCTGAAAGAGGTAGCAAAGGGAGTGGAGAGGATATGAATGGAAAAGAAGCTATGACTATAGAATCCATAATCCTTGGCAACTGATTGGAGGTGGTGGAGTAGGGACAGACCAGGCAGATTGGGAAGATATGGATACCTTTGACACAAGGGCAAAATTTGGAAGTTGACCTAACATGGGGCCCATCTTGCAAAGAGTTGACAATAAGTACACCAGCTTATATTCCCTAACTTGAATTGTGTAAATATGACAAAAATACAAAACAAAGTAGTCAAAAAATTGATTATCCTGGCACTTTGTAACTTTAGAATCTAAATGATGGCATGGGATTACTAGTATTGTTTTTTGTTTTGTTCCATTTATCTGATGATTTTTAAACCAATAAAAATTGCTAGGTTACTAATAAGTTATTATAGTTATGGCAGATGTGAAATGATTATCCCACTGATAAAAGTAAAATTTTGGATCCCTCCTCTTTCTAAATTGGTGGATAAAAGTTATAGGTAAGATTTTGTAATTAAACTTCACTACTAATATTTGAGTCAAAATTATACAAACACACACAATTTTATGTAGGTCAAAAGGGAATAACTATAACTATATGTGTGTGTATATATGTATATGTATATATATACACACATACACTTATCTCAAATGTTAAGTCTTTTTATTTTTATCAGACTAAATCTAACTTGAGAACATCCTCTTGAAAAAACAGGAAGGAGATTTGAGTCACTTTAGACCAAGAAAAGATTTTAAAGCAAGCTTAACTTGCTTTAAGTCTTGACATTTCCTCATTAAAAATCCTAAAACTTAATGAAGCACAACAGATTTAAGAATTTTAATGAAAAAAATTAAGAAAATTAAGAGCAGTGAAGATGTAATAAACTATCATCAGAAATATGTTCCATAAGATGTTCAAACTGTATATTTCCAAAATAATAACAGTTTAAAAATGGAGTTTTCCTCTTTAAACCTGGTCCAAACTTCCTTAAGAGGAAGATGAGTGGGTTTCAGGAAAGCAAAGACGACATCATACATTAACTTCTAGGCTTGTAATTAATGTAGTCTCCATTTTAAAACAATTTAGTCTTTCAAAAGAAATCTCCAAACTTTCAAGTACTTCTACTGTTTTCTAAAAAAAAATTAATTCCAGCCTATTCAGTCTCCACCACATGTAATGATCATAAGTGCCAAAGAAATTCGTGAGCAGATACGTTTATGACTCCCAAGGGGAGAAAAAAGTATTTATGCTTATTCATACAATTTTCCTTCCCTCTATATGCATGTATATTAAACAAATAAATGAAAAGTAAGTATCATTGTGTATATTTTATACTGAAAGTTCACCAGCTTATTATAGTCTAGATTTTCTCATCCTGACCTGTTCTCCTGTTCCCAGGACTGTTTCATGGGACTGACATAACTACAAAGTATGTTGATAATAAAAAGGGAAAATATTCTTTCCCTAATTTAAGAAAATATGCTTAGATGATACATTTAGGTTTCTAAAGAGATCATGTAAGAAAGAACATAAGGATACAGTGAAAAACAAAGGAACAATAGAAAGGAGTTTCATTAAACAACTCAGAAAAGCTTACTGCTTCCTAACTCAAAACAAGTACATTTAAATTAAAACAATGTAAGTAAGCAAATAAAACAGAGAAGAACTAGAAAAGAAAAAGAGGTCCCTCATTCAGTTATTGGGTCTGCCTTAAATGTTTTTTACTGGGTGGGGAGTAATCACAAACTTGTTTAGAATTCAAAAGTCCCAACTTTAAAGGAAAAGGAAGGCCATGTATTTGAAATGAAGCTGGTTAATCCTTCCTTTAACTTGTGAAAATTGAAGTTCAAAGCTACATGTAATCTTACTTTGGACAAAAGTCAGTGCTCTAGGTGGGCAGTGATGTTATATATTTTTAAAAGGGTAAATTGAAATCAAATATCATAAAATACAAAAACTTACACTTTATTTAAAAGCAATCCATACAAAACACAAACAAGAATGATTAAGGATCTCAAATGCTTAGGAAAAAGTTAAAAAATAAATAAAACCGTTTAGTTAACTGGTAAACCCATTTTTAAAAAAATATTAGACGGCTATTCCTTTATGCCACACTAATTTAGGTGACATGTCTAATATTTAACTATAACTAAAATGCATCCTCAGGCCTGCCCCAATAAAACAATTTTAGCAGCAGCTGCTTGATTTATGTGTTAAGGCTACCCTTACCTTGCAGAGAGTGCTGTTGTTTCTGAGTATAAAATAGAACACGTTAGCACAAAGCCATTTCTGATCTCAGATGTACAATACACATGGTACACCTGATCCTAAAACTTCTGTTGCATAAACTGAGCGCAGTGCCATTCCTACTGACCGTTCAAATAACTCAGTGTTAACTGCCTGACTTAAACTGCTCATGAGTTACAAAACTGTCAAGTTGAAGAAAAAGGTTATGTTTGATTTTACATGACAGACCACAAATGACAATTTCAGAAGACAAGAAACTTGAAACTTTGAGCAACTGAACATACTTTGGAGAAAAGTTTAAAGTGAATCCTTTACTTAACTATATGCAATGCTTACTACATTCAGTGTTTTAAAAAATAAATTGAGGTGAGGGGGAAATGAACTATGGACTTTAAAACTGGCTTTGTGATTCAGACTTATAAAGCTAATTTGTTCTTAACAGTATTTCTAATTTTGTAATTTACTAACAACAAAACTCACTCCAAGTAAGATTTCCTAGGTTTTTTTTCCCTATCCTTAAAGAGGAAATTAGATTTTTCTCAACCATAACTTACTTAGCAATACCTCAGATTGTGAATATCAACAAACAAATCAGCATGACCAGTTTCCTGTCCTAACTTCACACTTAGCTTTAAATTAAAGCTGATACAAGATAAAAAGCTAGCTGAAGTAGCTGCTTGCTACAGGAATTCATACTGGAAAGATTTATTAAATGGTCTGTATAGAGATGAAAAGAAGCATACACTGATGTCTAAATACACAGAGAGCTTTAAAAAAACCTTCGAAATCATTGTGGAAAAAAAAAAGCAAGGTCAATAATCTGAAACAAAACGTATTTGTAAAACTTTGTTTTGTCTATCCAATGCCAAAACTAGGCTTTTTCTCCAAGAATATATCTCTGGACAAATCCCATTTTTAAAGGGTGAAATAATTAAGTTTTAGAAGAAGAAAGAGTAAGGTGCTGAAGCTTTTATGTTGGTAGGAGCCACTCTTAATAGCTTAATGACAGGGACAAATGGTCTCTTTCCCCCTTCATCGCCTCCTCCCCAGATGAAAAGAAATCCCACCCTGAACTTACAAAGAACAAAAATTTAGAACTGATGTTTTGCCCTAGTCTAATAAAAACTACCCCTTTATCCCCCACCTGGTATTGGGGAATCTGGGGAAATGGGGAGGACACCAATGAGCCGGGAAAAGGAGGACTGGAGGGGAAGAACAAAAGGAGAGACCAAAGAGAAAGAAAAGGGAAGGAGGGGTCTTATTAAGAACCAGAAGCATATGAAATGCACTAAGTGAAACGGGTTAGAGGAAGGGAGGAAGAAAAGAGAGAGGCCGGCAGCGGGACTAAGTGACCCCGGGCTAGCTTGCACCATGGACAGAGACTCCGCAAAATACTAGCCCAGCCCACACCCCTCTAGAGGGCGGCTGCAGCTACACAGCCAGCGACACCCTTGCCCCGTAGAAATAAAGAAGGGGCGGGAGAATTCCCCGACTACTCTGTAGAGTGCTCCCCAATCCTCCCCCCCTCCCAGCATGTCTGGTATCCCCAGAGGAGCCAGCTCCTCACTGCATTTTGGGGCAGGAAATGCCCCAACCCATAAAGACCATTAAGGGGTGATGAGCGGCACCATCTGTCCTAGCACAGCAAACCTTCAGAGCTATTCCCCACCCTCAACACACCTTGAGGGATACCACCCAGTCCCGACTTTCCCTTTGTGCAACAGAAGCCCCTTTTCTGTCCACTTCCCCGAGTGAAGTCTTTCCCTTCAGCATATCCTGCCTCTTAACCCGGGTTCGGGACATCGCTGCTTGGAACCAGGGGGAAAAGGGGGTTCCAAGATCAAGGCTTTCTTTTTCCCAGCCTCCGAGGCAGGCTGGTAGAGGACCCAGCGCCGGAGAGTCGGAGCTCCTGCCCCGGGGGAGGCGGCAGAAGCACGCTTTCAATTCCCAGGATGGGATTAGAGGGGCCGAGGGGAGGGGCGGGATGAACGACTCAGTCCCTCTGGACCAGACAAGCCCAGCTCGATCAGGAGAGAAGCACCAGGAGGGAGGTGGTCCGAACACAGGAAGAGAAGTTAAGAAGCCCAAACCACAAAGCAAGAAAGAGAACTTGGGAGGGGGCCAGGGAAAAGAGCAGGTGTTTACAGACTCAGAGAATAACCCATAGAAAGCGAGGTATCTCCAGGGTCTCTTTACTCGGACCCAGTGTAGAGAGGAATGTGGGGGAGGATTCGGAGGGAGTCCTAAAATGAACAGGATGTAGAAGAAGGTCGGGGAAGGAGAGCACATGTCAAAGGACAGGTCATCGCAGTCTTCCCCAGGCTAAGTGTGCGGGAAGGGAGCAATGGGAGCAAATATGTTAGAGGTAAGACCGGAGGCTATGGACCTGTGACAGGACCTATCCCTTCCCAGACTGGGTATAAGGGTTTGTGGGATGAAGGTGTACACGGGTATGAGTTTGTTTCTTTGTTTTGTTTTGTTTTTCCTAGGGAGAGGTGGCCAAGAGAAATTGCCCGAGTAAGTGAAAAGAGTACAGGAGACAACTGCGGGGATAAATCAAGCTGAAGAAGGGTGTAGGCTGCTCTACGCACAGGGATGGTTGTGGGTCAGAGTAGAGGCAACTGCCGCTTTGCTTCTGCATCCCAGACAGAGAGAGCAAAGACTGGGGGGAGGGGGCGCTCAGAAGGGAAGCTGGGGAATCCCTACCACAAACTACCCACCTCATTTTCAGAGAATAAAACAAAACATACAAATGGAGCAAAGTAAAAGGGAGCTAGAAAGAGGAAAATTGCAAATGCATGGAAATTCCCCAACTACCCTTTGCGCTTTTTTTTCCCTTAAGATCTCCTAGTCCCCAGAGGGGCGCCCCGGTGACCCGCTTCAATCCTCCCCCCCCGCCCTCAGGGCACTGCCAGAACAGCGACTGCAAACAACCTGCTCTGCCGACAACCCCCTGCCCCTGCTCCTCCTCCTTTTCCCTGGCCCGCATTCACATCTTCTCCCTTGCTACAGCAACGGTGCAGCAGCCCCCGTCCCTCCCACCCCTTCCCGGGTGCATTGCCCTGCACCGGAGCAGCAGTGCGGGGGAACAAAGGGACCCAGAGCCTCCACCCGCCCACACCCCACCCTCCTTCCGTCCCCATCCCCTAGTCCGTCCCCGGGCCAGCCGGCCTGTCCGCCCCAGGCACCCTTTACCTGATACAGGGCCGCCAGCAGCGCTAGCAGCGGCAGCAGGGTCCACGGCGCTCCCGCTATCCGGCACATGGAGACGAAGAGGGGCCGAGGAGGAGCCGGAGGCGGCGGTGGCAGGAGCAACGGCAGCAGCAGCCGAGAGAGACGACTCCAGGCAGTTTTCCACACACACATACACACACACTCACACACACACAACCCTCCCCCCTTTCCCTTCCCCACCCCCACCCCCCCTTTTTCTTTCTCAACCTCTCCTCCCCGCCAATGGAGAGAGAGCGATGATGACAAATAGCGAAGCGAAGAGTCCGCGGGACTCGCACCAGGAGTAATAAAAACAGAGCGAGAGATCAAGGGATGGATGCAGGAAGGAGGGTCTGCGTGTGCCTGTGTGTATGTGTATAGGCAGCGGCGGCAGCAGCAGGAGCGGAGCCGGTTCCTCTCCCGCTCAGGCGGCCGCAGGGATGGGAAGCAGCAGCGGCGGCCGCGACGGTCCCCCTCCGGCCCGCTCACCAGCGAGCTTCCCCTTCAGTCTTTTGCTTCTTTAGGATGCAGAGAAAGCAGCCGGACGGACGGCGTTCCCAGGCTGCTCCGTCACGCCAGATTTCTTTCTTTTTTTTTTCCTCTATGGGTACCCTCTCTTCACTGTTCCCCGGTGCAGTTAAAATGGAGAGGGAGAGACAAGCCGAGCCAAACCGGGAGGGATTTTAGGGCCCGGAGGCGGTGGGGCTGCAAGTACAAAGAGCAGTAAGTAGTAGTAGGACCCAGGGCTGGTGTGCCGTGGTCCTCCTCCTCTGCGCTGTCGGATGTCGTCTCCTTTTCCTGGGTGCA
>CM053587.1:171516669-171528165 GCA_028646515.1 Pseudochirops corinnae | reverse complement strand
TACCACGCACACATCCACGCACAGCCTGCGAACTCCGCTTCAAGAAGGATCACAATACCAAGCCCCACTGCCTGCGTCTTTCCCTTATACCAGTCTGCCGTTGCTGCCGCTTCCAGCTTCTCTTTCTCTCTGTCCCCCCCTCCCTCCTGCCCTCCCCCCCTCCCTCCCGCTCTCCCCCTCCTCCCCTCCTTTGCTGATTCTCTCTGCCGGCTGCGTGGCCAATCGGAGACCAACAACCAGCAGCAGTAACCCAGCCCGGATCAACAGCAGCCGCCCACACCTCGAGCACTAACAACCCCGGTTTTTTTTTTCTTTTTTCTTTCTTTCTTTTTCTTTTTTTCTTCTTTTTTATTTTTCTGCAGGATGAGGGGGATCACTGGAGGGAATTGTGGGGTGAGAGAAGGAAGAGTATCCGCCGAGGGCCAGGCTTGCAGAAATAAAATAAAACTTGCGCAATAACTTGGTTTGGTTTGTTGCACGGGGCTATTATATTTTAAACCGAGGCTGGGGAATCTGGGGGAGGGAGAAATGCTTCCTCGGTAACCTAACACACGCACCTCCCTCTCCTTTTGTAATTCTTTCTAGATCTGTTATTTATGGGGGAGGGAGGAATACTGCAAACTACAGGCCCGTACAAAACCAATCTTGACCATTGTTGTCTGTGGCGATTGCCAAGAGCCACCTGCTGGGAGGGGAGATTGAAGGCAGCGGCAGCCGCTTAGGCTCTGGGTTGGCTTTTACACGTCTCCAGCTTTTACACCCGGAGAGAGATGTTATTGGAACGCTGGAAGTTTTTCTTGCATCTGCTTGGGGGGGGGGGGAGGGGAAGGAGATTGCCCGTGTTTTGTTTTGTCATTTTAATTGGGGATGACTAGTTTTATATTTCCAAATGCTTATTTGTTTGTAAGCAAATGTGTGATCTACTTGGCCTCCCCACAACAAGAGAAAGGTGCCAGGAGGTACCTCCTGGACTCTCAACAAATCCTGGGTTGTCTAACCAAAGGGAGAGAAAAAGGAAGTCAAAGAATAGACTGTGCTCTAAGTGAGTTTTCCCTCCACTTCAAAGCGGTCCTAGAGGCCTTGAGGTGGAGACGAGACAAGTTTGGATCTTGCAAACTTTTTAGGCTGGATTTCACTGGGGGAATTGATTGTTCTGAAAAAGGTTTTTAAGTTTAACGTGTTTTTAAAAATCCAAATCTAATATAAATGTTTCCATAAACATTTAGAACATTTATATTCGGTGTAGTCAAGGATTATTTTTGCCTGTGTTGCCTGTTTCTCTTGAGAACTGGAAATCTCTTTATTTCAATCTACTGGTTACTTAGGAACGATGACAAACCTGTATAAATCAATACTAATTTATAATGATATATTTTAAATAAAATATCAAATAGTCATTTTTAAAGTTTTTTTTTTTATTTTTCCTCCTGGAATTTTTTTTTGCTTAAAAAGTTTTCAGCAATGTTATCTTAATGAAATTTAAAAGTTAAAGGCTAATCTGGTGATGCAATACTAGTTAGTTAGTGCTATCTTCAGTTTGAGTGTGTGGCTTCCCCCACCCACCCACCTAGGCAAATTCACTTGTAGACTCCATTGCTGGTCTGCCAGACCATTGTTCTTAAAAATGAATACAACTAAATGGCTCTTCCTAAGGGTAGTTAGAAAAGCCCTTCCTTTAGGGAGTAGATGAAATCTGATTAGAATCCTGGCTCTACTACATAAAGAGTAAGGAGTAACATCCAAGTCACTTAACTTTTCTTATCCTTAATTTCCCCACCTGCAAAAGAAGTATTGTCTTTAGTTTATAATCTTGAAGCAAATGCATGTGTGCCTGTGTGTGTGTGTGTGTCCCACATTGGATTACAGAAGAAACCAATTGAAATCAAGATGTTATTTTTTCCCCAAAAATCCAAATTCACAGGCCCCACAGTAAGAATATCCATTTCAGAAAATTACCTGGGGCACTGAGAGGTTGTAATTTTGCTCTTCATCTCCTTGAGCTCTGTGCTAAGCAAGGTAAGAAGCCAACTCTTGTAGACTGCCTCTCAGAAATTTATTTAGTTAAGCATAATAACAAGATGTGCAAGTAGCTATTTGAGAATATCACTGGTTGTCCTTTTGATTCCAAAATGTTACTATCAGAGTTAGATCCTGTTCTTAGGAACTGGATTTTAAAAGACTTAAAACTGGGATGAGCAGGCCTCATTATCTCAGTTATACAAATACTTTAGTCATTTGGACAAAGTCCTCAACCAGAAATTAAAACAGCCCCTGGAATGTATTTTCCTTTTTTGCCCTTATGCTAATGGTTAAACAAATCTCTTTTACTCTTGATAACAGTCCCTTACTACAGCTTGGTAGAACTTCCTCCTTTGGGCACCAGCCTTAGTCTCAACAAACACCCAAGTCCCTTATAAATTAAACTCTTAAAATCTGTCGCATATTGTCAAGTCAACTACAAGTCTGCAATTCTAATAAACTTAGATTACAGCTGTGTGAAGTAGGAATTTCTTCTGCCCAACTTGTCTGAGATTGCCCTCTATAGTTCACCAGATCTGAATTATTTGGGTAGCCTAATGACTTTCATTCTGATCACATGATCAGCCCAGCCTAGCCAATCTGCCAATGGGCTAGCCTTTGATCAAGGGGAATGTCTAACCTCTAAAATCCTTGTCTCCGGAACCTTTGTACAACTATTTGATGTTTAATGAGAGGAGATCTAGTAGTGAATGAAACTTGTTATATTCTGAATGCATGTCAGGAACAGGCCTGGTTTTAAATCTAAATCGATTAGTATTATTTAGTAGGACCATTAATTGCTGGGTACAGGTGGTGATTAAGCCCTCAGGTTTTTAGCAGCTGCTTACACCTAAGGCCCTGTGAAAAATAGACCATCAGAGCTGTCTGTCCCTTGGGTGATAGAAATCATGGGCCCTGATCATAAGACTTTATCATTTATATAGTGCTTTAAGGTTTGCAAAGTGCTTTACAGATAGTATCTCATTTTATCCTCAAAACAACCCTGAGGAGGTAAGTGCTATTAGGATCCCTATTTTATAGATGAGAACAAAGTTCAAGTGACTTGCCCGGAGTTAGCTCAGTATAAGTGTCTGCCTGTATTTGAGCTCAGGTCTTCCAAACTCCAGACCCAGTACTCTACAAGGAGGAAACTATATAGATCCTCTGCGCCAATCCTCTTGTTTTACAGACAAGGAAAATGAATGCCAGAGAGGGGAAATGACCAAATCACCTTACTAGTTACTGTCAGGATCAGGGCCCTGACCTTCTGACTTCCAGACCAGTACTCTTTACATCAAACTCTTCGGATAGTTGGGCAGTGACTCAGGGAGGGAGACACTTGGAAGAAAGAATTGATTACTCAACTAGACTAGCAAAAGAATGGAGGATTCTGTTTGTACAATGAACTCCCCTCCCACCGTCAGCAAGCCAAACAGTTATATCTGATGTTTGGTGAAATCAGTTCACCAAAGATTTGTGAAAGTTTTACCAAGTACTAGGCCTAAACAAATAAACACCAAAAAGAAACAGTCTCCTCAACTCTAAATTTTAGAGAAGGGTCATAAGCAAATTATTAAATTTTCCATGGGAGCATTTACAACCTCCGATATCCAAATCAGGGATTGTTTTATTGTTTTGTTGTTTAGATTTTTTTTTTAAGTAAGGGAAAATGTTAATGCATTTTAAACTTAAAAATGTGTTGTGTGTACATTTAGGAGGGAGGGAGGGAGGGGAGAGAGAGCTGGGAGACCTTAGAGATCGTGTTATACAAACTTCATTTCTTACAAAGAAAGAAGCTCAGGGCAAAGAGGAAAAGTAAATTGTGAAATATTGCAGAGATTCCATGAGGGAATTTACACCAGAGCCTTGATCCTGTTACTCCTTCCCAGTCCATCTTGCTTTCCAATGTGCCACAAACCTTCCATGATTTCACTTTTATAAGAATGTTGGTGACAGGAAGCATAGAAACACAGACACAGAGAGATTTGCCCAGGGATATTACACTTTCTTTAGGATGTCTCCCATATCCATGTATCCATGTACATATCCATGTAAATAAAGCTTGAATCCTGCTTCCTTTATATGCTGGCTATTCGACCATGGACAAACCATTTAACTTCTTTTTTTTTTACTTTTTGGAGGGGGAAGGCAGGGAAATTGGGGTTAAGTGACTTGCCCAAAGTCACATGGCTAGTAAGTGTTAAGGATCTGAGGTCAAATTTGAACTCAGGTCCTTCTGACTCCAGGGCAGGTGCTCTATTCACTGTGCCACCTAGCCGCCCCAACCACTTAACTTCTTTGAGACTCAGTTTCCTTTTCTGTAAAATCCTGGGGAGTGAGGATAGAATGATCCAGATGATTGAAGCCTTTCCAGCTCTAGGGCTATGAACTATTAACTCTAACCCATTTACTCTTATGTTTCAGGACAAGGGGACATCAAGTGCTCCAAGTCAACCAATTAACAAGCATTTTTAAAGTACCAGGTCAGAGACATGAAGATAAAGCTTTAGTTCCTGCCCTAAAAACAATTCTAAACAAAAATTCCATTGGAGAGACAATAAATTCGGTAGCCTACACTCTGCCCTGTTATTCTACCCTAAAGATAATTTATATCTGGTGTTGCATATGGTGGACTTATGCACCCAAGTCCAAGTAGATTACATTTGAGATATTTTGGTCTACCGCTTCTTAAACTGTGGGTCTTAATTCTATATGGGGTCGAATAACTGAATGTGGGGGTCAAGAAAAATTTGGCAACAGTAAAAGGTCTCTGAACACACAATGACCAAAAATTAATTCATAATCAAACTGGTAATGAATCCCAGGTATTTCTGGCAGCCCTTGCCCGTGTTGCATTAAGCAACTTCACTACAGCCTTGGTTCTGAACATGGAACATGCACACTTTGCCCTGAATATGTAGTGGTATGCAGTGCCAATGAGCATGGTAAAAAATATGTTGGCTCAGATTTAAAGACTATTTTATGTTATGAATTGCAGTGTTTTTACTGCACGTACAAAATCGTTAAATGAATTTTGGCTTAGAATTAGGATAGAATTTCCAACAATTTCTGAAATGGCCCTAAACATACTTCTGCCATTTTGAGCTATGTATTTATGTGAAGCATTGTTCTCAGCACTGATGATTATAAAATCAAAATATCAATCAGCTCTGAAAAATGTTGGAGAGGCTCTGCCTCCTACACTATCTATCAAATATTCCCCCAAGATTTAATTCTTTATGTAAAAATAAACAAGTACATTCTTATTAGTATGCAAATTTGCTTTTGTCTTTAATAAATTATAAAAACATATATATACCAAAAATTGTTTTAAAATAGATTTCTTTGTGATTTATTCTCAATAAATGTTTTATTTGTATGCCTATTTTATATATCTATGTACCTAGAAACAAGTAAAAACTTCTTGGGTGAAAAGGGATCGAGAATGGAAAAAGTTTAAGAAGCCCTGGTTTAGACTACTAGGCTTCTAAACTACATCATTGACTTTGGCCACCCTTCTACCACTTTCTCCATCCTATTTCATAGCCAAAGGGCCTAAGTAATTTATTCAGTCAAAAGATCTTGCCCAGGGTTTTCAATTTTATATCCCATTAGTGTACTGCTTAATTCTGTATGCTTGCAAAGTACAGTAGCAGGATTTAGTGATTGCTTTAAACTTGGAACTGCCTGTGAAGATTTTGATGATTTCCTAAGCATCTTAATGCTATAATAATAATAAATATATAAAATGAGGAAAAGATCACTATAACATTTCTCTGTGTATATGTAGGCCTAATGCTAGATTAAAATCTCATCTTTTTAATGAACTTATATCAGTACACTTTTATGTTTAAATGTATTAGATAGTGCTTTTGTAGGTAACAAACTGAAAGAAAATGAAAAGGTAAGATCGGATATATCCAGTTTGTGTCTACTCTAGTTTGGAGAAGTTGTTAGTATATTTTTCACATTTGGAAATGACATTTTTTTTTTTTAAGGGTCTTCATTTTTTTTTAAATTTTTTAAAAAACTTATTTATTTACTTTTAGTTTACCACATTCAGTTGCACAATCCCTTGGGTTCCAAATTTCCTCTCCTCCCTTCCATGGTGGCATAGGTTGTACAAATACTTTCACATTAAACATTAATCGAGTTGTAAAGAAGAATTATAACCAATGGAGTGAACAACAAGAAAGAGGGAATGAAACAAAACAAAACACAAAAGAGAGAGAGCAAGTAGTTTGCTTCAATCTGCATTCAGACTCTGTAGCTCTTTCTCTGAATGTGGATATCCTTTTCCATCATGAGTCTTTTGGAGTTATCTTATAACCTCACATTGCTGAGAGGAGCCCAGTCTATCAATTTAGTTGTCACAGATGCGATGTGTCTGTAATAGTGTACAAAGTTCTCCTGGTTCTGTTCTCCTCACTTGGCGTTAGTTTATATAAGTCTGGAGATGACATTCTTAATGCTCTTATGAAAATAATAAAATCATAAATGTTTTATGTGTATATATACACACTAGTGGCACAGTAGTTAGAGTGCAAGACCTGGAATCAGGAAGACTCATCTTCCTGAGTTCAAGTCTGGCCTCATATGTGTGTAAACAAGTCACTTAACCCTGTTTGCCTCACCTATAAAATGAGCTGAAGAAGAGAATGGCAAATTGCTCCACTAATCTTTGCCAAGAAAACCCCAAAATGGGGTCACAAAGAGTTGGACAAGGCTGAAACTACTGAACAAAAGCACAGATAAAGGTCATGTATACATGTGGCATACACACACATGCATTTTGTCTTGCTGCTAGACTTCAACGACTGGAGGAGAACTTAGCTTAGTTCTGCCTCACTTAAACTTAATTGACCCACAAAGCAAGACAATCGTCCTCATGTTATTGGTCCTCCTTGAGAACAAAGGACAAACAACAACATATATGTATGTGTGTGTAAATATATGCACATGTCCTATATATGTAATGTAATATATATGCATGCCCTGTGTGTGGATGGATACACACACACACACACACACACACACACACACGAACTCATGCATGCACGCACACACACAGACAATGACAACCACCACCACCACCACTGGCAGCAGGATAGAGTGCTGGGCCTGGAGTCAGAAGTGATCTTTGAGGTCATCTAGGCCAATTTACTCATTTTCCAGGACCTTCACATTAATCTAGCCCAACTCTTCATTTTGCAAATGAGGAAACTGAGGTCTAGAGTGTCCAAAGTTACACAAGGTTTTACATGGCAGAGCTGGGATTCCCCGGTCTTTTGACTGAAAATCTAATTTCCTTTCTCCACTGTTCCAGGCTGACTCCTCACTGGAAGCATGATTTCTCATGGTCTAAGACAATACCTTGAATTAACATAATTAAGAGTTACAAAATTAAGTTTAATAAAGTCTACAATTGTAAGACACTGTACAGAATGAAAAAAAGTAATACTAAAAAATATGTTAACTTCTAGAACTGCCAAGAACTTATTTTTTTAAATTCCTCTGTACTTTAAAGTCACGATTCTGGCTTAGGGAAACTTTTGAAGGCCATAGTTTCTAAAACACAGACATCAGAGTTTGATGAAGAGCAAAAAACAACTACAGCTGATGTTAGGTTTAAATGTAACATTTCCTCATTTAGAGTCAGTGCAGAGGACCAAATATGGTCCATGGAGTGAGCAGTCCTTGGTACTATTCCCAGGGTCTCTGATTGTGTAATCTTGGGCATTCTACTTTACATCTATTTCCCAAGCTCTATAGTAAATATATAAGACTACCTTGCATAAAGGCATATGGTGAGACCTAAGGAGATAATGTCTGCCAAGCATACTGAGTTTGTCAGAAAAAGACAGTAGAGAGGTAAATGATGCTAAGACATAAAAGTGTGTGTTCCCATTATCTGACAAATATTTGGCTTTATGTCAAAAGATCAATCATATTATGATGTGATACAATCAAAATACCACCAAATGCTTTATTATAGCTTACATTTTAATGTGTTTTTCATTTTTCCTTAAATATCTCAAGCACATTATTTTTAGTTAAGTGTATCTTAGTCATATTTAAAGATACTATACTTAGACATCTATAACAATGCTTTCCAAGTTCTTTTGATCATATGCCCTGATGGTAAAAAAAAAACAAATAGAGAATACTTCCTTAATATCTGTATATTTATTTGTTTCTGTTATATATATTATGCACTAATAATTATAAACATTATACAACTTACACACACACACACAAATAGAAAGTTAACAAGAATGAGATCAAGACGAAATCACATTTGATCTAGAACAGCGATTCTCAACCTGTGGGTTGCGACCCCTTTGGGGGCCAAATGATCCTTTCACAGGGGTCGCAGAGGTCACCTAAGACCATCTTAGGAACTGAGACACCACACCTCTATCTGTCTTCAGGCGGGTCCGCCCACATGCAGATACACCCACATAGAAGTATTAAAGGGTTGAGACATTAGGAAGGTTGAGAACCACTGACTAGAGTCAAGAGGGGGCCGCTAATGATTTTCCTGAAATGCAGGTCTAACTACGTCACTTTGAGTAGGAAAGTGAAGTGGTTAGACTTGCATTTCAGGAAAATCATTTTGGCAGCTGTGTGAAGAATAGATTGGAGTAGGGAAAAATAATTTGGCAAGGAGAAAAATTAGAAGGTTGTAGCAATCCAGGCAAGAAATGATAAGAGCTTGAACTGAATGAGTGACAATGTGGATTGGGATAGGAAAAATGTGAAAACAGAAACAAGATTTGGCTACTGATCTGCTATGTGTCTAATAGTTGTGCAAGGTAGAAGGTGCTTCTGCTAATGAGCATGGCCACTGTTCCCTCATTCCTTTCTTTTTTTTTCCCTTAATTGTGATCTTTCTCTCTAGTTACCTACCTCTAAGGAAAGTAGAGGGGTATGGGTCTCCTTAAAGAATAGAAAGACACTTCATCCAAAGGCAGCAACTCCTGCTCCCATTTACCAAATCTCCTCCCATCACACTGTTGGCTCCTTTTCCTTTACCTAGAGGGATCCAAGATGACCTTGATTCATTTTGTTCTTTGCTTTTAGAGAATTGAATGTTATGATTTCAATAAAAGTCTCTCTGGTTCCTTTCAAGCCCCCAGTTAGTAGCAGCCCCTAACAATTTTTTAAAAATGTATTTATTTACTTTTAGTTTTTAACATTCAACTTTATAAGATCTTGAGTTTTAAATTTTCTCTCCCTCCTTCTCTTCCCTTCCCCTTCCCCAAGACAGAATACAATCTGATATAGGCCGTACAAGTAAAATCATAGCAAACATATTTCCACATTAGTCATGTTTTAAAGAAGAAATAGAACCAAAGGAGAAAAAAAAACACAAGAAAAATAAAGAAAAAAATTAGTATGCTTCAATCTGCATTCAGATTGTTCTTTCTCTGGATGTGGATAGCATTTTCCATCAGGAGTCTTTAGGAATTGTCTTAGATCATTGCATTGCTGAGAAGAGCTAAGTTTATCAAAGTTGGTTATCACACAATGTTCCTATTACTGTGTGCAATGTTTTCCTGGTTCTGCTCACTTCACTCAACATCAGTTCATGCAAGTCTTTACAGGTTTTTCTGAAGTCTGCCTGCTCATCATAATATTCCATTACATTCAGATACCACAACATGTGCAGCCATTCCTCAATTGATGGATATCCTCTCAATTTCCAATTCTTGGCCACCACAAAATGAGCTGCTATGAATATTTTTGTACATATGGGTCCTTTCCCCATTTGTGTGATCTCTTTGGGATATAGACCTAAAAGTGGTATTGCTGGGTCAAGGTGAATGTACAGTTTTGTAGCCCTTTGGGCATAGTTCCAAATTGCTCACCAGAATGGATCAAAATATACTAATGATTTCTATCTCATCCATTAGGCTTACATTCCAAGTCCTTGGGCAAAAGAAAAATTATAAGTAGAGGTGGGACATGGGAAAGAGAGAAGCTAAAGATGATACCAGAGTTTTAAACACACACACACACACACACACACACACACACACACACACATACACACATGCGGCATCTAAAATGAAAAGAGGAAGGGTGGGATTCTTACAACAAAATGATCTAGAAGTAGGGAGTGGGGTTAGAGTTCTGCCAGTTGCATCTGAGCAGCTTCTATGGGTGGCTGATGCCTGAAACTGATCTACTTTTTAAAAAGTGTCCTGCAACATTTGTCTTTTGCAATTGTGAGGGGTCCCACCTTATGTGGCTCACTACAAAACTAAAATTAACCCATCAAATTCTTACCTTCCTTCATTAATTAAAAGGAGACAAAATAAATATGCAGTCTAATAGATCCTTGGCATACGGAGGCAACAAAGCCACCTTTAGTACCTGGTAGACTTGGAGGGCCACAGGTGGGATGGGGTACACAGCTGGTCTGCAATGTCCTATCAAGCTACAACCTTGAACTCCAAAGAGGCATCCTAGAGGAAAAGAAAATCTACAAATTCACAAATACATTGTCTTCCATTTAGTGTGTCAGGGGCTGGGCTAAAAGAAAGGAAGAAGAACAAATGGCTAACATAAGAATTATGCCTAGTCTGATTTTTTTTTCTTTGAATGAAGCAAATTGTCATTAAAGAGCTACAGTCCCCTCTACATGTTTTCCTGCTTCCGATCTACTACTGCCTCCAGCTTTTACATAATATCCTTAAGCTAAGACAATTATTATCTCTATTATCTGGCAAAGGGTCATAAATTCAGAGCTGAAGGGATCTTTTAAAGTCCTTATGTATACCTTATCCATCTTTATCTTCTGTATTGTTTTCTGGATATTCTCTCTTTGTTTCCCTCAAACAGTAGAGTATGCTAAAAACACATTTTCTTTCCTCAACTTTGTTCATTTTCTCTTCACCTATTAAGCACTTACCCATGGCATGTTCCACCCCACCCTTCTGGAACCTGGGCTCTATAGGAATTGGTGATTGCATTAGGGACCTATCTTTGGGGGAGCTCTCACAGTTGCGAAAATATTCAGAAATCTGATATCCAAGAGCTGACATTTATTCATGTTCCAAATGTTTCCTTTATTTTTTTATTTTTTTTACTGTTTGGAGGGGGGAAGGTAGGGCAATCGCCCAAGGTCATATGGCTAGTAAATGTTAAGTGTCTGAAGTCAGATTTGAACTCAGGTCCTCCAGACTCCAAGGCTGATGTTCTAATCACTGTGCCACCTAGCCGCCCCAATTTTTTTTTTAATAAAGGGAAAATTTTGAATTAAGTTTTAATTGTCTGGTTCTTTTCCCTATTTGATAAATAAACTTTTGCCACAGATCCAACTGGCTCATAATTGACTTATCTTGGTGAGAGGCAAGATGGTATGATGAAAAGAGAATTGGCATTAGAAACAGAGGCTCTCTACCTCAGTTACTTGTGTGATTTTGGACAAATCACTTCATTTCTTAGAGCCTCCATTTCTTTTTTTTTTTT
>CM053587.1:171505287-171516169 GCA_028646515.1 Pseudochirops corinnae | reverse complement strand
TTTCCATGTTGTCATGTAACTAGTTCATCTTTGATAGGTACCTTATGATTTCTTTTCCGTGTTTGTCTTCTCATGCTTCTTGTGTTGGAGTGTCAAACTTTCTTTTCAGTTCTGGTTTTTTCAGCAGGAATGTTTGAAAGCCCTCCACCTCATTGAATGACCATATTTTTCCCTGGAATACTATGCTCAATTTTGCTGGGTAGGTGATTCTTGGTTTTAATCTAAGCTCCCTTGATCTCTGGAATATCATATTCCAGGTCCTTCGATCCCTTAATGTAGCATCTGCCAGATCCTGGGTTATCCTAATTGTGTTTCCACAATATTCAAATTGTTTCTTCCTGGCAGCTTGCAAGAAGGTATGAACTCTTATCTCCTGTTGCTGATGTATACTGTGTATAAGGAAAAACCCAGAGAGGGAGAGCTAGATCTTCTTGAAGCAAGCTTCTTGGAGGCAGAAGCTTCTGCTGTCGGGGAAGCTGAAGAGGAAAGCCTCTTCCCCAGGCTGTAATGATTTTGATTTTGAAAACCTGGATGGAGTGATTTTGATTCTGGGAAGCAGCTGAAACTTCTGATGAGTTTAAGGGCCAGCTAGAGCTGCTAAAGATTTCCAAAGGCCAGCCAGAGCTGCTGAGGATTTCTGAGGGCCAGCTGGAGCTGCAGAAGACTGAAGAAGCATGACTGTGATGCTGGTACCTTGTATGAACCTGTTTGTGGCTTTGTTGAGCCTTGACTTCCCGGGAACAGAGACAGTAAAGGATCTGAGATGGACTGGACACTGTGAGCTCCAATGTGGAGCAGGAACTGCATGGAGAGCTGGACAACAACCTGGGTGCTGTCTGCCTTTGAATCCAGGTGATAGTTTGGTGAATCCAGGTAGGATCTGGGACCATGGAAGGGGATCCAGGGAATCTGAGAAACCATCCTGAGTCAAGCTGAAAGAAGACTTTACTTAGATACTATGTACTGACTGAGAAATTGTAAATTTACTGGTGACCTAGGGGTGGAGGGTCAGTGTATTTTCTGATGATTGAATAGTGAATGATGAAAGATGATAGAATGACTGAGTTGATTGAATGATTGATTGACTAAATGATTGTACTTAGTGACTGATGACTGAATGAATGACTAATTGAGTTAACTTAGCATGCCTTATGATTGGAGAACTTTGACCACTGTACTTTGTGTCCCTTGAGGAGTCAAACCTCCTCAAGGATGATTGAATGATTGAGTTACTAAGTGGTTGTTCTTTGTTGAAAACTTTGTGATCACTGTGGTGAAAACTATGTGGCCATTTTCTGTGATAAGTTGTTGTGAAAGCTATATTTTGATTTTCTGTGATAAGTTGTAACATTGTGAATGTTGTACCTTAATTTACTGTGAATGTTATGCTTTGATTTGTTATGGAATAAATAGAGTGTTCACTATCCTGTGTAATCAGAACCTTAAAAGCTGTTCACAGTAGCATTCTTCTGGAAAGCTGCTTGTGCTTAGCTTTACAGAAGTGAAGATTAAAAAAAAATTGAAAAAATGCTTATACATGTTTCATCTGTTGTATAACAGAGTTAAAATCATAGTGATTACTTTATTTTCCAAAATAATAATGAATACACAAAATGCAAAGTATTACCAATCAGTGGTCAAGTCTGCTGACAGGTCTTAACAAGGAAGTGATGGCAGGAGAGCATGTTGCTCATAGTTGGGAAGTCTAGCATGCATTGGCAGGAATATGTGTTTAATGACTTGTTTACAATATGATATTATATGGTTACATGATGCAATATTGACTCATCCAAATTTCAGTGCAAGAAAAAACACAAATTTGTAATAAATTATTAAATTTTAGATGTGTCATTTAAAAAAATTATATTTTTTAGAAATGATGCAAATTTAATATAAGAAAGCTTAAAATGTTAAAAAAAAAAAAAGTAGAATTGCAGTGGCATGCTGAGTAATTTTTTTTGAGAGGGGAGAAGAGAGCCATAGTCCAAATAAGTTTGGGAACCTCTGATCTAAAACAACAGGGAAAACATCCTCCTCTGGAAAGTCTTGCACCAGATATCACTTAACACCAGAGAGACTAGGGCTAGGCAAAATATCTCCTGACCAGTTTGACTCATCTTCCACTCATCTTCCTTATCTCCCTTATGAGACAGGAAATCTTAAATGAGACAAGTAGCTCTTAAAATTAGGAAACTTAAATTCTTACAAAGTCTACTACTGAGGTCTGTAAAATTAAATCCAAATCTGATCCACAGATATTGATTCCAGTGGTTAACTAAAACTTTTAACCATTTGTCAAATCCTGAAATAAATCAAAGTCATGAGTTGAGGAATAAAGTGTTTTCAATTGAGATAACGGGGTAGCAAACCTACCACCCTGGGTGATGTCTTATGAGTGCAGAGTACAATGAATTTCCCAACCCTAAGAACCAGGAAAAATGTTTTTGTACTTTTGGAGAAAGGGGGGAGGAGGCAAGGTCTGGTCGTGAAACACCAGTGGCTCTTAGCAATCAGGGCAAGGAAAACCACTTTGTTCCAGCTGTTTTGTGCTTTATGCCATGAATCCCAATGGAAGGGGGCAAGGACATTAGGAGCTGAGATCTACCTTAAGCTAATTAAGTTCATTTACAAGGTAAAATCTCAGCCTCAAGGAGACTTAGGCTGTGGTTCAGTTTAACCTAATTAAGAGTAAATATCTTAAGAGTAGGAATGTAAAGACATTACTGAAATTCTCACATTAAGGGAGTGGCAAGTAATGTTACATTTGTATCAACAATTTTCTGTCATTATATCAATTTTTCTGTCACATATTCAATCAATAAACAATAATGTAAATTTCATGAACTACATAAAAGTTTACTAGACTGCTTCTATAAGTCATCAGATTTCCCTCATTTCAAAGCTTCATGTAAAAGTTAGATGACCGTTTATTGGTTGTATGGTGTTAAAAATTATTTTTCAAGTATGAAATAAACAAAATAATTGTCTAGTTCTCTTTCGTCTCTATGATTCTTTGATTCTGTACAATAGTTGTCAGCCCCAAGTATATTTTTCTAATCATTTTAAATTATTACTATTTCCTTTTCAAAGAAAAATTTTCTACTCAATCCAACAATTTCCTCTATGTAGTCTCTTTCATTGATTTACTTTTGTAGTTTTAGCCAGCACTAAACAACCCCCTCATTTCTATTTTTATTCATTAGCTCCCTTTAGATTCTAGAATTTTTGTTCCTTCAAATAACACAGAATCAGAGAATTTTTTGTGTGACAGCTCAGTGGCATTCTAGTCCAGTATAAAAGGAATCCCCATTAGAACACACCCATGTCTGTGCCTGAAGACTTCCAAAGGGCTGGGATACACCACCTTTTTAGGCAGCCCATTCCACTTTTGGACAACTCTAATCATCAGGAAGTTTTTCCTGATATCTTGTCTAAGTTTGTCTCTCCATAACTTCCTCAATCTGTTTCAGTTCCCTCATTTGTAAAATGAGAGTAATAATAGCACCTTATTTCCCAGTTATGGTAAGGATAAAATAAGATCCTATTTGTAAAACACTTTATAAAACTTAAAACACTATATAGCTGATATTAACAAGAGGCCAAAAATAATAACAATAATAACAACAACAAAAATAATTTTTCCTCTGAAGACTACTTTGGCAAGGCTCAGCCTGCCACAGGGCATAGAATTCCAAATTTAGAATCAGGAATACCAGATCCTGAATGCTGCTTCATTCATTTACTGACCCTAGTCAAAGTACTTTACATGCATTGGTTTCAGTTCCCTCATTTGCAAAATGGGCATAATAATAGTAGTACCTAAATCACAGGGTTGTTGCCAGTATCAAAAGACATAATAGATGTAAAACTTTTCACAAATCTTAAAAGTACTATGTCAGTATTTGTTTTTATCTTCGTTTGTATCCTGGAAACTTAAGTATGTTGTTTCATCATTATCATTCTCTTTTATATAGTTATTGTTTCTTTAATATTCATTAACCCACTCATTAATCAGGATGTCCTTTAAAAATCTCTGTTAAATTGTATATCATTTACTGGTTTTTCCTCTACTAATTACTATTATGTTGAAATTTTATGTGAAATTATATATGTCCATAGAGGACACATGTAACATTTCTATTTTTAAAATATTTATTTAAAATTTTTCTGTGGTTTATTATTTCTTTTTATAAGGTACCATATAGTGCTGGGAAGTGTGTATATTATTAATATTACCATCCAGAAGATTACAAGTTTTTAAATTCTAAATTCTCCAACACTTTGTTCATTTTATTTTTATTTTTGTCTTTCTGTTAGATTTTTCCAGCTCTAAGAAGAACATTAAAGTCTTCTACAATTTTTTTGTTACTTTCTGTCTTTTTGCAGTTCAGTTAACTTTTATAAATTTAGCTGCCATGCCATTTGTTGCACATATGTTTAGTACTGAAATAGATTCATTGTTTCTTGTTCCTTTAAGTATAATATAATTGGCTTGTTTAATCTCTCTTGATATGAATTTTTATTTTTGCTTCATCTGATAATAAATTTCAAACCAACATGCTTTTTTGGGATTGGAAGGAGGGATACAAATAATGCATAGTAAATTTTGTTCCAATCTCTCATTTTCATGCTGTACATCTCTTTCTTTTTATCTACGCTTTTTGTATGGAACACATTGTAGGGTTTTGTTTTCATATCTATTTTGCCATTCACTTGCATTTTATTGTATCCTTTAATACATTACATTTAAAATTACTACTGTTTTTCTTATGTTTTCCTTTTTATTTCTTTTTTTTAATGCTTTAAAAAAAACAATTTAAAAAAGTCTTCTTTTAAGCCAGCACTTTTTCCTGTGTTAATTAGCTATACTTAAACTACCATGAGTTTAGTTTGTTCCCACACTGTTTATTCCCTCTTCCCATTTAAATGTCTTCCTTATTCCAAATTCCTTGAATTCACTTAAATTGTTAATTTCTTTCTCTTATTTAGTTAGTTATCTATTTCTCATCTTAATTGACCATTCTCTGTCAAGAGAGTAGTTTAAAATCTTCCCTGTCTTCCTCTTCTCCAATCTCTTATTTTTGGTAACTTTCTTTTACAACTCATTTCCCCAAAAGTTTTCCTTTACATTGTCCTTCCTATTATTTCTCTTCCTTTCTAGTCTTTTCTGAATTTTATTTTCTGATTTACAAACTATTTACCCTTGGTCATCCCAGCTTTATTCCCTCTTTATCCTTTATGAGATTAAAGTTTCTAGATTGCTAGATTTGAACTTTCTTCTATCCAACCTTGGTTCTACTGACTTTGTAGAACTTACCCCATACTCACTTTTATTTTATTTTATTTTTCTGTATTGTCTCTTTAAAAAATTCAAGAGAAAATCAATGTCAGTTGGAAGGAATTACTGTGAGGCTTAGCCCCTCAATATAATCAGTATTTATTACAAATGCCATGTTCTTTTTCTTTTCTTTTCTTTTTTTAAAATTTTATACTCAAGGTCAGAATATAAATACAAAATAGAGAAAGGAAAAAAAAATATCATAAACTTAAATACTGGAACTTAAGTACAAAGAAAGAAAAAAAAGTGTGTTGTGTGAATAGCAGAACATAAGAGAAGATTCAAAATATGTAACAATACATTTTCATTTCAAGAAAATCTGCATGATAAATAATACATGTTGTGTTGAGAATTGTCCATCTTTGCTTCCTTGTAAGTTTTTCTTTTGTTATCTGCTGTGTACTTTTTTTACTTTGTTCTTTTTTTCCTTCCCCCCCCGAAGGCTACAATAAAGTTTAGATATATTTCTCTATAGCTATTGATATATACATACACATACATACACACACACACACATATATACATATAGTTTCTCAAACATATTCTACTCCTGATCTTTGTTTTTATGTTTGTACATCTCTTGTTTCTTATCCCTCCTGTCTCCTCTATTTTACTTCTACCTACTACCTTGCCCTCCTATTACTTGCCTACTTTCCTCCAAGGATTCTTCCCATATCCTTCCATTCCCATAGATCTAAACACCCTTCTATAACCCCCTTCTATCTATTACCTCAGCCTCCCCTCTAAAGATCCCTCCCTTGTCCTCCCCCCCATATCCCTACCATTTTATTTCTTCTGAATTTAGAAGACTTTTGTACTCTTCTAAATACACACACACACACACACACACACACATATTGTTCCCTCTTAAACCCATTCCCAATGAAAGTAGATTTCCAGGACTACCAGACATCCTCCCCAACCTAATTCCTCAGTAATCGATTCTTCCTCTTGTACCTCATATGTAAAAATTAATTACTCTTTTTAGCTGTTCCTAAATGGTTTTGCTTTTAAAATTCATATCATACTCAGGTTTACCACAATCTTTCTCATGAGCTACCCGATTATTAATAAGAATCTTAGACATACATTTTACATGTGTGTGTGTGTGTGTGTATAAATAGTCTGTCCTTATGAATCCCTTATAATCAGTCTTTGGCACGTACCTTATATTTCTCTTGGTTCTTGATTTTTTAAAACAAAGTCTTGAAAGTCTGAAAAATGTTAATTTTTTTTTCATTCAGGATAACACTTAACTTTGCAAGGTATGATATTTTCAGCCAGAGTCCCAGGTCTTTTGCTCTTTGATATATTGTCTTCCAAGACTTGTGGTCCTTTAATGTCTCTGCTGCTAGGTCTTTTGTAATTCTAATTGTGGCACCATGATATTTAAATTGTTTAATCTTGATGTTTTTAATATTTTATCCTTGAACTGGGAGTTTTAGAATTTGATTATGTTATTTCTATGAGTTTTTCTCATAGGATCTCTTTTAAGTAGTGATTAATGAATTCTTTTTTTCTATTTCTACTTTCCCCCCTTGCTCTAATGCTTTGCTTCTTTTATTTGGGGTGTTTGCAAGTCAAATAATCCATTCACCTCACTTTTCCTTTTTAACAGGGATGTTTCAAATGCCTTTCTTGTTGACTATCTTTTTAATTGATTATTAAGTTTAGATTTGCAATAGATGTAATTTTGGTTTGCAGCTTAGCTTTATAGAATTTGTTTTTTTTTTTTTTGATTTTTCAAAACTGCAGAATAATCCATTGTTATTCTCCTGGCCAATTTCAAAATTTGTTGTCTTTCATTGAAACTATAATTTAATTTGTTTTTGGAGCAGATACTTTCCCCCTGGCAGTGAGCTGTGAAATTTCTGAACTGATGCTTTGTTAATGGTGATAAAAAATTCTGAACAATTTTCTTATATTATTTCCAGGGTCATGTTATTAATTTTTTTGTATACAAATTTTTTATATGTTATGTTCTTTTGTGATACTTAGGATCCTTAAGTTACCTTTTCATGGCCTGTCTTCAAGGTCATTTGCTTTAGTTTTCATCTAATCCACGTGTTCTTTTAATGTTGGGACCATTTGCTTATCTTCTACCAAAATTTCCTCTATTTCAGTGTTTTTGTGTTCCAATCTATTTCTCTCTCTCATATAGCTTTAACTTCTTTGGAGAGATTTTCCATCATGTGTTCACACTTTCCTATTCTTCTAAATTCTTAACTCTGTGTGGTAAGCACCAATTTTGGACCTAATTTATCCTTAATTTCTTCTCATATGAATTAAATTTCTCTTTTGAGTCATTCTGGCTCTATTTTGTTCATCTGTGATCTCTGGGGAATTCCTGGTCTGAGTAACTTCTTGGAGCACCTAATGGACCCTACCTACCTGGTTTCCAGTTCCCTTTTCCTCAGGCAGACACTTGATTCCACCTAAGCTAGGTGCTTAGGAAGACATGTATATTTATATTTTCAGACTTGCCCTTCTCCTACAGCATGTGGATGGATAGGCGCTTGGGTTGTCATTTCTTGTGGAGTATATAGGTGGTGATGTTAAGGAAGAATAACTGCAACGACACCTGGGAGGTTGTGCTTGCTGAAGCTGGGTTGTTGTCAGATGGGGAGAGGTACTGAGTAAAAGCTCTGAGTATTAAAGTAGGGGATTTCTTTACATTTAATTTTTATTTTATTTTTTCTCAATTATATGTAAACAAAAATTTTAAACTTTTAAAAAAAATTGCGTTCCAAATTATCTCCCTATTTCCCTCCCCTCTCCCCTTCTCAGGAAAACAAGTAGAATTAAAACTCTAAAGACAATTCATTAAGAGTTTTGCCTAGGGGCTGGGGAGGGAGATGCTTCCTTATCTTGTGGAATCAATTGTTACTTTCTATGTTATATGTAATTTTTTTTTTGTTTTTTAGGTTTAGGGTTGAAGAGGTTTTCATATTCTATTTCACTTCTATTCCAGCATCTTGTTAATCACCTGACCTTGAACCTAATTTAAAATCAATTTTTATCTGTATCAAATGCATCATCTTCAGCAATTATTTTTAAAATGTTCCATCATTTCTTTTATCACTTGCCCATAGTCAATTTCATTATATAAATCTAAACTATAGTAAATATTGTGGCTATATATACACAGTACTATCAGTTAGTTGGTTTTGAATGAACTGACTAGTTAGTTCAAGCAACTTATTTTACTAGAGACTTGTCCTCTCACTATTTTGACCAGTTTAACTATACCAATGACTGCTCATCATCATAGTTTCACAGACCCTTAAGAGAAATAAAATTCCCCTCATCATCTGAGTGACAAAGGTGTGGGACAGAAACTTACACATCTGTTCAATTAACTATTGCAACATCAATTCAGCTTACACCTTTATTTCCAACTAGGTATTTCTTTGGTAACCTGATGCTGATTTAGTAGTGCCATCGAACAAACCATTCCTAATTATCTAAGGACAGACTCTTTAAAAAAAAAAAGAGCTGTGCTTTTCAACAAATGACTTGTTACTGATCTTAGTAGGGATGATGATGAGGAGGAGGAGGAGGAAAAAGAGGAGGAGGAGAATGGTGGTGGTGTGTAATGGTAATGAAATTTCAAGATCTCTTTGTATTGTTAGTCTAAGAGGTACTTAGCACCTAGTTTTAAATTAAGCCTCTGTTAATGAAACAGAAGGTGTGAACCCCTGTTGCTGATGTAACAGGAAGGGGCTGAATAGGGAGGAGCTATACTGTGTTTAAGGAAGAGCACAAGCTGGACAGTCAGAGAGAGAGAGAGAGAGAGAGAGAGAGAGAGAGAGAGAGAGAGAGAAAGAGACAGAGAGAGAGACAGAGAGAGAGAGAGAGAGAGAGAGAGAGAGAGAGAGAGAGAGAGAATTCCTTTCAGTGAGCATATGAAGGCTGGGCTGCTGCTGCTGGACTGGAACTTCTGTGGAGGAAGTTATTTGGATTTTGAGAATGGAGCTGCTGAGGATTTCTGAGGACCATCTGGAACTGCCAGAGGAAGCATGACTGTGGAGTCAGTACTTTGTCTGTGGCTCTGTTAAGTTTTCTCTTGCCAGGAACAGGGACTCTGAAGGATTTGGGATGGACTGGACACTGTGAGCTTCAGTGTAGAACAGGAACTGCACAGAGAGCTGGACAAGGAGCTGGGAGCTATCTGCCTTTGAACCTAGGTAAAAGTGTGGTGGATTCAGGTAGGAGCAACCTGCCTTGAATCAAGATGAAAAACCTTCTCTGTGGATACTGAGTAGTGACTGATAAAATTGTAACTTACTTGTGACCTAGGAGTGGATGGCCTGTGTATTTTCCTTAAGAGAGTACTGAGTAGTGACTAATATTGTAACTTAATTGCACCCCATGGGTGGAGAACTTTGACTATTGTACTTTGTGTCCCTTAAGGAGCCATTGCCTCCTTAAGGATGGGTGAATTAAGGATTAAGGAGGCTCTCCTCCTTAAGATTGATTGAATTAAGGACTTACTAAATGATTGATTGTCTAAATGAATGCACTTTGTTTAAAAGAAAACCATTGAATGGTTGAGTTACTGAATGACTGAGTTGCTAAATCATTGTACTTTTTTCAAAACTATGTGACCACTTTGGTGAAAACTATGTGGCCATTTTAGTAATAAGTTGTTGAGTTGTGACATGGTGAATGCTGTACCTTGATTTTCTGTGAATGTTTTGCTCTGATTTTTTACTGAATAAATAAAGAGTTTGCTATACTATATAATCAGAACCTTGAAATCTGTTCACAGCAGCAGTCCTCTGGAAAGCTGCTCATGTCTGGCTTTACATGGTGGTGGTGATGATGATAGTGATTATGATAATGGTGATGATACCTGTCAGGTAATTTAATAGATGGATAGAGACTAAACCTGGAGTCAGAATTTGAGTTCTAAACCTGCCTCAGACACTTATTAGCTGTATGACTCTGAACAAGTCACTTAATCTCTCTCAGTATCAATTTCTTAATCTCTAAAATAGGATATCAACATCAATCATCTCAAACAATTTTTGTGCCCTTAGATATGCTATAAAACTATTAAATAATTGTTATATAAGTGCTAGCTATTTTTACTAACTAATTTTATTCATTATTTTAAGGTTTGCAGAACACTTTCTATACACCAGTGGTTCTCAACCTTCCTAATGCCGTGACCCTTTAATACTTGTATGTGGGTGTATCTGCATGTGGGTGGACCCGCCTGGAGACAGATAGAGGAGTGGTGCCTTGGTTCCTAAAACCATCGGAAATATGTGTTTTCCAATGGTCTTAGCCTACCCCTGTGACCCCTGTGAAAGGGTCGTTCTAACCCAAAGGGTTGCGACTCACAGGTTGAGAACCGCTGCTATACACTATCTTGTTTGGTTCTTATGACAACTCTATAAGGTAGGTGCTATTACTATCTCATTTTATAGATAAGAATAAAAGTCTCAGGTTGTGGCTTTTCCAGAGTTATACAGTGAGGTAATATTCTAACCCAGGTATTTCTGAATCCAGGTATAGTATTCTGCTTTCTACAGGAAG
>CM053587.1:171482787-171500287 GCA_028646515.1 Pseudochirops corinnae | reverse complement strand
TTTGGTCAGCTTGTCTGTTTCCTTCTATTCTCTTCTGTGCATTGAAAAATTTTCAATGACCTTCTTTCCTTCCTTCCTTCCTTCCTTCCTTCCTTCCTTCCTTCCTTCCTTCCCTTTTTTGATAGTCCTACATATAACAAAATATGTTTAGCCACTCTCTGATTTATGGTCATTCCTCACTTTCCGGTTCTTTGACATTAAAAACAATAGCTACTATAAATATTTTTGTACAGGAAGATCTTACCTTTGATTTCTTTGGAGTATAAACTTAGTAGTAGTCAGTGGCAGTTAAATGATAGTGAGGCAGCTATATCAAAGGGTACAGATAGTTTAGTGACTTTGTGGGGCATAGTTCCAAATTGCTTTGCAGAGTTGCTGGGTCAATTCACAGCTCTACTAACAGTGCATTAGTATGCCTATTTCCTTCTCTCTTTAAAAAAAAAATTCAGATCTTTGTATATGTATTTGAGGAAGAGATGATTCCAGGACGCACTCACTCAATTATACAGGGGATTAAGTTAATGCATTTTAGTCTGAGTTATAACTTAAGAAAATGATGTATGATTTTAAGATTATTTAGTTAACATAGACAAATATGATAGAAAGTAACTGCACATTCACATTCTCCATTCCTCTTCTCAGAATCTTGAATGCTCTTGGACAAATTCACACAATCATACTTACTGGGTGCAGAATGTTATCTAATCTCAACTAAGTCTTCATTAGTGTACATGTTTTTCCATAGCCCCTACCATAATTATAATTTTTATTCCTTCCTTTGTTCCTTCCTTTGTTCCTATGTTCCTTCATTCGTTTGTTCATTCCTTCCTTCCTTCTCCTTCTCCTCCTCCTTCTCTTCTTTCTCCTCCTCATTCTCCTCCTTTTGTCTTCTTCTTGTTCTTGTTCTTCTTGTTCTTCTTTGTCTTCTCCTCCTTTGCCAGTCAGATGGGTATGTGGTAGAACTTTTGATTTAATTTGTACCATCTAATTATTAGCGATTCAGAGAATTTTTCCGTATGGCTGTTGATAGCTGCAATTTCTTCCCATTGAGATATACCTGTTCATACTGTTTGATCATTTATCTGTTGGGAAATCATTCTTAAATCTTCTATAATGGGAAGATTGACAAATGAGAGCTCCCTTCCATGAGGGCGTATATTTTAGGTGAGCTTTCTTTTAGAAATGCCTCATGAATCAGAATGAAAGAACTCATCTCCACTTGAGAGCATACATAGGCATCTTGTAACTGTTTCTTATCCACTTAGCAAGTTTTAAATAAAGCACCTTTTGGTTATCTGTGGAATCAGAACTGAGTATGCATTCAAAAAGTTCCAAGCAGGACCAATAGCTCTCTGTTTCTTGGTAGATATTGAGGAAGATGCATTGTAAGACTCTAGATGGGGAGAGAGATCTTGGTCTTTATCTTTCCACCTAGGCTATAACCCAGGATTGTGTGGCCCTGTGATCACTTCTGTTTCTGTTGTGTGTATTATTTCCCGCTCTTAGGCAAAGGAATATTACAGAAGAAATAGATTAGATTGTGACTTTGTGAGCTATGAAAAGCAGAAAGTATGAATTGCCAAAATTGTAGGAACTGGAATCCATTCTGAAGTTTGCCAGCAACTAAGCCAGAAGATACTTACTAGCCTGGGCAAGTCACTTAATGCTGTTTGCCTCAGTTTCCTCATCTGCAAAATAAGCTAGAGAAGGAAATGGAAAAGTATTTCAGTGTCTTTGCTGAGAATATCCCAAATGGGATCTCAAAGAGTTGGACACAATTGAAAAGTGAACCACAAAATAAGCCATAATTTATCTTTTCCTATGTTTGTTGTCTCAGTTTCTTTTTCTTATCTTATTGTTATAGCTAGCATAGGTGGCAGGTAGGTAGCTTAATGGATAGAGCACTGGGCATAGCGTTAAGAAGACATGAGTTCAAATCCAACATCAAGACACTACTAACAGTGTGACCCTGGGCAAGACACTTAACCTCTCTTTGCCTTAATCCGTTGGAGAAGGAAATAGAAAATTACTCCAGTATCTTTGCCAAGAAAACCCCATGTTCACAAGGAGTTGGATACAATTGAACTACTGAACAACAGCAATGATGCTGACTAACAACGAAGACAACAGCAACAACAATGCTAGCTTTTCTAGCATTATATTGAATATTGATGGTGATAATGGGCAGCTTTGCTTTATCCCTAATCTTACTGGAAATGCCCTTAGGCTTTCTCCATTAGTGCAATATTTGCTCTTGGTTTTAGATAGATATTGTTTATCATGTTAAGGAAAGATCCATTTTTTCCTAGGCTTTCTAGTATTCTTTTTTCCCTCCCTTTTAACAGAAACATATTTAATTTTGTCAAAAGCTTTCCAGCTCATTCAGTTTTTCTTCCATTGAAACAACTCTGAATGCCTGATATAATTTCAGTCTGGTCAGAAATGGACAATTTGACCATCTTTTTAATATATCATAAATTCTTTACTCATATTTCCATCAATATTTACTATTGGCTAAACTAGATGTGTTACCTGTGGGCACCACCCCTAGTTTACAAATGTTCCAAAAGCTAAATCTCAGTTTCTCTGGCAATCTTCAAAGTGGTTTAAAGTGCCTACATCTGAGCAATGATCAGAGGATTGAAACAGTGCTCACCATCAACCTTGAGCCATTACTCTTTCAACAGGAGTAAATGAAAGAAAGATTGTAGTCTGGGCTAACTTCCAGGGCCCTTTACACTAAATAATTGGAAAATATTTTTTTGCCAACAAGGGATTAAGGAAACTTCTTTTCTCCCACCTTTCTGTCCCCAACAACAACTCTACTTTGCAGATAGTTTGAAGATGTAGGGAAAGAAAATCTTTAAGGTAAAAATTAAAGAAAAATGATATAGCATGGTAGAAGAGAATCCTGACGTGTATCAGGAAATTGGAATGTCCAAGACAGAACACAGAGTGTAAAGGGAAGGAACATTGAAAATCTGATGTTAAGTTACAGGTATGACGCTCTTCTTACAGAGAAAGGAGCCAAATAATAATGACATGTATCCACAGCTATTATTGGGTGAGAGAACGTCCAATAAATGTAAGGTAAAGAAATGAGTAGTGGTAATTACTAACTCCCTGCTGAGAGGATGCCCAAGCTGCTATTTACTGCCCTGACATTCACAATTATTTTCCCATGGTATGTGCCTACTACTTGATAGAGAACTTAGTGAGATTTTTTTTTCTTTAGTACAACTAAATTTATTTTATATTTCTAATGTCTTCAAAAAGGTATAACTTAGGGGCACTAAATTTCCCTTTTTGCTACACTAAAAACATAGCTCCATTACAAAAACACCTTTATTGAACTCCAAATTTGGATAAACACAATACTGATGATAAAATGCTAGAGTTTCACATCATATCCAGTGGTGAGAATGCAGCAATGCCACAAACCAGAAGGTTTTGGAGACATTCCATGTTCTAAGAGGCAATTAATAGAACCAGATATCTGGAGGTCCCTGGCATGGACAACAATTGTATATACTTTAATGCAAAAGCAACGATCGTGTTACTGATATTCTTTGAATACACAAGAACTGACAAGACCATAAAAACTGAGATATATATTGGAGCCACTCTGTATCAGACTGGCAGAGAATACCCAATATGTCAGTCCAAATGATCTATACTAAACCTTTTTAAACCTAAAAACCACTACCACTCACTTTTGATGATTCATATGTTGACAAGTAATACCACCAGAAAGAAAGTACTGTTAAGAAGCCTTAAGAGTCTTAAGAAACTTAATGAATGGGGTAAAGGTAATGTTCTGATTACTGTTTCTGATTGAGGTCATTGATCTAGAACTTGAAGAGATCTTAGAGGCTATCTGGAACAACCTCTTCATTTTACAGATTAGGAAACTGAGGCCCAGGGAAGTTAAACAATTTGATCAAGATCAAATATGTAGTAAGTGTCAGAGGCAGGATTTGAACACAGGTCAATTCAGAAAAAGAAAGGCAAATTAGAGAAGTGAATGATTGGTTAAGGCAATAGTGATTGAGAAAAGGATTTGAATTTCTGGAACATGACAAAATATAGAAATGATGTACTCTTGACTAGGGATAGAATCTATCAGAAGAGGTCAGATAAAATATATATTTGTGTGGAGTCTTGTAAGTCTCATCAAAGAGTGGAATTGGTTTTCTTGGCATCCATTGTTGCTTGGTTGATAGAGAACTCGCAACAGAGTCAGGAAGACCTGGATTCAAAACCCACCTTTGACGCATACTGACTGAGTGACCCTGAGCATGTTATTTAATTCCTTAGTGTTCTAGGCAATTTGATAAAAGTATAAATTATAGAGAAAGTGCCAAAATGCTTTGGTAAAGAGTTTTTCATCTCCTCAAATTCCCTCTGTCAGTAAAATCCAAAATCTACATTCAGTCCCTATCTCCAGACCCTTTCTTGGCATCATATAGATTGAGACTCATGATTGAAAATGATGAAATCGTGCTGTAGTCTGGTGTTGTTCCTGTTGTTATTGGTTGGGCATGACCCATATGGTTGTGCTGACACAGAGCACGTGGGCCTTGTCTTCTCATAATTATTAGTTTTCAAAAAGTTATAGATCTTAGATATATTTTGAAAATAAGAAAATATCAATTAGAAATGTCTGCATAAACCCTCAAATTGATTTTAATACCTAAATACCAATTTTAGAAAATGTATTTATCACCTGTAGTGAATTATTGAGTTTGGTGGAGGAAGTTAAGGTTCTTTACAAATGGCTTATGTTTAAATTTCAGGGAATGGTTCTTTGGTGTAAATTGGTATAATGTCTGAGAATTCCTGATGATCAGTAGGCTGTCTATAATGAAGCAGAGTCTATATTGCTGTTTAAACTTATGCCCAAGTATTTCTCACGGCTACACATGTAGATTGGTTTCTTATAACTATGATCATTAAAAAAAAATCTATTTATGTAGGGCCAGCATTGAAATTAGAGAGAATACCTAAGTTTCCTTTTAACTCTTAACTTTCTATGTATCTTTATTCAGTCTATACTAAAAAAAAACAACAACCCTGCTACTAGGATTAAGTTCTAAAACATGGATCAGATCGAAGATAAGGATTATTTATCTGAACTTTCAATTTTGTGAAGAAACATTCTGGTGGATACCATAAAATCAGATGAGACTTCATTAAGTTTTCTTGTTAAATGGTTGTTGAAGAATACTCTGTTGGACGGGATAAAAACTCTTTCAGAAATCAGTTCTGAGGAACTTTTGCTAAAGATGTTTGTGTCAGAGGCAATTTATAGAGGTGGATGGCTGCTGGGAGTTGCCAAAGGGAAGTATTGTATTTAAATTCAAGTAATATCTAGCTAGCAGCTTCTGCTGGAGATACCTGCTGGGAGGATGAAGGTTTCTCTCTTTTGCAAGGAGTAGAAAGTTACCTCCTCCTGACTGGAAAAATTAGATGGGGTTTTTATGTTCTCAACAGCATCATGCCGCTGTATTCCTCAGTCCCCCTCTTCTTTTTTTGACTTAATGGAAGGGATGAAAATGGGTCTCTGATGAAGATGAAACCCATGGGGTTTCCACAGTAAGTTGTAAGGGAGGAAAGTCACAGGAATCTCTCTTATAGATGAAGTAACTCACACCCAGCTGTGACAAAGTGGGGCATCTCAAGGGCAGCCCCAAAACAAAAGGACTCCTGGCTAGGTTGCTTGTGTGGGCTAACTTAACTAGGATAGCAAGGGGAGAGATTTTTCTTCAGCAGACAGTGACCTTGGATCATTATTTCCTCTTATCCAGTGATTCTTCTTTTTCTTTGAACACAGAGCAATCTGCCACATAATCAATTCAAATGTACCACTAATCTTTCTGTGGGAATTTAAGCATAAAAAGTTAAGATGTCTGTAAATAACAATAGTTCACATTACATAGCACATTATAATTCACAAAATACCTTATATCTCATTTCAACTTCATGGCAATCCTTTGAGGTTAATAGCATAAGCATGAATATTGGCCTCGTTTTTCAGATGAAGGGACTGAAACTAAGGGACATTCAGTGATTTACTGAAGCTCAGAGAACTGGTGAGCAGAGAATGACAGAATCAGAACTTGAATTCAGATCCAGTGACTTCACATGTAGTATCACTTTGCACTATACCTTATCATATTATTCAAAGGTAAGTGATTCATTTATTCCTATTTGATTGTGGTTTTAAATATTAAATTTAACTTTGTAAGCTTTACTATTTAACAAAAAATTGAAAACCACATTCCTATTTTTTATCAGAGGTACATCTATGGATTAGTCTGGGAGTCTGGAAAATGGCATGGGAACAGATCTATGATTTCTTTGGTCAAGGGTCCTGAGAAAGAACCTTCTATCCTTTACTGATGCAAGTTGGCACGTTCTCAGCACATTCTGGTCACTGAGAGGTTAAATGATTTACCCCAGGGCACACAGTCAGCGGTTCTAAAAAGCAGTACCTGAATCCAGTTCTTGGCTCAAAGGCTAGTTCTCTATTCACTATACCACACTGCCTCCTTATCATGGAAAATGTGGCCAGACTAAGATTATCTGGGTCACAAAACCCTGAAATCAATAAGAATTTAAATTTTTTATTGCATAGTCTCCAGTTTTTTTTCTCTGGCCTGGTCATCTTCTTCTGGTTGCATTACTATGGCATGTGGGTTTCATGGGGATGATGTGTGCCTTGAAGGAGACAGAATACATACTCTAGCCTCTTTTTTCCCTACCTTTCTCCAAGGAAGACTTGAATTCCTTCCAGGAGGGGAAGCAGGAATTTGGTATTGGAGTTTCTTCTCATAGAGAGCAGTTACTGGACCAGAATTATATCTATCTGCCACCTTAAATATTATTAGTCTAGGGAATGTGAGTTTCAGGTTCAATCTAACTTCTGATTAGCTTTTCAATATTGAAGATTCCAAGCTTTGTATAAAAGACTTGATTAGTTTTCCACTGAATTCCCGTTCCATGATGAACACACATAGCACTTAGCCAAGGAAACTAATTTATCCAAATTAGTAGCAAAACAGAAATCAGAGACAGTATATATAGGAGAATTTGTACCAGACAATATAATGAAGGAGATCTCCCATTGGGAGTGAGGTAATTCAACTCAACCAAGAGAGAGATTTCTAGATCTCACCTAAGGAAAAGTTCCTCCTAAATCTCTAGTATAGCAAGCTGGGGATTGTTGGTTGTTGTCCTTCATTCTCAGAGAGGACCCAAATGACATCACTATGCTAAAGTCAAGTTTCAATGTGTTTGACTGTGGCTGATCAGACCAATATTGAAGAGGGATAAGGCATGGGGGATTTCTAATGAAGTCCTTTCTAGATTTGTTGTCGTCCGAAAGAATTACTGGACTCAGCTGTCCTTTGGCAGAGTCATAAAAGTTTATTGTTATACTGGGGAAAGGGCTGCAAGCTGAAAGGGATTTAAGACAAAATTATAAGGTTATGCTTTTTAGCGGGCAGGGGGAGATAGCAAGAAGACCTGTAAAAGGGGAGGGTTTAGTGTGACGCTCTTCAGCGGGCAGGGGTTGTGATAGAGAAAGCCTGCAAAGTGCTGGGGATAGGGATGTAGTTTTTAAAGACATAAAACTGTTAGTCAAAGGTTCATTATGCTAACGAGGTGGGCAAAGGTGGGGTTAGGGAGGAGTCTAGGAGTGGTTAAATGTTTAAAGGGCCATGCATATTTAATATCAACTGCGCTGGCAAATTACCCATAATTCACTGGGAGAAATCTGATGGGAGGGGGAGGGAGAGGTGTGGTTTTTGCCTTGACATGTCACTAGGTAACTTTCTGGTCAAGGATGAATGACGTAAGTCCAATATGTCTGCTGGGAGGATAGGCTTGTTGTGCCAAGTTTGGAAGCTAGACTGATTAGAGACCATCTTAGGAGGGAGTTATCTCCTTGATAATGTTGTTCAAGGTTTCTAAAGCGCAGCTGGCCACTAAGAAAAAAGGGGTTATGTATTTCTCTAAGAATACTTGAGTGATTGATTCATGGGAAACTATCTAGCAGATTGCTAGCTTGGGAAAAGACTTTGAGTCTGGGTGCAGGGGAGAGGCAGAGTTAATGCCTTTATGGCTGAAGGAAAGTGTGACTTTTACAACTTAATGGCACTGGCTTGTTACAAACTGATGTGACATACACAGTTACCCAACCACAAGTGAGATTTTTACAAACTGGGGTACAAAAGCCCCAGAAAATGATAGAGGCATCACTTCAATATGAGCTAGGAATGCTTTACCACAGGTTGGGCACACATAGTCTGAGTGAAGATTTGGGGTGGATTCTCTAAATTTGCACATCCTGCATTTCCTTTGAGCTGTTTCAATTCTACTTTGCTCATAGAGCACAGCACCTTCTCTGATGAGGGCACGACGTGCTGAGTAGTCCTGTGCTAGTGTTTCTGTCACTCAATCAACTCCAAAGTTCTTGAGAGAGACCTTGAGAATGTTCTTGTATTGCTTCTTCTGACCACCATATGAACACTTGCCTTGTGTGAGTTCTCTATAAATAGTCTTTTTGGCAAGTGTATGTTTTACATTCAAACAACATGGCCAGCCCATTGGAGTTGCACTCTCTGAAGCAGAGTTTGAATGCTTAGCAGTTTAGTTTGGGTAAGGGCCTCAGTGTCTGGTACCTTATCCTGCCAGGTGATCTTCAGAATCTTCCTAAGACAATTCAAATGGAAGCAATTCAGTTTCCTGGCATGGCGCTGGTACACTGTCCAGGTTTCACAGGCATACCACAATGATAGAGACATGATGAAGATTGCCTTTTCCTCTCATACCTTCTCAGAGTCTTTTCCTTCAATAACCTGAGGTGGGGTTGGCCTTTTCCATTTTCCCTCTTGAAGATGGAAGTCAGAAACACCTGAAGCAACTTCAGAGGCCCATGAAGCTTGAAGACCTGACAAAAAGTGAAAAATCCTCTTCTTTCCAGCTCTCATTGACTCTACTTTCCTCCTCCTGAAGGACAGGGCACTTGGCTCCCACCAATAAAGAGAAAATCCCATACTTTTGGATTTTGGGGCTCGAGTTATAGCAAGCATTATCAGAACTGTTACAAGCCATATGATTATAAATCACTGAATTTCTCTGCACCCTACTTGCTTCATTTTTAAAATGCGAGGATTTGAAATAATGAGCTTTGATGCCTCTTTCAGCTTTAATGACCTATGAATGCTGAGGTGAGTTATTATTAGTATTATTATTATAGTTCCTTGAACCCAAGTTCTGACTCCAGGAATAGACTAATTTTAATTGGCAACTAGAAAAAATGCAAAGGTGATCCATAATAAGGTGACAAACCTAGGGGAGAAAATGACATAAAGCTATTTAAAATTGTTTCTTAAAAAACAAGATTACATAATTTTCTCATAGATTTTTCTTTGGAAATGCAGAACATAATGTTAAGACAATAAAATATAGAAAACAGGAAACTAGCATTTAATGTTGCCATTAAATGGTCATTAAGATTTGGAGCAGAATACAAAGAAGCAGTGAAAATGGTCGATGGATAATTAAGGTCTTTTGTATCATTTTACTAAAATCATATAATCTAAGGTGCTGCGTGTCTACATTACTCCAAAACAGCCAACCAAATGTAGCCACATCTAGTCACAACTGTATGTCAAATACGAGATATTTAAACAGAAAAGGTATGATACTGAGAATTTTTCAAGAGGTAAAAAATGGTGATAAAATTTTTGTCTATGCCTAACTGATAGTTAGCTTTATACGAGTCGTGACTTTGAAAAGTTTCACTAGGCTAGCCACTTTGCTAAGGTATTAATTAATCATGACCTATTTTTTTTAAATTAAATTTATTTGTTTACTTTTAGATTTCAACATTTAGTTCCACAATCCCTTGAGATAATCATGGCCTATTTAAAGATGGTTTGGCTTTTGGGGAGCTTCTGGCTTTGATTATAATGGGGCAGCAGATTGAAATCCAATGTGATTGTCAGGTAGAATGGGCTTCCAACAAAAGTGAGCTGACATGGCCATGGTGGTATTTGGAAGTCTGGGTTGTCTTCCTCTTGTGCAGATTCTCCCTGACTTTCAGTAGCATTCTACAGCATAAGAGGACATCCAGGGAATGTCTCTGGTGTTGCATATGGGTCTCCTGGGGAACACTCATAGAGGTGCTACTTATGTTGTGACTCACAGGGACAAGCAGGGGAGGGATTGAAACAGCAAATATCAGGACATTTAGATAATGATGACACAAATAGCCTTAGACTCAGCTGTCTGCTGCCTGTTGGAAGCTTCCTAACATACCTTACTTCTTTCCTTTAGAAAATGCTTAGGATGTACTTTGTAAAACTGAAACCACTATGTAGATGAGAGCTATTAGCATGCAACAGCTTCAGAGGTCATGGTCTTTGACATTAAAGACCATAATAGTAGAACAGAGATATAAATTAAAATATCTTGTCAAAGCTAAGCTGCGTTTTATGGTGTGTGGTAAAACAGTTTTAAATTTATTCTTATCATCTCCTATGTATTTTACATATCAATACACTATATTTTGATCATTTAAGGAATGGTCATTGCTGTCATACTCTTTAAACCTAATTGGAATCTAATTTTTCCAAAGATTTCTATTAAAAAAACAAACAACCAACCAAACAACATAGGACTACAGAGAGAGTTAAATATTTAATCAGGCAGAGAAAAATCTACTTTGTTAAATATGATACTGAGTTTATTCCGTTGGGGAATTCTATGCATGGTATTCGAAGCACTTTTACTACACCCAGTAGGGTATCATACATTGATCCTTTGGTGGGATCCATGATTTCATAGACGTGATTACTCCCTCCATCAGTTCAGATCCCAACTTATCCAGGTCTTCTAATTCTGTTCAATTGTTATCCTCGTCTTCCCATATATCCTCTTTAGAAGATCTAACTGAGATATTGGAGGCTATCTTTAGGGAGTTTCTATCTTTCATGGACACCTGTGGAACATTCAAGTTGTCCATTTGTTATCCTTTGCTCTTGTTACATGACCAACTGACTTCTAATTTCTAATTATACATTCTCATGGACGATATTCTTATTCTCAAGAAGCAGCATGGCATAAAAGATAGAGAGCCAGCCAGGGAGACCTGAGTTCAAGATCCACTTTTGACATATACTGGCTCAGTGACCATGGGTGAGTCACTTAACCTCTAAGTGCTCTAGTCAACTCTCTAAGACTATAAGTGGAAGAGAAAGTGCTAGTTTGCATTGTGGAAGGAGTTTCCTTACCTGAGAATTCCCGTCATCACTGAAGTCACTGAGGCAACCCCAAACCTCTAGCCTTAATACTACTTCTTATGCATAGATCATCATTCTTAGGAAGCTGAAGTTAACTTTATCTCACAATATATCTCTCTATTGCCCTTTGGATCACCTGTAATTATGATTCTTTTGAGATTGTGGTGTTCTAATTTATTTCCAGATAGCATTACCAGAAGAATAGTGGCATTTTAATGGTTTGTGTGTGAGAGAGAAATAGGGGAAGGGAGGGAGGGAGGAAGGGGGGATGGAGGGAGAGAGGAAGAGAGAAAGAGAGAAAGAGAGAGAAAGAGAGAGAGAGAGAGAGAGAGAGAGACAGAGAGAGAGAGAGAGAGAGAGAGAGAGAGAGAGAGAGAGAAAGAGAGAGAAGGATAAGTTTAGGAACACTAAATGTGGTGTACAATTTTCCAAATACAATATAACTATCTTTCTCCTGTTTAATTCTGGGCACTACCCATTTTCTATCTATAGTTCTCCTATGTGCTGCTGCTGAACTACATTGATGGACTGTCTAACTACATATCATAGTTACAGCAATAGACATTTTTATTCATTTGATTTCTTTCTTTATTTTTCTCAGTATGTGTATGTGTGAGTGGATTGTTAGGTGAAGATCTTATGAGTGGCTGTGATTCTCATTTAGTAGACACTGAATTCTGGGACTTGTAATCAAGAGAAGGGTATCTGCAAACAAAAAGCTTCCAAAGAACCTTGTCATCTATTGGGAATCCCTCTCCCATCTGTACTTTGTGCTAGACATTCTTTCAGAGATACTTTAAGACTACTTTTTGATCTATGCCTTTTCTTTTGTTAGCAACAAAAAAATTCAGCAGGATCTTATATTCTCTTTACTTTTAGTCAGTTTAATGACTGAGAATGTGTGATAACTTATGAAATCATCCTCAAAGCCCTCCTATTCTCATAATATCATGAAGGAAAGCATTGATATGTCATTGTCATAGTAATACTATTATTCTATAGGTATATATGGAGTGTTCAGGGAGAACTAACACCTCTAGTGTTGGGGTTTGCTGAGCCCTTTTCAGGACTGCAAAATCCACTTTTGGTGTCTACCTTTATTCAACTCTTACCTGAGGCTCCAAGAAGCTGTAGCATGCATAGCAACCATACCTCAGTAAACAGTCATGGCAGATGGACTAAACTAGCAACCAATAGGCCTCTACCCATCAATGATTTCAGAGAACATCTGCCCCAAACATGTGCAGATTTCCCCCAGTGGCATGGAAGGGTGAGGACAATTTGTTCCAACATCCATGAAGGCAGCTGAAGCAGGTGCTGTGGAGTGCTTAGAGCTTGGTTAGATGTCAAAGATGCCAAAGTCACCCCCTGCATCCCAGACCCTTGGGAGTTATTTTCCCTTTTCTCCTGCCACTGGGATTTGATGACTGAGAGAGTGAGGTTGATGACCTTGTACAACTCTGCCTCACTTAAATCCAATTCATGCCCAAGTCAAGACATTACCCCATGTTGTCACTGGTCTTTGAAAATGGTAGATGAATAATAATTGCATAGAGACATACATTAGGACATAATCATAATCACATTTAAACAAAAATAATATACTCATTTGTGGTAAAAATTCTCCAAAAGATAGGCTTTGAGGAATCATTTTTTGATATGATACAAAGTATATATTTGAAATCAAAATTAGTATTATTTGCAACAGAGAAACTTTAGGAGCTTTCCCCAATAGAAGGAAAGCATGGGTAACTTTCTTCACTTCATCCTGTGCCACCTTCTGGTCTCTTTCTCTGCTCTTTCTTTTGTGATCTTATGAGCTCTAATGACTTCAATAATCATTTTTATGCATGTAACTTCCAAATCTATCTATCTAATATTAAACTGTCTCCTGCAATAAACTTCTATATCCACAATTACTTAACTCTAATTGAATGTCTCAGTAGCCTCTTAACCTTAATATATTCAAAACAGAATTCAATGAGTTTACTCAGAAACCTCTACTTCTCCAAACTTGATTTCTGATGAGGTCACCACTATCCCCTTAGTTACCTAGGTTTGAAAACTTGCAGTTATCTTTGATGTTTTCTTTTCTTTCACTTCAGGTAATTTCCAAATCATTGATTTTACCTACACACTATCTCTCATGTTTGTTCCCTTTTTTTCTATTTTTGTAACTACTACACTACTTCATTACCTTTCACTTGAACTATTTTAATAAGCTGCAAATGAGTTCCTCTGTTTTGAATCTTTCTTCTTATCATATTCTATATAGGTACCAAATCATTGTTGTGAAGGAACTAGCTCTCTCATGTTACTTCCCTGTTCAAAAATGTTCAGTGGCTACCTATTACCTAAAGTAGTGGCATCCAAACTTCTTTGATCACACACTCCTATCAGTAAAAATATATTTAATAAATTAGAATTGAGCACCTAAATATGCATATACTCATATATACCTAAATGTGTTTGTTTATTCATTTATAAGTTATATACGTGTACAGGGTTCAAAATTCAGTTATTGTGATATTTAGTTCTAATGGCTGTAATGGCTAAGAAAGATGTCCTATAATAATATGTAGCTCCAAATGGAAGAAGTGTGATTGGCTGTATTTGAGTATTCATGACATTCATTTTCAGTTCCATTCACCAGTTATGTTGGAGTTGTCAATGGAATTCTCTTAGTAAATTTTCTTCTTCCACGCTGCTACCTCCACTACAGGCATTATCCTCAATCCTCTCCCATCAGTACCACTTGGTCTCTCCCTTTGATTTATTTTATTTTGCTTATCACCACATTTCAGAGTCACTTCCTGGTCATTTTTAAACCTTAAAAAAAACCCCAATCCTTATTTCTCTGTTTCATTTATGTGTTATCTTCATTCATTAGAATATGGTCTCTTTGAGGTCAGGACATGTCTTTCTTAGTATACCTAGAGCTTAACACAATGCCTGGAGCATAGTAAGTACTTAGAAATGTATTGTCATTCATTTGTGAATAGTAATATTTCCTCATATCCTTTAGTAATTCTTGCAAATGAATCTAAAAGTGTTGGATTTTTGTATTTAAAAAAATGAGTTCAAAATCCACTGAAAATTTTTATTTGGAAGATTCTGAAACTGGTTAGAAAATTCTCTGAGTTTTTAATTTGTGTAGATGTGAGTTTTTATGGGTAATATAACTTAAATCATTTTCAGTAACAAAATCTCATAATGATGGAAACACTTCCAAACATCTGTTTACAAAATGCTTTTTCCATAGTACAAGTTTCCCTCAAAAAGTAGTTACTTTTTTATTCATTGTAAACACATTACTTTTGTCTTATATGCTCCTCTGAGGCTACTGGGTAGGAAAAACTTGCCAGCAGTGAAGAAAGGAAATAAGCACTTATTAAGGGCCTACTATGTGCTAGGCACTTTACAAATATTAGTTCATTTGATCCTCACAACAGCCCTGTGAGGTAGATGCTATTATTATTACCATTCTACAGTTGAGGAAACTGAGGCAGAGAGAGGTTAAGTGATTTGCCTAGGGTCACCGAACTAGTAAGTGTCTGAGGCTTTCTTTGAACTCAAGTCTTCCTGATTCCAGGTCCAGCGCTCCATCCACCGGCCCGTATGGTTGCTGCAGGGATACTTTTAGTCCTCTTTCTTAACCCTCAGACTTCTCAGGGCAGAGGAATAGGAAGACCAATAGGGATGATCACCATTATCGGGTGAGCTGGGAGTTACCAATTATAATCTGTGAAAGATAACCAGGCTTTACTTCCACTTTGCCCATGGTCCTCCAGACCTTCTCATATACTTTTCCATTATGTCCTCTTGTTGCTTTGGTACTACTAACTGATTTGCTGATAAAACATTTGGCCTTGAGCACGTTTCACTATGCTTTACAGCTAAATTTGCACATGCTTCTCAGAGTTTTCTCTCTCAATTAGAATGGTCGCTCCCTGAGAGTAGGACTTTCTTTTTCTTTATCTTTCTCTCCCTCTCCCTCTTCCCCTCCCCTTACCCCTCTCTCTCCTTCTCCCTCTTCTTCCCTCTCTCTTTCTCCTTGGCTCTTAGAATGGTGCTCGGCACACAATAAGTGAGGCATAGTCAGGCAGCTAGGTGGTACAGTGGATAGACTGCTGAGCCCGGAGTCAGGACGACCTGAGTTCACATCCAGCCTCAGACACTTACTAGCTGTGTGCCCCTGGGCAAGTCACTTAATAATATTTGCTTCAGTTTCCTCATCTGTAAAATGAGCTGTAGAAGGAAATGACAAACCACTCCAATATCTTTGTCAATAAACCCCAAAAGGGATCATGAGGAGTTGGACATGACTGAAAAATGACTAAACAACAACACACAGCAAGTATATAATAAAAGCCTTTTAGTTAATTTTCATTCATTTTTCCTGTTTTTTTTCTCTAGTTCCCAATGTACCTCTGGTAAGAATTCTTATCAGAGGTACATTGGAAGCTAGAACACACTCACATATATCACAAAAAAGATGTTATACATCTTGTATATATTTGCATATATAAGTATATAAACCAGAGGAACCTGTTGTGATAAGAGGGCAGAGGATATGCAGAAATAATTCTCAAAATAAAAATTGTAAGCAATTAACAATCAAATGAAATATTGCTCCAAGTGACTAATAATACCAGAATGATTCTGTGGTTTCTCCTCATAGCCAGTAAATTGTTAAAGATGATGAAAGATGGGAATAATTAACATAAGGCAGATTGTCAAAAGACAGGCACAATGATACATTATTAATGCGGCTGTGAATAGGTATAACCCTTTCTGAACAATTTTCAGTTATGTTAAGACAGTGACCAAAGTCTTCATATCCTTTGATCCAGAGATCCCATTTCTTGGCAAATATACTGAGATCAAAGATAGAACTAAAAGGCCAATATTTAGCAAAATATTCATGGCAGTATTTTTTGTAATAGCAAAGACCTGGAAACCTTAGAAACCTATTGATCAGGAAATGGCTAAATAGTTGATATTCCATTAATGTGACAGATTATTACTAAGCTGTAAGAAATGGTGACTATGAACAACACAAGGAAGCATGAGAAGACTTATAGCTTGATGCAAAGTGTGCTAAGCAGAACCAGGGGAATAGAACACACAATGTACATATAAGGAAGACACTACCAAATAAAAAACTGAATGCTGTGTGAATATAATAATCAAGCGTGGCACTGAAGAAGGGAGAAGCAAGTGTATCTCCTTCCCTTCTATAAAGTAGTAGGGAACTATGGATGTCAAATACTGCATATATTGGCAGATTTGATTGATGTTTTGGGTATATCATATCCCCCCAAACTAAACTGTTTTTAATCTGTTTTCCCCCTTTGTTAAAGCAAATGTATGTCTGGATGGAGATCAGATGTTCTATAGAGGGAAATTAAGATGATAAAAAACTAAGATACCGATATATTTTTTTTAAATGTCACCTTTATTTTGAGGAGACAGATTAAGTGTGTTACTTTTAAAAAAAAAATCTGCGAGATAGCATACCTCATACTGGTACCTGCTTCTTATTACAGATATAGTAGCAGCAAACTTGTGACGTTTTTCTTTTTGATAAAAAGAGAAATGCACCTCCTAGGAGACAACTAGCTTGCTTCTGGAGAAAACCGTTGGCATATATATTTCCTTTCTGGGGGGGGGAGGAGCAAAGGTGTTTGCAGAGTTTTTGTTTATTTTTGTAGTACTTGGAAATATTTTAAAATTAAATATTTGACATTTTAAAAAACAGCATTAAAACAACAACAATAATGTGCTTCATCTCTCTCCTCACATCTTTTTTTCAAATACATAATTTATTTTTCCTACGGTTTCTCTCATTAATTCAGAGTATTCAGCTAAGTTGGTAAACTTTGAAACCAAACAGAGGAATTTCTCAAATACCCAGGTATGCAAATGGGTATGTGATCTCATGGATTGGAAAGCAATTAGCAAACATTTATTAAGGGGCTCAGAAGGCTCTATCACAAGTTGGGCACAAATAGTCATTCCATTTGGGATGGAAATGTCTCCAAACTTTACAAAGGCACAAAGATGGTACCTACACTGTTGTGTGTGAGAGACAGGAAGAATGAGGATCTTGTACAATTCATCATACAATTCTTCTTTTTCATCCTTTGTAACAGATGTTGTATAAACTTCAATTATCTCCCTGGTGGTCA
>CM053587.1:171462905-171476890 GCA_028646515.1 Pseudochirops corinnae | reverse complement strand
CAATTAATCCTTATACTATATTGACTATTTGGGAAAACTGGCAAAGAAAGAGTCTTACCAAATAGTTTTTATGATACAAATATGTTATTGATACCTAAACAGGGAAGAGCCAAAACAGAGAAAGAAAATTATAGACCAATTTCCCTAATGAATATAGATGCAAAAAATTTAAATAAAATATTAGAAAAAAGATTATAGCAACTTATCAGGAGAATGATTCACTTTGATCAGGTAGAATTTATGCCAGCAATACAGAGCTGGTTCAATATTAGGAAAATTATCACTATAATTGGTCATATCAATAACAAAACTAGCAGAAACCATATGATTATCTCAATAGAAGCAGAAAAAGCTTTTGACAAAATACAACACCCGTTTCTATTGAAAACACTGGAGTGCATAGGAATGAATGGAGCCTTCCTTAAAATGATAAGCAGCATCTACCTAAAACCATCAGCAAGCATTATATGTAATGGAGATAAGCTAGATACATCTCTAATAAGATCAGGGGTGAAATAAGGATGTCCATTATCACCACTGTTATTCAATACGGTACAGAAAAGTTAGCTTTAGGAATAAGAGCCGAAAAAGAAATTGAAGGAATTGGAATAGGCAAAGAAGAACTAAGTTATCGCTCTTCACAGATGATATGATGATATACTTAGAGAATCCTAGACAATCAAGTAAAAAAAAACTACTTGAAATAATAAATATTAGCAAAGTTGCAGGTTATGAAATAAACCCACATAAATCATCTGCATTTTTATATGTTACTAACAAAGTACAGTAGCAAGAGATTGAAAGAGAAATTCCATTTAAAGTTACTGTAGACATTACAAAATATTTGAGAGTCTACCTGACAAAATAAACCCAGGGATTATATGAACACAATTACAAAACACTTTTCACACAAATAAAGTCAGATCTAAATAATTAGAAAAACATCAGTTACTCATGGGTAGGCCAAGCTAATATAATAAAAATGACAATTCTACCTAAATTAATTTACTTATTCAGTGCCATACCAATAAAACTACCAAAAAAATTATTTTTAAAGCTAGAAAAAGTATCAAAACAAAACAAAAGATCCAGAATATCAAGGGAATCAATGAAAAAAAATGTTAGGGAAGGTAGCCTAGCCATACCAAACATTAAATTGTATTATAAGGCAGCAATCATCAAAACCACTTGGTACTGGCTAAGAAATAGAAGGATAGATCAGTGGAATAGGTTATGTACACAAGACACATTAATCAATGATTATAGCAATCTACTGTTTGATAAACCCAAAGACCCTAGCTTCTAGGATAGGAACTCACTGTTTGAAAAAAACTGCTGGGAAAACTAGAAAATAGTATGACAGAAACTGGGCATAGACCAACATCTGACATGGTATTCCAGAATTAAGTTCAAATTGGTAGATATAAAGACTGATTGTATAAACAAATTAGAGGAGCGAGGAATAGTTTATCTGTCAGATTTATGGAGAATGGAGGAATTTATAACCAAATTTTTGACCAAGAGATAAAGAACATTATGAAATGCAAAATGGATAATTCTGATTACATTAAATTGAAATGTTTTTGCACAAAGCCAAAGTAACCAAGATTAAGAGGGAAGCAGAAAACTGGGAATTTTTACAACCACTGTCTCCGATAAAGACCTCATTTCTAAAATAGTTAGAAAACTGAGTCAAATTAATAAGAATACAAGTCATTCCCCAACTAATAAATGGTCAAAGTATAAGAGCAGGCAGTTTTCAGAGGAAGAAATTAAAGCTATCTATAGTCATATGAAAAAAATGATCTAAATCACTATTGATTAGAGAGATGCAGATCAAAACAACTCTGAGGTACCACATCATACCTATCAGATTGACTAACATGACAAAACAGGAAAATGATAAATGTTGGAGAAGATGTAGAAAAATTGGAACACTAACTTATTGTTAGTGGAGCTGTGAGCTGATCCAGTCATTCTGGAGAGCAACTTGGAACTATGCCCAAAGGACTATAAAAATGTGCATATCCTTTGACCTAGCAATACCACTTCCAGGGGTATATTCCAAAGAGATCATAAAAATGGAAAAAGGACCTTTATATACAAAAATATTTATAGCAGTTCTTTTTGTGGTGACCAAGAACTAGAAACCAAGGAAATCTCATCAGTTGGGGAATGACTAAACAAGTTGTAGTATATAAATGTAATGGAATATTATTATTTTCTTTTGTGTTTTGTTTTATTTTGTTTTTCTTTTCCTTCTCATGGTTTTTCCCATTCATTATAATTATCCTAAGCAACATGACTAATGTGAAAATGTATTTAATAGGAATGTATATGTAGAGCCTTTATCAAATTGCAAACCATCTTGGGTGGAGAAGGGAGAGAGGTGGAGAAAATTTAAAACTTATAGAAGTGAATGTTGAAAACTAAAAATAAATAATTTAATTTTAAAAAAGAAAAAAAGAAAAGGACTTATATGTAGGAAAACATTTATAGCAGTTCTTTTCTGATGTCAGAGAACTGGAAATAATGAAGATACCCATTAATTGGGGAATGGCCAAACAAATTGTGGTATGATTATGATGGAATACTATTGTTCTATAAAAAAATGATGAGCAGGATGCTCTCAGAAAAACCTGGAAAAGATTTACATAAACTGATGCAATGTGAAATGAGTAGAACCAGGAAGACATTGTACACAGCAATATCAATATTGTGAGACAATCAAGTGTGAATGACTTAGTTATTCTCAGCGATACAATGACTCTGAAGGATTTATGATCAAAAATGCTATCCATCCCCAGGAAAAGAACTGATGGGGTCTGAACACAAATCAAAGCTTACTTTTATTTATCTTTCTTCATTTTTATTGGATGGGGGGGGGGATTTTTTGGGTCTATGTTTTCTTTTACAACATGACCAATATGGGAATATCTTTTGCATGACTTCATATGTATAATCTATATCAAATTGCTTGCCTTCTCAATGAGGGCAGGTGGGGGGGGAGGGGAAAATTTGCAACTCAAAATTTTAAAAATGAACTTTAAATGTAATTACATGTAATTTCCATGTAATTAGTAAATATTTATGCATTGATTCAAAAAAAAGGAAAGCAAATTCCAGGTTCAAAGAAATTATAGATAGAGTCATATAGAGTAAAATGCTTTAGTCCAAGAGATATGGGAGATACTCAAGAACTAAATTTTGAAATTTTGAAATTTTGAAAACAGAAAAGGAAACAAATTCTTTTTAGGGTCTAAGATCAATTCATATTTTTCTCTGATGATTTGCATGTAGCAGTTTTGACTTTGTTGTCTTCTTCTGAGTTTGTATTTTGATCATCCCTCTTACCATAGTAACTTTCTATGGTGAGGTTCTTTTGTTGTTGCTTGCTTATTTTTCCAACCTATTTCTTAATGTTTAACTCTATGTTAAAGGTGGACTTTGCTCCCAGAGTGGAGAGACCCACTGTCCTAAACTTTAATCTGCTCTGGTCTGTGAGCAATTATAAGTACTTTTTCAGCTCTAGAACTAAAGAAGGGCCCCCTGCATCTGCAAGCTCTGGTATGTTAGAGGTCCTTCTCATTTTGAGACTAGAACCCATATCCATGTATGGGCAAGGCAACAGAGTTCTGCACTCAATGCCAGCAAAAGAGCCCCTGTAATCTACTTCTGACCAGTTGTGTGACACCCCTTAGTGTCTGTGAGCTGATAGCTCCAGAATCTGCTGCTACAGATTCTGTGACTCCCCCCGCCCCAAGACCAACTACTGTTTTGTCAAGGTTCAGCCTGCTGATATCTTGCTGGGTCACTGTCTGCATTAAACTGTGCTTCACTTTCACTCCAAGAGAAATCCACAGTTAGTAGTCATTACTGTAAATGTGAATGGCATGAGCTCACCTACAAAATGGAAGCAAATAACAGAATGGATTAGAAACCAGATTCCAAAAATATATTGTTTTCAAGAGGCATACATGAATCAGAAAGACACACATAAAGTTAAAATAAAGAGATGGACTAGTCTCCAATATGCTTTAGTTGAACTTAAAAAAGAAAAGCCCTCAGAGACAGCAATCATGATCTCAGAAAAACAAAAATAGACCTGATTAAAAAAGAGAATCAGGGAAACTACATTTTGCCAAAAGGTACCCTAGACAATGAACTAATGTCAAAAATTCTTAAATGTTTCTCTGATAAAATCTTTATTTCTGAAATATATGCAGAGTATAGAATAGAATCAAATTTATAAAAATAAGAGCCATTACCTAATTGATAAATGGTCAAAGGATATAAACAGGCAGTTTTCAGAAAAAGAAATCAAAGCTATCTCTTGTCATATGAACAAATGTTCCAAATTACTATTGATTAGAGAAATGCAAATTAAACAACTCCAAGGTACCACTTCACACTTATCAGAAATGACAAATATTAGAGGAGATAAGGAAAAAATAGGTACACTGATGACTACTAGTGGAGTACTGAACTGGTTCAACCATTCTTGAGAACAATTTAAAACCATGCCCAAAGGATTATAAAGCTGCACAGAAATACTCAGAAATACCACTACTAGGTCTATGTCCCAAAGACACCAAAGAAAAAGGACATATGTGTACAAAAATATTTATATCAACACTTTTTGTGGTGACAAAGAATTTGAGTGGATGCCTATCACTTGGGAAATGGTTGAACAAATTGTGGCATATTATTGTGATGAAATACTATTGTTCTATAAGAAATAACAAGGAAGGTAATTTCAGAAAAATATGGCAAGACCTATACAAACTGATGCGAAGTGAAGTGAGAAAAACCACATTATTGTGCACAATAATAGTAAAGTTGTGATCAACTGTGAAAGACTTGGGTATTCTGATCAATACAATGATCCAAAACAATTTCAAAGGACTCATGATGAAAAATACAATACACCTCCAGAGACAGAACTGATGAATTCTGAGTGCAAATCAAAGTAAAATTTTCTTACTTTATTTTTCTTGTCTTAAAAAATATGGTTAATATGGAAATGTGTTTTGCATGATTTCACATGTATAATTGGCATCATACTACTTGCATTCTCAGTGGATGAGTAAGGAGATAGGAGGGAGGGAAATAATTTGGAACTCAAAATTTAAAAAGAAAAGAATGTTTAAAAAAACAAATAAATAATAAAATTAATTTTTAACAGCTATTACTTATGTGCCAGTTAAATACTTTAACATTGATTGAAACAGTCTGCCAACTGTAGGTCTACAAAAAGTAGAACCTGGAGCAAGGCTTGAGCCCTTTATTACTCCTTGAACCTTGTAATTTGTGTGAATTCCAGAATGGAATATATGTGTTACATATTCTCTCCTTACACTGAAAAAATAAATCAATAGAAGAAAACAGATCAAAAACTTTAAATTGCCTATTTATATTGTCTTAGCATCTACCAGGTAAGTGTTATATTGATCATGTGTGGGAAATATATGGAATTATATGAATGAGAATCACACCAGATGAAAAGGTGTTAATTAGTTGCAATCTTCAGTTTGGGGAGAGGAAAATTACTAATTATTTCTTTTCCTGAAATATTCTATCTAACTTACTAGATTATATTCCAAAGAGAATAAAGTAAAATAAGCTGATTAGTGTATTATGCACATAGTAGGCAATGAGTAAATATTTTTGTATACATAAATGACAGATGTCTTCTATTCTGAATAGTTGAATTTCTATTGTTTGCTAACTAGACAAATTGCATCTTAAAGAAAATGTATAGGAAACTTATCCTTTCTGAATTTAGGAAATAGTTAAGAGAAATAAAGAATGTTAGTTCTTTGAAATATTTTTAAGAAATATATCTACCTATTGGTAAGAAATATAATCTACCTAAATGAAATTATCTACTCAATAAAACTTAGAATGTCTTTGCTCTTGGAAATACATACAGTATCTGACTAAAGCTTTAGATTTGGATTTTTCTGGAACTCTGGAAAAAAATTGGGGGATAAATAATCATTCTTCCAAAATGTTTCCCTGAACTCATTAAAATGTTAATTACCTTCTAATTTCTTGAAATCTGAATTTGTCAAACCTTCTTTTCCTAAAATCTTAAATGTTTAATGAAACTAGCCCCAGTTATCTACACGGTGTTCCTAAAGTATGGACACATAGAATATTTCATTAGCTATGCATATTTTCAAGAAATGAAATGAATGAAATTTTCAATGTTTTATTTAATTAGCATAAATTTTAGCCATAACAATTTCATATGGAATAAAAGCTTTCATTAGCTATTAGGGACTATTTTTCCATATTAATGAGATTAATTTAGTTTAATTAATTAATGAGATTTCCTGTGTCTCCTATGTCTTCCTATGACATCTCATTTATGCTAATTAAATGAAATGTTGTTGGCAATTTCATTCATTTCATTTCTTGAAAATATGCATAGTTAATGAGATTTCCTATCTGTCCAGACTTTAGGAACACCCTGTAATACAACCTTTGCCTAAAATATGAACCTTCTCCACAAGATTCCTGACAAATGGACACACAGTTTCCTCTTGAAAACCTCAGGTGACAGGGAACTCACTATCTCTAAAGGTAGCTCATTCTGTGTTTGAACAGCTCTAATTATTAGGAAGGCTTTTAAATTGAACCAAATCCTTATAATCCTTCCTCCCCTCACCCCCCCACTAAATTTCTCCTAATTCTGTCCTCTGAGGCTAAATAATAAAGTCTAATTCTTTTCTCAAGTCATACTCCTTATCTGTCTATAGGATTAGCAGGTGATTAACAAATACAATTCTCAACACAGGGAAGGAAAGAGTCTGCAAGACTAGGTAAAATTGGAGTCGAGACATTAACTGGTAATAAAGTTCAAAGATTAAAGACTAGAATTCACTACTTAGCTAGTTACTAGATATGGAGGGCTCCTCTCCCCTCTGCTCCTCTCATCTTCTCTCCTCTCCTCCCCTCCCCTTTCTGAGGGTGTTCTGCCCAACTTTGCACAGTCCTCCCTCACTTAAAATCTAATTCACTTGCAAGTCATGGCATCATCTTCCTAATGTCATGCTCCTCTTTGAGAATGAAGGACAAACTAAACAAGCTATGGAGGCTATGCAGGAAGATATCATATGATTTCATGAACAACAACTAAAAAGGCCAGAGGTTTGTCATTCATTCAGCTAGCATTTATTAAGTACCTGTTATGAGCCCAACACTGTACTAGTTCTGCTGATGCAAAGATAAAAATCAAATAGTTCCTGACCTCAAGGAGCTTGACCAAAATTAAGAAAATCGACCAGAGACAAGACAATGGTACTTCAAATGATGATAATTTGCCTGTCATAGGAATCATTCCAAGGTAGCATTATTTTGTGGTGAAAGACATGAAATAGACCCCATGACCATCACAACCCAGCCTATGGACCTTGATAGGCCTTCAAGTACATAAAGTCCCAGAAACTCAGAACTGGAAAGTAGCTCAACAGTCACCTAAGCAACCTGTACCTGAATAGGAAGACTTTCTGCAGCAGCATTTAACTGTGGTCATGCAGTTGAACTCTAGGGACAGAGGTTATCTCCTCCAAGAATAGAACTTGAAAATAATCCACTCCAATTTTTATAGCTAATTGTTAGAAAGATTTCTACCCCCAACTCCCATATGAGATCAGAATATACTGCTATACATCTGCAGCTAGATGGTGAACTGGATAGAGTCCTGGGCTTGAACTCAGGAAGTTCATCTTCCTAAGTTCAAATTCAGCCTTAGACACTTACTAGATGTGTGATCCTGGGCAAGTCATTTAGCCCTATTTGTCTCAGTTTCTTCATCTGTAAAATGAACTGGAGAAGGAAATGACAAGCCACTCTGGTATGGCTGCCAAGAAAATCCCAAATGGGGTCAGGAAGAGTTGGATATGACTGAAAACAACCAAACATGGTCACAATGGTAGTAAATGCAGGAAGCAGGATTTGAATTCATGACTTCCTGACTCCAAAACCAGCACTCTTTCCACTGTACCCTAATTTCTCCCATCCCACTGAATCAAATTTAATTAAATTCAGCCTCATTGTTTTAGCCTCTCAAGATCTTTTTAAATTGTGAATCTGCCACCCAACATGTTAACTATACTTCCTGGCTTTGTATCATCTGCAAACTTGACAAAAAGTTTGGAGGATTCTGGGAAGATGGGGGAGTAAGTCAGAAAATTCCAAGCTCTCAAGATTTACCCCCACAAAAGAGTTAAAATAGCATCTTAGGGCGAACAAAGTGTGGGTGGAGATAAATAAGAACAGGGGCATAACCAACTTGAGAAGATCTGAAAGAGAAATCCCAGGACTAAATTTGGTCCCTGTGAAAAGTAAACACTTCCAGGCTAGGTTCCCTTTTAACCACAAGTGGCTAGCCTCTTAAACAATAAGCAGCAAGCCCTGGAGTTAGTTGTTTTGAGAGGCTGCCTCAGCCCCAGCCACTGCAACTTTTACTCCAGGGATAGTGAGGGGAGTTGGGCATTTGAGCCCAGCAAGATTGAGGGAACCTCTGCTGACTAGAAATGCCAGACCCAGCTGTGCTGTGAAGAGAAGCAGGGAGGAGAAGGAACCAGCACACACCTGCCCGGCGAGTGCAGAAGGAGTGGGACAGAAAACCCCTGGCTGTGGACACTTAGAGAGGTTGGAGGTTTGAAGTTTTTGCTTTGGTTTCAAACTAAAGGGAAGAAATGAAGCTCTGGGGCAAGAGGCACCATCTCCCATATCTCAGGGCTAGAGGTGACTACAAATGACTAAATTATCGCCACACACACCAAAAAAAAAAAAAAAATGCACAGGCAAAGGAAAAATAATTCAACTATAGAAACCTATTATGGGAATAGAGATGACTGGGGTTCATCTTCAGAGGAGGAAATCAGCCTTCCTCCCTCCAAAAGGAAAAAAAAAGTTTCATCAATGCTTTCATTTACTATATTTTACTCAAATGTTAAGCAACACAGGGCCAAGAACAGCTACCTGGGACCTCTAGAGACCTTCTGTTCCCTTAACAATGATTCATTAGTTGCTGGATCTTCTTCGGATCTGATCATTCGACCAATTAATTACAAATCCACTTACATTGCTTTAATCTGACACATATCTCTCCATCTTGTCCACAATAACTGAATGAGATAGTTTATCAAAAGCTCTGCTAAAATTCAGGCCTGGATGAACAGAGATGCTATACTTTATCATTATTCCATCAACCCTAAACAATGATCCTATTCCTTCTTTATCCCATAGTTTTAAATCATAGCTTTAACTTTTGGGTTTGTTTTTGTTTGGGGGGGGCTCTTTTTTTTTGGAGGGGGAAAGCAAGGCAGTTGGGGTTAAGTGACTTGCCCAAGGTCACACAGCTAGTAAGTGTGTCAATTGTCTGAGGCTGGATTTGAACTCAGGTCCTCCTGACTCCAGGGCTGGTGCTCCATTCATTGCACCACCTAGCTGCACCTCTTTTTTTTTTTTTAAGAAGCCTTTACCACTAGGAAACATAAAATAGCTAAGCAGATGCTTTGCCAGTGAGCAATTTGCCTTGTGAATAAATAACTTTTGGAACACCTTGACTGACCCAGTTACTTTCAAGCCAGTCTAAAGTTTGTGACATCTGATAATAGTAATAATACTTCCTAGTACAGCACTTTACCCCTACTGACCTCTTCTCACCCAATAACCACTAGATTTGAAACTGTGAATCTCCCATGTGATTTTTTTTTAGCTGCTCCTACATGTAGATTTTTTGAGATTTAGGAGACTAAGGTACTTCAGTTGAAAGGCCAACAGTAAGTCCAAATGCTTTATTGAACAGTATAGTGGAATTTTCCCAGGGACACTCACCCTGTGGTGGTGAGGAGAAGGGAAGATGATGCTATGGAATCTCCTCCTTAAAAAACTCCTGCTGAGTTTTTTAAGGGTGGTAAATGACATTCATTTTGCATGTTTTGTTTATTTGCTCATTTATTTATAAATATATATTTATCTCCCCCTATATTTGGATGTCCCTTGAGGACAGAGATGGCTACATTTTTTAGTTTGCATACTTAGCACTTGGTACGTAGTAGGCACTTAGTAAATGTTTACCAAATTATTTATGTATAAAAAAGTGGATTATGTTCCTCATCCTAGTGTCCTTCAGAACTAAGTTCAAATGCCCCCTCTTGCAAAAGAACTTTCCTGATTTCATCCTCTTCACACCTGCTAGTGTAAAGTCTCCATCCGAAAATGACCTGATCTTTATTTTGCGTATTTTATTTGTTAATTTGTGAAAGTATGTATTGTTTCCCTCTAGTAAGTATGTTCCTTGAAGGTAGAAATGGTTTCATATTTTTTTAGTTTGTGTTCACAGAACTTGGCAAATATTAGGCACTTAATAAGTATTTACCAGATTGACTTATAAAACAGTAATGGGAAATGTCAGATATATAGATATTGGTCGCAGTATACTCTGTCCAAACTAATTAACTCCACGGTGCCTTAATGATAATGTCTTTCGCAAAAAGGCGAAAGTAGCAAATAAAGGGAACTGCTATTCTGGACCTGATTTTGACCATCGGCTAAAAACCTAATGAAGGGGAACCTGTTATGCAGCAGCCATTCTGTCTCAGGGTTTATTACAGATAAGGAGGAGAAGGTCAGGCTATCGTGGGCCATTCACCCTAAGTTTGGCGAGAGCAGATTTCAAAGAGTAGATAACTAAGATAGCATGACCCGAAATCTACAGGGGAAGTCGATTTAGAGGAAATGGAACACTGTCAGAAGTGAAATTCTGATCACAAAACATAAATAACTTCAATAAGCAAAAACAGTTTTCTAAAGACGATGATATGACCTCACAGAATACTCATGGAGCAACCTGACTTTTTAAAACATACACAAGATGTGAACAAATGAAGGTAACTGAGAATGAATAAAAAACAGAGTACTGACATTATTCTTACAGAAGAACTAAAAACCCAGAATGTGCTGAGGCTGCTAATGCATGCTGAAGACAACAAAGAACGATATTTTTTAAGCTATCATTCCAACTAGAGGCTGGCGATGCTGACTTCTTCCCTGGGGAAGTTCTAGACTGCAATATCAAAGTGCTAATCATTGAGCTTTCCAAAAGTCAATCAGTAAACATTCATTAAACACCTACTGTGTGCCAGGCGTTATGCTATGTACTAGAGATACAAAGAAAGGCAGAAGTAGTCCCTGCCCACAGGAAGAACATATTCTAATAGGAGAGGAAAAGATAAGTAGGTACATAGAAGATATATACTGAGTAGATTGTGGAGGGAGGCACTGGAGGAAAGGAGTGAGAAAAATCTCCTGCAAAGGTGATATTTCAATTGCATCTTGAAAGAAATCAAAGAAACTAAAAGGCAGAGGTGGTGATGGTGCAAAGCATTCCCAGGCAAAGACAAAACTAGGGCAAAAGACAGTGAGGCCCAGCATGGAGAGTCTTGTGTGAGGAACAGCAGGGAGAACTCTCTCTTTGTCTCTGTGTATCTTTGTCTCTGTGTCCTGTGTTTCTCTCTCTGTGTCTCTGTCTCTGACTCCCTCTGTCTCTCTATCTCGATTCTCTGTCTCTCTCTGACTCTCTTTGTCTGTCTGTCTCTCTGTCTCTCTCTGTCTGTCTATCTCTCTGTTTCTGTCTTTCTCTGTCTCCCTCTCTCTCTGTCTCTCTGTCTGTCTCTCTCTCTCTATCTCTCTCTCCCTTCCTCCCTCCCTCTCCCTGTCCTTCTCCTTCTCCCTCTCTCTCTCTCTCCAAAACAAAATTTGCTGGATCAACAACTGCGTGGAGGAAAGTAAATAATAAGATTGAAAATATAAGAAAAGATCAGTTTATAAAAAGTTTTAAGAAGCAGACATAATAGTTTATATTTAATCTTGGGGGTAAGAGGAAGCCATTGGAGATAAGGAAGGTAACGTAGATCTTTTCTTCAGAAAAAACATTTTGGCAGCTGAATGGAGAATTTGTTGGACTGGGGAAAGTTCAGTCTGGGAGACCAATGAGGAGGCTATTGCAGAGATCCAGGTGAAAGGTGACGAATGCCCAGGGTGGTAATTACATAAGCAAAGAGAAGATGATATGTATAAGAGATGCTGTCAAGATAGAAACAACAGGATCTAGGTGCTGATTAGCTATGTAGGGCAAGAATGAGGAGCTAAAGAGGACTCCATTAGAGTGTGGTCTCCTTGAGAGCAGGGACTGTCTTTAGCCTCTTTGAATCCCTAGAACTGAGCACAGTGCCTGGTACGAATCAGGCACTTCATAAATACTTACTGACGTCATCTGACTGACCCCAACGTTTCTAGCCAGAGTGACTGGTGGGAGGTGGCCATCAATGGTTATCAGGATGGTGGGAATATGGTACGGTTTGGATGTGTTGAGTTTGAGGTTCACACAGAACATCCAATCTTAAATATCCAAGAGTTAGTTGGTGATACATGACTATAGCTAAGGAAAGATACTAGCATGGGATATAGAGACCTGGGGGTCATCTTTATGGAAATGATCATTGATCCCACATTTGCTGGTGAAATCACCAACAGAAATAGTGAAGAAGGAAAAGAACAAGGACAGAGCCCTGGGGGATATACATGTTTAACAGGTATGATATGGATGAAGATCTAGTGAAGGAGACTGTAAAGACAGTTAAGAGGAGAAATGAGAAAACAGCACCATGAAAACTCAAGAGAAGAGAGTATCCAGGAGAGGAGGTGATCGGCAATGACTACCGAGGGATCAAGAGGGATGAAGCTGAGCAAAAGACATCAGATTTGACAATTCTGAAATCATTAGTAACTTTGCAGAGACACTTTAGTCCAATGATGAGGTCAGAAGTCAGACTGGAAAAGGTTTAAAGCAGTGGTTCTCAGCCTTCCTAATGCCATGACCCTTTAATACTCGTATATGGGTGTATCTGCATGTGGGCAGACCTTTCTAGAGACAGATAGAGGAGCGGTGTCTCGGTTCCTAAGACCATGGGGAATATGTGTTTTCTGATGGTCTTAGGCAACCCCTGTGACCCCTGTGAAAGGGTTGTTCAACCCCCAAAGGGGTCACAACCCACAAGTTGAGAACTGCTAGTTTAAAGCAAGTGAAGGAAGAAGTAGATTCACCTAGTGTCAGGAGTATAAGAATTTAGACTCAAAGAGGAGGAGAGATACAAGACAATAGCTATGAAGGATGGTAGGATCTAATGAGCTTTGCTGATTTGTTTATTTCTTATAGCTTCCCTTTCTCCAGTTCCATGTTTCTTTTGCTATTCCTGTTGGGAGGTGGGCTCCAAAACTTCAAAGTCTGTTTCCTAGACTCAGTCTACTGACTTTTAAAGGTCACCTCTAAACTTTGGTCTATCTTCATAATAATGATGAAGATATTCCTGATTCATTCAAGGGGCTAATTCACATCTCATGAAGAGATCACACATGTGGCTGTATCTTTCACAGTTACTTGAACACTCCATAGTGACCCTTTTTCTGTCATAATGACCACTTTCCACTCCTTTGCATATGTATTATATAAACTGTGAACTAGGACAAGGTTTTTCTCTCCACAATCACTGAACAGCATGGAAATAAGAAACAACTTTAGTCAGAGTTTTGAAAGGTATGATGACACAGTAATAGGCAGATTAGCAGAGGTTTTGTGGCTCTGTTCTCATCTTCTCTCTCTCTCTTTACTTTTGAGTTGAGAAGTCTGGGTGTAAGTACTCCTCCTTTTTAAAGAACCTTTTCCTGAGTGAGCAGAATGGCAGGCTTCAACTTGACTTTTCACATCTGGTGATGGCACATCCAAGACCCCTCTAGCCCTGCAATAAGTACTCATTGGTAAGCCATACCATATAATTATAGACTGTGAGACCTGGAAAAGATTTATTTTTTTTAATTGATTTGTTTATTTACTTTTAGTATACGAGATTCAGTTGCACAATCCCTTGAGTTTCAAATTTTCTCCCGTCTCTCTCCCCCTGCCAATAGCG
>CM053587.1:171441341-171462405 GCA_028646515.1 Pseudochirops corinnae | reverse complement strand
GTCAGGTTGTTGACTCTCTTTTCATGATTTTCTTGCATCATTCTTATTTCTCTTCCCAATTTTTCCTCTATTTCTCTTATTTGGTTTTCAAAATCCTTCTTAAGCTTATCTATGGCTTTGAGGAAGTCTTCATGTTGCTTGGAAGCTTTTGGTGTGGGAGTTCTGACTGTATTATCTTCCTCCCATTCCATGCTTTGATCCTTTTTATCCCCCCAAAAAAGAATCTAAAGTTGGATTGCTGTTCTCACTTTGCTTCCTTTGCCTGCTCATGTTGCCAGTCAATTACTTGACTTTTTAGCTCTGTGGAGCTCTGCTTCCAGAGCAGAAAGCTCTGTCCTAAATCGCTGGGGTTTTTGTAGCTGCTGGAGCTATTAGGAGGCCGCTGTAGCTCCCACCAGCTTTGGCTCACTGAAAATGCACCCAAAGATCACCTCCTAACGCCACAATCCCAATCCAGGCAGCTTACGGCAAGAGCACTTAGTCTCTGAATGATTGTTTGGCCCCCCTGCAGTCTGCAGGCCAGGAGCTCTGAAGCAGCCATGTGGAGGCAGCTGCAAGGCCGCCGCTCTGCTGCTTCCTTGCCCTGGAGGCAGTTTGGCTGGACTCTCTCCCCCAAATTTAGTCAAGTTTCATTAACTTTTCACTTAGTCTTTATTTCTTATGGGTTGATAGTTCTGGAAATTGCCACAGCTGCTGCTGGTGGGTTGTCCTGGCTGCCCTGGCGCCAAACCATGGTTTCAGGCTGGCCTGGGCTCGGCTCCCAGCATGCTGAGATGAGCCCTTCCTGTCCCACATGCTGTGCTGCATTCAGCAGGAGATGTGTTTTTCTGTAATTCTGTGAGTTCTGGAGCCCTAAAATTTGTTTAGAGTCATATTTAATGGGTATTTGAGGTAGCTATGTGGGAGCTGTGGAGTTTTCTTGCTTCTACGTCACCACCTTGGCTCCGCCCCCCTCTACTTAATTCTTTAACCTACCAGGTCATCATAGGGCAGCTAGGTGGTCCAGTGTATAGAGGGCTGGACCTGGAGTAAGGAAGACATGAATTCAAATCTAGCCTTAGAGACTTAACAGTTATGTAACCCTAGGGAAGTCACTTAACCCTGTTTACCTCAGTTTCCTTATCTAAAACATGAGGTAGAGAAGGAAATGGCAAATCATTCCAGTATCTTTGCCAAGAAAATCCCAGTTGGGCTCACAAAGTCAGACATGACTGAAGTGGCTGAACAACAAATCCTTAAACCACTCAGAGAAAAGGCAGTTAAGGTTAAGATGGCCAAAGTATCTTGCTTCATACCATCTAATTTGTATATAAGTGATAATGGATACTTTGAATGTAATAGATCAGAAGTGTCAGTTTCTATAATTGTTTAATGACTATGAGATACATGTACACTCCCTAGTTATGACTGCAGAAAACCAGATTTTGCTTTGTCACCATGAAGTGGATGTAAGCCATCTCATTTAAGAGATTCTGCTTTGGATTCTCAGGGAAGTTGAACTGAACTTAGGGTTTAGAGATCACAGCTGATCTCAGGAAAGACTTCTAATTGGCTTTTGGAAGAGGCTGCAGAGTATTCATTGACATCTGCTACTTGAAAGATCTGGCTTTGGTAAACTTTGCATTTGTTGATTGAAAGAGCTGACAAAAGGAACAAAGGTTTTACCTCTGCCACTTCCTGCTTGAGAGGTGGAACCCACTCAGAATTTGAGCAGAGAAGCTAGTGGAGATCAATCCTACTTATTAGTATTGTGTAGCCTGTTTTTAGGAAAAAAGTAGAACATCACTTCAGTGGTTAGTTGTCTTGTACAATATCTATACTTATATTTATGCTTCTTTTCTATGACTCTATGATTTTGTGTCCACATGCCCCTCTACAGTATACAGGGAAGGCATATCCCTGCATTATGAGTGAAATGTTTATTTACATTATTTTTCAGTGATAAAATAGGAAGCACACCAGTAGGGGCTCAGGAAATTCAGTGTATGGTAGTAGTTAAGTGGTCTCCCTACAAGGGTTACTTCTAGAGCCCTGAGTGAGTGAGTTACATCAGTGTCTTCCCGCTCTCAGAACTCCTAATCTGGCAGTATTAGTGTATGTTGGATGAGATGAGCAAGCTAGCTGAGAGAGAGAGAGAGAGAGAGAGAGAGAGAGAGAGAGAGTCTAGAGATAAGATAAAGGGGGGGAGGTGTCACCAGTCATTTACATGTTAATGGATAGTCAGAGCTTACTAATTATTTGCTGAATGAATGAATGCATCTTAAATACATCATATGCATCGTGATCGGCTATAATAAAACCATTTATTCATTTAGAGCAAGGGTCAGCAAACTACAGCCCAAGAACCAAATTCAACCAGCAGCCCATTTTTGTACCTCTATGAACACAGAAGTTTTAAAATTTTTCAATGCAAAAAAGTTTTATTTGAAAATGTAAAAACAATTCTTAGTTGAAGGGGCTCTATAAAAGTGGGCAATGACAAGTTTGGCTGTGGGTTGTAGGTTGTTTAACCCTGATTTAGAATATAAAATCATCAATGATGGAGCTAGAGGGTACTTTAGAGATCATGTAAGTCAATTGTTTATTTTGCACAAGATAAAACTGAGACCCATTTTTATTAGTGATAAATTTCAGTGACTTGGCCAATGTCATACAGCTGTTTAGTAATTTAATATGTAAAAGAATACAAAAAATAATGGGAGTTATTTGAAAGATGGTTTGCATATTATAAGTTGTTTATTAACATTCACTTAGGGGCAGCTAGGTGGCACAGTGAATACAGCACCAGCCCTGGAGTCAGGAGGACCTGAGTTCAAATCCAGCCTCAGACACTTAACACAAAAACTAGCTGTGTGACCTTGGGCAAGTCACTTAACCCCAATTGTCCTATCTTCCCCCCTCCAAAAAGCAAAAAACCCAAAAAAGATGAACATTCCTTTAGTTCAAGCCTGCACAGCCTGCAGCTTGTGGGCCTCAGGCTGTGAAGGCCCGCCTTAAGTGGATCTTTGGGAAGGTTATCTCAAAAACCACTAGATGACCACTTAAATTACAGCCCCACTGAACTGAATGACAAGATCTGACTGGACTTATGATTAGCTCTGAAAAATTAATCATCATAAAATTCAGGAAAAATAGAGAGACATGGAGTTTCTAATTAATTGGTATAATCAAACATCAAATAAACTGGAAGGCCATTCATTGGAACTTACAGTGAATGGGAGGTTTTTTGTTTTGTTTCTTTTTACATTTTATTTTTAGGACAAACAGAAAACTTGAATAAACTCAAGCATGTGGTAAGGCTTTAGGTAAATATACAATTTTCATGGAATTTGTCAAATATATGTACACATATGTATGCATACATATATATGCATGAGTACACATATGTATACATATATGTCCCATCTTTATCTAGCATCCACTGCTTTCATACTACACAATGATGATTGAATTTTAAAATAATTGCTTTGAGTCACTGCTAGAGTAGCAATTATCAAAGAAAAATTAAATTTTGTACAGAGTACTACACTTAATAAGTCAGGAGAGCAGACCGTTTCCTCCCTTCTCTTCCCCTATTTGATCTAGAAAATCTTTAAGATCCCCTCTAATGCTAAAGTTTTATGATTCAATGATTCCACATTAGCTGCGTTAATTATTATTGAAACAATTCCACATAATGGTTGGAACAGAAAGTTTGAGTTTGTGTTAACCTGAAAAATTATTTTAACATTTCTAAATATTCTGATTATTTGAGATTTTATTTGGGAAAGATACCAATGATCACAAATAATTGATGGGGTACTTAATTGTATATTACCAAGGTGGCAAGATGCTTTTCTAGATGCAGAGTATATCACCAAGCTCCCAGGTACAGGAGATAAAGGGGGATCGAAACATGAAGATAGTATACAGGCCCCATGGGCAGATAATCAAGGTATTGCCTTACTTGAATAGGGCACAAGGTGAGAAGAGGGAAAAGGAGGAAAGAATATTTTGATTGTCAGTTTCAGAAATCAATCATTTTTCCCTCAGATCAATAAGTAAGTCATTTAGCAAATGATGGTAACATCAGCCACCCCACAGAGTGCTCATAAGTCTTTTCATCATTGGAATTAAATCTAGTCCACAGTCCTCCAAGGATCCAACTTGTGAAAGACAACAAACCACATTGATCATATCCACATATTTAATATTAAAAAACCCCACCATGACAATAGATACAACAGCAGGAAACAAATACAATTAGCAGAGGAAGTATAGGTAAAACATTCAAACCCACAGCTTTTATGTATTAGCTCAACGAGTCAGTTCAAACCTCACTTTCCACTTCATCTATCTCCAGGTGTCCTCCATTTCAGTAACAGACCTTATTTTCTTCACCAGATTTTGTGCCACTGGAACATCTGAAAAAATAAAGGTTGTACCTTCCTAAATCACATGCAGCTTCAAAGAGCATAATATCTTGTGATATTTTTACATAAGAAGGTCTATTTTATCTCAGAGAAACTTTTGTATATGCCCACATAATGCTACTACCTGATGCTTATGTAATATCTGTTACCTGAGGAGCAGTGATGCATTACCAAGATAAACTCATTTATCCTTACAAGAGTATTTTAAGATCACCACTGTCAGCCTCATTTTACAGATGAAAACACAAGACATTACAAGATTAAGTGGTTTCCTTGGGGTCTAATGGTCAGTCAGTGATCAAGTAGAGACTATAATTCACAATGTCTTCCTTTTGACATTCATTATTCTATCCACTAGAGCACATTGCTTTTCTTAGAGGGATGGCCTGAGCAATAATAATGTTATTCAGTGTTGTCAAAGAGGCTGCTTACCATCCCTACCTCTTAAAAGGGAAAAGAGTCTTCTATCCCAGGAGTGTGTACAGAAGATAGTCAGCCCCTGCACCAATCTTATATTTCCTGATAACATTCCTAATTGTGTTTTTAAGGTTGGAGGGGAAAAGGAAAACTTCTGGAAGCACATTAGTGCAGCTCAACAATATATAACTACAAAACAACTGTCAGAATAACTTCCTTAAATTTCTTTTGCTTTTTTTTTTTTGGGTGGGGGAGGGCAGTTGGGGTTACGTGACTTGCCCAAGATCGCATGGCTAGTTTTGTGTTAAGTTTCTGAGGTCACATTTGAACTCAGATCCTCCTTACTCAAGGGCTGGTGCTCTATTCACTGTGCCACGTAGCTGCCACCTTCCTTACATTTTTGAATTTGTCTCTCCATATTCTTTCTGTTTCCTCTGCATTGTTTATAGTATCTTCTAAAAATAAATCTTATCAGGTTCCCACATTTTCTCAGGTACAGATAATAAAAATCTCATTTCTTACAACTGACTCTCACATGCTACCTCTTCTATATTTAATTTTTTTTCCCTGTATCTTGCCATCATTCCAGGCACCCCTTTTTTCTGGGGGTGTTCCCACTTTTCCCAGAAGTGTGGCCTCTGCACCTTTCTTTTCTTTATTCAGTTCCACATTTAATTTCCACCCAGGATTTCTTGCTTCCTCTTCAGATAAGCTCTGAAGCATAAGGAAGACGGTTCGAATTTATAGTGCAACAATTGAAGAAGTCCTGTGAAGTCTCCCTTGTGCTCCAGAAGCACTGGAAGAGATGAGGAAAACAGGAGCCTGCCAAATGACTAAGAGCTGAAGTTCAGTTTTAAAGTAATTTCTGTCCATTTTATCAGTCTTATTTTCTGAATCTGGCATCAATCATTTGCTCCTCCTGGTGAGAACACAAACCACTCAGTGACAAAGCACAAACAAGGAGATTATTAAAACCCCTTTAAAGGAAATAAAAGGGTTTTCTATTCCAGGAGTGCTTAAAGAAGATAGGCATCCCCTACCCCAATCTTATTTTCCCTGCTAATATCCCTAATTTTCTTTTTCAGAGAGGAGGGGGAAAAGGAGAAATTTTACAACCACATTGAGCAGCTCAACAATACACTACATTATTTATTTTTGTTTTATGAACGTCTCTTGGGAATAAAGGGTATGGTCATGGCCCTCTATAAATATTTTTTCTCAAATATCATATATTGCATTGAAAAAAAGCCTCACAATCCATATTATATAAAGGTAGTGACTAGACTTGTGATTTTGTTGACACAGAGAAGTCCCAGATAAAGAGAATTCATCTACTAATGCACATAGTGTATTTCACTGCATAATCATTATAGATTTTATGCCAATTTTTTTTTTTTTGCAAAAAGTAAGGTATGACCAGTATGTGAATCTTTTGTGTGTGTTTTTAAATTGTACTGGCATTACTTAAAAATCATTTATTACTAAACTGTCTTTGGTGCAAGACTAGGATGCATGGAATACTTGGGAATATACATTAAAATTGGGAAGATGCAAGTCCCATATCACATGACTTACTCAGGGCAGCTTTGCAGGCCACTTGCTCCCCTTGCACCTACAGCTTTTCATTAGGTTGAATGGCAATACCATTAGTACTGCAGCATTCTAACAAACCATGCAAGTCAGTTTTTGGAAATACACTGACAATGCACATTGACTGAGAATTCGAGGTTCATGGTTCACAACGCACGAGAGATAAATGTATATCCATATACCACTGGGGAATACATGGCTGCTCTCTTCACCTTTTAAGTGGTGTGAGAATCAGAATTATACCATGCAATGATTGCATGATAAAAGACTATAAACCAGTTTTTGGACTGAAAAAAAACAAACAAACCGGGGTGAGATGATTATGTGGTAGTGATGATCGTTCTGTGAATACGGTAAGCATCTTCTTTGCAGCTTAGTCTTAGAAAGTTGCCCAGAACATTGAGAGGTTACCTAACTTATGGTCAAATAGTCACTATATGTCAGAGGCAGAAATTAAACCAGGTCTTCCTGAACAGATCTATTAAGCTATACTATCTTTCACACATAATACTTACACTAGCATTACATATTGCATATTATTGTAAGTGAATAATTTACAATATATTGTTTATTTGTAAATATAAAGGAAGAGTGAATGTTCTATAACAACTCCACCCATATGATTACTTGTATGTTTAGGGATTCTTCCATAAAATCTCTCCTTACATTTGAATAATGGAGCTATACTTTCAAATTATAGTTATGTGAAGAGATCAGTGACATAATCTAAGAAAAAAAATTGTGTAGTTGATAATAATGTGTTTCAGTTCAGATTTTCAGAAGTTGCATTTTTTTTTTCCTGGTAACTCGAAAGACCAAACATATATGCATGATATTTTTCTCTGCAATTTTCTTAGTTCTCCATCACAGTTGTCTTGTAGTTTTAGAATGTTATTATGCCTCTGTGTCTTTAAAAGTACATGGAAGTAAGCAGCCCAGAATGCAAGAGGGATATCTCAAAGATAAAGAAATACATAAATAGTGAACTTGGGACCTATCTGAAGAAATCTGGAGGGAATACTAGCAGATCTGACATTAATATTAAGGAAAAAAGTTAAAGAAAAATAACAAAAATGAAACTGGGCAATATGAAAGTTAACTATATAACTCAAACACCAAACAGTAAACATCTTTACTGAATTGCTGACCTAATTTAAACATAAATTTGCTTTATCTCTTTTATGTCAGTGCAACATGATGTTGTGAGAAAGTCTGAGTTTTAATTCTATCTTTGCAGTCTGTTTATTAGCTACATTGCCCTGGGCATATCATGTAAGCACTCATCAGGTGTCTCATTTGTCCATCTCACTGAGATGCTTTCAGAAATAAATGAACTAGGTATTTCAAAGTGTCTTGGAAACTGTCAGTTGCAACATAGGTGTAAAGTATTATATCAGTCTGGAAGTGGGGAGTAGTATATACTTTTGATTAAATTGATATAGATCTTTGCACCCAAAGGATCAGTGGACCTTTCCATTTGCAGTTTGGCTGAACCCTCCACAGTCTTGGACAATACTACGGATCCTACCTCTGGATTCTCCAGTGGTTCTCAACCTTCCTAATGCTGTGATCCTTTAATAGTCATATGTGGGCTTGTCTGTATGTGGGTGGACCCGCCTGGAGCTGGATAGAGGAAGTTCCTAAGACCATGGGAAACATGTGTTTTCTGATGATCTTAGGCGACCCCTGTCACCCCTGTGAAAGGGTCCTTAGACCCCAAAGGGGTCGCAACCCACAGGTTGAGAACCACTAGGCTAGATCCTTGTATCTTACCATTTAGCCTGCTGTAGTAGCCTAAGGACCACTTACAGTCTTTCCATGCACCTTCAGCTTAATTCTCCCCTATGTATGGTCTCTAGCTTTTCTATTTTGCTTCTTATATCAGAAATGTCTCAATATTTTCTTTGTATTGTTAGCACTTAGAATAACGCTTTGTATTTAGCAAGCATTTAATAAGTACTTAAAAAAAACATTTAATTTCTGGCATATAAACCTCCCCAATCCATGCAAATCAGCAAACTCATCTGCAATTTACAGAATCAGAAAAGTTGTCTGGGGCATGGCAAGTGATTTACCCATAGTGTCATAGAATGTATGTATGTATGAGAGGAAGGATCTGAGTTCAGGCCTTCCTGACTCTAAGACTAACCCTCCATCAAACAAGCTAAGATGCCTCTCTGTTAAATGTATTATCAGAGTTTTAGAATATTTGCTTTATACTAAAAAAAAATCAGCAATGATAGAGAAGCCAGCAGTTTTGGAGTGCAGCAAGGCAAATTGAAGGTGGAAAATATTTCTAATGGTAGATTTTCTGCTTATGTAATTTTTTTTTTCAGATTCATGATGTTAGTTTAGTACAGAACATTTTATGGATCTTCTTCAAACAGTGTTTCTGAGATGGATTTAAAAATATGAATGCACTGTTCAGCTTATCCTGCTGTTTTCTGTGAGTAAAAGAGGGATGGAAACACTGGCTCATGTTCCATGACTTTGGTTTGAATTGGGGCCACCTACATAGCATCCTGCTGAGGGTATTTAAACCACAATCTACACTTTTAAACAGATAAAATGTTCAAAGGAAAATGCATAAAATTCAAAAGAAAAACTTGGAATTTTTTGGTAAAAAAGTATTATCCCAATTGGTGAAACAAGAGCAAGGTAATTTTTATTTTAGAAAATAAACAGGTGTCCCCATAGAATAGATAACAATATATCTAGGTTATTTAAAAGCAAAAAAAACCAAAAAGCTCATGGACAAATTTAATTTTTACCTAAGATAGTAACTTTTCTTCCTGGGAAAATCACTATGATTAATACAAATGACTATACTTAATGAGCCACTACTTAGCACCAGACCATAGAGTGGAGTGAAGATAAATGGATGTATAAGGAGTGGAACCTGCCTTCAACAATCTTATCATATGGTTGAGGAGAAAAATGATATACAAAATATGCAGAATGAGACATACATTTTCAGACATGGATCATATGGGGATTTGTTTTGCTTGATTATGTATATTTCTTATAAGCATTTCCCCTGTCTTTCCCATCCTAGGTTAGAAGAAGAGGGAGGGAGAAAAAAATAAGTGGAAATTGGAATGACTATTGGAAAAAGTGACACATATGACTAATTGGAAAAAGAAAAAACAAACCAATCTAGTTGAGGAAACAGAAGATACATACCTAAAATTAAGAATGTCAGGTATCATAGCCTAAAAACTCAATAAGTGACTTAGGTCATAGCTTCATAAATCTAGAGATATGAAGGTATTAGAAGTCCTCTAGTCTAATTCTCTGAATTTAAAGATGAAGAAACTGAGGCCCAGGGAGATTAAGTGACTTGAGCAAGGTCAAACAGATAGAAAGTATCAGATATTGTGTTCATCATTAAGTGTCTTAAAGTTGTCATTGCATAAGTTGCTCTTCTGATTCTGTTCATTTCACTTTGCATTCCAGGAGTCTCCAAAATTGTCTCATTGTTTCTTGTAGTGCAATATTATTTCATTACAATCATATACCATAATTTATTTGCTCATTCTCAAATTGATGAGTATCCCATTAGTTTCCAGATATTTTATTTTCTTTTAATTCCCTATTTGGATTGGGAAGTTTGCTTGCTCTGGACTATTCCTACTATAGTATTCTCTTTCTTCTTAACTAACACCCTGTGCCTCCCTTCCTTCTCACTTTTTTCTGTGTTGTCTTTAGTGTCTTTCCCCACATAACTGTGGGTATATCCAACTCTCCTTTGTTCATTTCAGATAAGGGTATAGTTTGTCTGATGCTTACTTCCCCTATCCCTTCCCCCACACTTATATAATCTTCTCATCCATATCAGTTATGAGAAATACCACATTCCATTCCTTTCTTCTTTTCTACTCTTGGGTATTTCTTTTACCCTGCCTTCTCCTTCTCTTCTTAACTTAAAAGAGAAACAATCCAACCCCAGTCCTTTGTTTTTATTAACAAACTCCTTCAGTATGCTTTGAAGTAATTTAAATTCTGAGGGGATATTTCTCCCCCATTAGAACAGTCCATTATCATTATACAGCCTTTTCTAATCAATCAAGTAAATTTATCTTTCTAGATTTCTGTGAGCTGTATGTTTACATTTGAAAGTTTCTACTGAAAACTGGTCTTCTTGTCAGGAATGCTTGAAACACTTCTTTGCCATTAAAGGTCTAGATTTTTGTTCCCCTGTCTGATTATACTCAGTTTTTCAGGGTTAGTTATTCTTGGCTATAATCCTCTATCTTTTGCCTGTCAAAATACTTTATTCCAAGTTCTTTTCTCGTTTATGGTACAAATTTCCAGGTCTTATTTGATTTTAACAGCAGTTCTTTGGTACTTGAATTCATCCTTCCTGGCTATTTGCAATGTTTTTTCTTTGATGGGGAAGCCCTGGATTTTGGCTATGATATTCTTGGTACTTTTCCTTTTGAGGAGTTTTTCATAAAATAACTCATGGATCTCTGGTTCTAATAGATCCAAAAGAGTTGTTATTTGTGATTTCCTGAAATAAAGCATCCCGGATTTTTTTTCTCTGGCTATAGTTTTTCAGGTAGTCTGATGATATTTAGATGACCTTTCCTTAACTTATTTTCCAGCTCATTTTTTTGGGGGGGAGGGATAGGAAATGCATTTACATTTGTCTCTATTTTAATTTTGAGCCTTTTGGTTTCATTTTGTTTCTTGCTGTCTCATGGAGTCCTTGATTTCTACTTGCTCTATTTTAATTTTCAGGGAGTCTGATACTTGTGTAAGCCTTATCTCTTTCTTCTCTAAACTGTTTTTTCTTCTTTCAATTTTTTCCTATAGAATTTTTATTAATTAAAAAAATTTCTTGCTTTTTCCCTCAGCATCCACATAGTCTTTTTGGAAAATCTGTTGTTTCTTTTTTTCATTTAAGTCTCTGCTTAAAGTTGTTATAGTATGGGGATTGGGATTTTTGTGGATTGGGATTTTTGGTATCTTTGAATCTACAATAATTCTTTACAATAGTCAGTGACTTATTTTGTGTACTCATTTCTCTAGTGGTAAAAACACAACCTGTGAGTAGACTGCCTGAATGGGGACCCAGCTAATTGGGTAACTCAGCTTGTCCTCTCCCTCTCCCTCTCCTCTCCAAAGGAATGTAAGAAGCTGCCCAGTTAACTTGAGGTTTATCGATTAGACTTCTTCCTTCCTTCCTTCCTTCCTTCCTTCCTTCCTTCCTTCCTTCCTTCCTTCCTTCCTTCCTTCCTTCCTTCCTTCCTTCTTTTCTTTCTTTCTTTCTTTCTTTCTTTCTTTCTTTCTTTCTTTCTTTCTTTCTTTCTTTCTTTCTTTCTTTCTTTCTTTCTTTCACAAAACCTTAAACCCAGTTCACTCTGGTCCCTGCCCAGGCTCCACTTAATGTCTATATTTTAGGCCCTCCTGCCTTAGAGTGAATGTCAATGGTAAAGATTTCTCTTTGGAACCAGGAACCCTGAGGGTCTTCCCTCCCAGATTATTTTTTTTTTCTAATTAAAGGGGCCTCCCTTGACTCACTGCTTAAAGAGGCCTATTCACTGAATGGGTATTACCTCACTCTATGTGAGTATCTGTAGAGCCCAATATTTAAAATGCAATATTTACAGTACCCACAATCACAATAAAGACCGCGACTATAAGTATTGCTTGACACTGAATCACAAAATATATCAAACTCTCCAGGTAGAGGACAGAACTGAAGCATTTATTTAGATACCAGAAAACTGAATCCCAAAACCAGTAATTTGATTGCATTATAGTAACAAAGATATTCAGAAGCCATAATAACTCCGAGAGCCACAGCAACCTTCAGCCTTCCCACAAACCAATATCTACTCATGAGCCTATGTGACTCCTTGCCTGAGTGTCCTCTCTCCCCCACCCTCTTGCTAGCTCTGACTTCCAGCTTCCTGTGGGCTCTGCCTTCCTTCAGCAAACTCCTCCCACCACAGGCTCCATCTGATTACATTCAGCTTATTAGGGGGCAGAGTTACTTTCAAAGCAGGGGAGGTCTTCAAACTCCCCCCCTAGGTCTATTAAGAGGCAGGGAAGATCTTAGAATTGCTACTCCCATTACAGTGGGAAAAGGCCTGAAAAGGCCTTAGCCAAAAAGGGCCAGGGTCTCCCATTGCCTCCTGGTTCATCTCCAGTCATCCTGATGAACATCTGGTCACTGGATCGAGATGGCTCTGCAGGATAAAGTGAGGTTGGTGATCTTGCACAGTCCTCTCTCACTCAAATCAAAGTCAACTTCATGTCATGTCATCATTTCCCTGATACCATGGTCCTCTTTGAAAACAAAGGACAAATACAACCAACAACAAGAATTAGGTTCTGTCCCCTACTGGTGTTTTTGGTAGGGCATTCAACCCTGATTCATCTTGACCAAGATCATCTTGGTCCATAGATTGATTTTTTACCTTCTAAGGGCTAAGCTTCTTTGTATCTTTGAGCTTCAGAATGCTAGAATCTCACAGCTTTTTATGGCATCTCAGGACAGAGTGTTAGGGACCTCAGAGTCCAGGACCTGGAAAGTACCAATACAAGTATTGCTGTAACTGCAGGTCGTATAATTCCTGGTTCCCTTCAAATTGTGTTTTTGACAACCACTACATTTTGTGGGGAGGCCTCTACTCTTGCTTCCTCTGGGCACAGAATCTTGCATGGCAAATATGACTCTCTGGCTACTGTCAGGAACATTTGGAGGTCACTAGTTTATTTGCCTGGATGATAATCATGATAGATTTGCCTGTGGGCTTCTGGATGACTTTTTTTTTTCATTCTGTAGCAGAAGAAAAATTTACCATAGTTGCTCATTGTATTTCTTAATCATTATTCCATAGTTTTTAGGTTTTTGCTGGAGTAGATGTGTCTGCTCTGTTCAGACTGCCATATTGGCCAGAAGTATCATGCTGAGTTTGGGATCAGATTCCTAGATGAGTTCAACCTTATCTGGCTATAAGTATGTATACCACTTCATAAAGATGAAAGAAGGATCCTAAATTCTCAATATAGTCCCAGGTTCCACCTTTCTGGTCCATGAAGGTAGATGGCTCATGAATTCAGCTCAGGCTTAAATAAAAAATAAATTATCTTCTCAAAACATTAGACTCTGTTTATATTATAGAGACTTGCAATACTTGCTTAGTATCTGCCTGGGAAAATATCTGCTACTAAAAAAATATTTGCAGGAAACTGCACAAAACTTTGTCTCTACTGTATTCTGGGGAATGTGTTTAAAGTGACTCCTGCTAGCCACATCTGCTTTTTTGTACTAAGGTCCCCAAATAAAGAATGGATACAATAATTGATTTTCTGTTCATATTTAATGTGATGGTCTTGGAGTGCTCCTAGACTCTGTATATTTCTCCAAACCTCACCTGTGATAAAAGGAGTTTGATACAGTGCTTTCCCCTTTTCCCCCACCTCAATTTCTGAGAATTAGTTTGATAGTAGTTATTAAATATTCCTTAAATATTTTACTGAATTTCTTGTAAATCAATCTAGACCAGGAGTATTTTTCCCTTTCTTTTTTGCTTTTAGCTTCTTTACAGTTAGTTCAATGATCTTTTCTGTGTTTGGATTATGATCTATATTTGATGTTGGTCAAATGGAACCTAATGACTCCATAAAACATCAAGAAATAATAAAACAAACTTAAAAGCCTAAAAAATAGAAGAAAATGTGAAATATCTCATAGAAAAAAACAACTGACCTGGAAAACAGGTTGAAAACAGATGATTAAGAATCATGGGATTACAAGAAAATCATGAACAAAAAAACCCAAAAGACATCACATTTTAAGAAATCATAAAAGAAACTAGATGTCTTAGAGCCAGAGGACAAAGTAGAAATTAATAGAATTCATTGGTCATTTTCTGAAAGAAATCCCAGAATAAAAACTCCCAGGAATATTGCCGGCAAAATCCAAAGCTCCTAAGTCAAGAGGTCATTAATTCTCTTTTTAGTTTTGTGAGCTAGCTTTTAATTTTATTTATTAGTTTCTATACTCTTTTTGGTTTCTAATGTATATATTTCTCTAATTTTCAGGATTTTCTCTTCTGTGCTTAATGTTTTGTAAATTTTAAAATAAAAAAATCCTTTTCAATTCTTTAATTCTCTCTTCTTCTGTCTTGTTGATGTATATCTCTAGGGACATAGATATATACTTGTATACACATACATATATGTGTGTGCATGTATATACATATGTACACATACATATACACACATTCACACACTGACATATATGAACATATACCCACATACATGTATATATGTATGTGTCTCTCTGTGTATATATATACATATATACATACATATACATATATACGTGTGTGTGTGTGTGTGTGTGTGTGAATGAAAATCTCAGGGCTGCTTTGGCTGCATTCCAAAAATGTTGCTCTATTTTCTTCTTCTTCTTCTTTCTCCTTCTCCTCCTCCTCTTCCTCTTCTTTTTCTGCTTCTTCCTCTGCTTCAGCTTCTGCTTCTTTTATATTAGTCAAGAAGGATGATAACTGAGAGAAGATCATTAGATCTGGCCGTTAAGAATTCATTGGCAAATTTGGAGAGAGAAGTTTCAGTTAAGTGATGAAGTTGGAGGAAATAATGACAGCAAGTACAGATAGCTTTTTATTTTTTCTTATGAGTTTGGCTGAGAAATCTTCCATCTAATAAGTAGCAAAACCAGGATTCAAACCCTGGTCCTCTCTATTACATTATGATGGGACATATCCCAAAAGTACTTAAGCAACTTGTCTAGTTAGAAAAAAGTTAGTAGGAATATTAAAATATTTGAACAGACCATTGGAGAGAGTTCCAAAGCCATGGCACACTAGCAAATGTTTCTCTGGAAGTAAGGTGTTTTCTTAAAGAATCTTAAAAATACAGGTACCAAGTATTTGAATTTTCTTTGTATTTGGTACTATATTAAAAGAAGTTTAAATTCACTAGAATTGTATTCATAATGGTATAGTATAATGGAAAAAATGGTGGATTTGGAGTCAAGGAACTTGAATACTAATTTTAGCTCTGTTGCTTAGTGTCTGTGTAAACTTTCTTAAGTCACATTCTCTCTGGGCTTCTCTTTCCTCTTCTGAAAAATGAGAAAGTTGAACCAAAATTTCTCCTACTATTAGTTCCTATGATGAGATAATATGTGGAAAAGACTTTGTAGGGGTAAAGTACTATAGAAAAATAAACTATCATCAATTTTTTAAATCCGAGAATTAAAAAATGATATATCTGATCCTTCCATCTTGGCTAAGTAACATCTTGTCTCTCTTCTGCCTTTTGAGAATAAACTCCCTGGAAAGGATGTTTACAACATGTGCCTCCATTTTCTCTTTTCTTCTTGTATCCCCAGGGTTTAGCATAGTTGCCTGGCACATTGCTTAATGAGTATTGATTGACTGGTTGAAGTTTTAACAAATATTTGAACCAGGAAACAAATCACTACATCACCATTACAAGCATGAGCTTTTATTATGTAATTCTTCTTTGACCCAAGCTTGGGTTGGCTTTTAGTAGGGTCAGTTCTATCTGGCACACTTGGAGGAAAAGACGACTCCTGAAAGCATGATGAGCATAACTGTGTGCTTGCATAAGGGACATACTTCGATCAGTTGTAGACGCTTCCAAAAGAGATTTTGGAGACACAGATTGAGAGAGGACCTTCAGGGAGATGATGATCATGAGAGGGAGAGAGAGAAACATAGATAGATAGATAGATAGATAGATAGACAGATGGGGGGGGGGAAGAGAGAGATTTTTGAATGGCGACCTAGAGTCCTTGAAACTACAGAAATGCATAGGAACTGGTTCTATCAACTTCCTTGACCCCCAGGCTTTGTAATTCTAGAGGCTGCTGAGAATAAGCCTCCTTTAGGTGAGATCATTGTATAACTTGAAATCTTCTCTCACTCTCAGCTGAAGAGCTCTTTTAGTTTTTGTATTCTTCTCCAATTTCTATGTTTACTTGCCATTAATAATGTTTACTTGCTGTATGCTTTATCTTCTGTGAAACTAATGTTGGTATCTATGTCTTTCTTAAAAATGATCAGAGAAATAGCTTTTCTTCTGAACTTTAGACCAGAGATACTGGGGAAGAAAGAAAGACAGATATAATTCTAACCAAATACCTCTCTTGCATATAGGAGAGATTGTTGACACAATGCCTACTTTCCCCCCTACCTGGTATTCTGACAAGGCCAACAAGACCTTTAACTATTCCTCACAGAGCTGAGACACACCCCAGATCATATCTAAGCTACACCACCCAAGAGTTATGCATCTATATATAGACAGCCCCACACACATATCCTACAATTAAATTTCAGAGTCTGGGGAAGATACTTAACAAAATGTCAGGATCTGATACTTAGAAAAGCTAGAATTGTCTCTAAATAGGAAGGCTGGTCTGTGTTAAAATTTCATGCATAATCATCAAACAACTCAAATATGCTAATGCATTAATGTTAAGACCATGGAACACTCTTTTTCCTACAAAGAAATGTTTCCAAATCACTTTTTATCGGGGGCACCTTCTTTCTAATAGGTTATTTTCTAGGATTCAAGGTTTATCCAAACAAAATTATATCTTAGATCTTCACTTAGCCCTTAATGATGATACATGAAATATAATAACAGGCTCAGAAGCAACACTAGAATTAAGAGGCTAGTGATGTTACCATTATATCACTCTGGCATTAAAAATCCACTTCAGGAAAAAATGTAGGAGTAGTGTCTCTTTGCTGTACATATAAATCCCTGCATAATGAGATCAGAATATTCCCTATGGCCAACAAGATCTTAGCCTGGAAATGAATTTGTCTTTCAGGTATAAAAAAAAGAGAGAAACAAAAACTAGTAATATCACAATTTTCTTTGTACAACTTTGAATATATTCAAATCAGAAAGGGAAAATGGCTGCTATAGAAATAGAAGTGAAGGAACAGTTATCCTGATTTTAGCACCTATTGAAAACCTCCTCCTTTTTCCTCAACTCCATTCAAGACAACCATGTTCACAGTGGTGACCTTTCCTTGACTTTATTGAGACTGTCTGCTATGAGGTCTTTTAACTAATAGTAATAGTTAACATTTATATAGGTTCACTATGTGCCAGGCAATGTGCTAAGTACTTTCCAACGATCTCATCTGATGCTCACAACAATGCTCATTTTGTAGTTGTGGAAACTGAGGCAAACAGAGGTTGTGTGACTTTCCCAGGGTTACACAGCTAGTAAGTGTGTGGTGACTAATGTTCACTCAAGTCTTTCTAACTAGAATGGAGCTTAGTGTTCCATTCGCTCACTGTACAACCTATCTGACCATATAACCAAAGAAGACTTCCAAAGAAGCAAAGAAATAAATTATATCATGTGATAAGGATGATAGGATGGGCTGGTCACATAGTCAGAATGAGAGATGAGAGGTGGACAGCCAGAATAGCATACTGGTAACCTTGAAATATTGGGAGAAACAGAGGAAAACCTCTTGCACATTAAGAATACCCCTTATGGCAAATCTATGGGAGGACATGAACAAGAGTGACACATGATGGTCAGACAAAATGGACTGTGATCTGCATTCTTGGAGGGGACTTTGGAGTCAACAATAGATGCATTTTACTATATGAGAGAATACATCATCTTTCTGTGCTTCCCTTTCATTATTACTTTAATATTTTAAGGATCCATGATTTCATCTAGTTATAGGATTTTCTAAATGTATCTGAACTGTTCTCTGGATCTGGACCCAAAACTTTTTCAGCTTTGTAAGATCTGTTTGAACTTCGAGTATGCTGCCCTATTCTTCAAAAACCCAGTCATTTCCTGGATGCTATGAATAGGTATGAGAGTAGTAGTCCTTTAATATAGGTCCTGGCTTTGTGTCATATACAAATGTAATTTGCTCTCATATAACGATTGGAGTCAGTCAGGACTGTCAATCAAGACAAATGCACAAGGTCATGAATAGATGCCTGAAGAACTACATTAGAGATCTTCCATCAAGTTAATATGATCTATTCACTGATGATGATCCATTAATCTTTAATTCCTAAATCAAAGCAACTTTATTATCTTCTAGAACAAATCTTTTCACCTTACGTGGAAAAAGAATTAGACTTATTCTACTTGGTCTCAGAGGATAGAATTTTGAATGAGGTAGTAAGAGTTGCAAACAAGTATATTTCGACTTTATATAAACAAAAATGTCCAAATAATTATGGCTATACAAATATGGAATATATTTCTCCCCCCCTCCCTGAGATAGTGAGTTCCCCATTGTTGGAAATCTTCAAGCATTGACTAGATGGTCACTTGTTGAGTATGATGTAAAGGGGAATTCTTTATCAGGAATGGATGGGACTAGATGGCTACTGAGGAACCTTCACATTTTGAGATTTTGGGATCTTATCAATAAGTATAGCATAAGATAGAATAGCATGAGACTTTGTCCACATTTTTAGTGGAGTCCAATCTCTTGGTCTACCAGTCTAGTGTGAGGCAGCTAGGTGATGCAGTGGACAGAGAGCCAGGCCTGGAGTCAGGAAGACCTGAGTTCAAATCCAGCCTTAGACACATACTAGCTATGTGACTCTGGGTAAGTCACTTAACTCTGCCTCAGTTTCCTCATCTGTAAAATAAGCTGGAGAAGGAAATGAGAATCCACTCTAGTATCCTTGCCAAGAAAACCCTCAAAGGGGTCATGAAGTATCAGACACAACTGAAATGACACAATAACATCAGTCTAGAAAATTTGTTGAAAAATGCAATGAGGTTACTTTGGCATGACATGCCCTTGATGAAACCATGTTGGCTCTTAATGATTATTGCTTTTCTTTTTGGACATTCATTAGCCATCTCTCTAATTCTTTATTTTAGAATTTTTGACAGGTCTCAAACTCAAGCTCTTTAAGCATTGGTTTGATAATTCTCTAAGTCTTTTCTTTTTGATGAAAATTGGGATATTTTTCCTTACTCAGTTTTGTAGCACTTTCATTCTCCACAATTTCAAGAAATTATTTTTTTCTTCTGTCCTTTTAAGTCCATGATCTCAGTCTTTGACAGAGAAATTAGAATTAAAATTAGAAATGAGTAGTGCTGTTTTCTCTGTTACCTGTTCTTATCATCACCACTGGCTGCACATTCCTCTAGAGCTCTCCATTATTCCCCAAGAACCTCTTCATCCTACAAGATTCCATCAACCTGTGTCACATACCATGTCTTCTATCCTTAAGGTCTTTATTTCTTTCTGATAGGAGGGTGAAGAGTTCCTCTTATGATTTACATTGTCCAGGTCTTCCATCTCTTCATTTCCTGCCTGCTTCACTCCTCTGATCATACCCCTTGACTAGATACCTTTCTATCTCTACCCCCTTTTCAGCTTCCTTTTGTGTGTTGTCTTCCTCTATTAGACTGTAAGTTCTTTGAGGGCAGGGTTTTTTACCTTTATGTTCTCAGAGCTTAGCATAGTGACCAGTACAAAATAGGTACTTAAATGCCTATTGACTAACAGTTCCTGTGCAATGGTCCAATTCCTTTTTTTTTTATTCACTCATTCATTCATTCATTCATTTAATTAATTAATTTTAAATTAATTTATTTATTTTCTTGTTTATATCACTCATTTCCATGAGATTTTGAGTTACTAATTTCCTTCCCATCTTTCCCCTACCCACCACCCCAAAACAGGGATCCCACTGTATAGGCCCTCCTCCAATCTGCTCTCTCCCATGTCCTCCCCCATTGCTCCTCTGACTTTCTAGTAGGACAGGATGGGTCTCCCTACCCCAGTACCTGTATATCTTAATTCCCAGTTGGATATAGTTAATGACAATAACAATAATATATACATACATATATATTTTTAACATTTGATTATAGAATTTTAAATTCTAGATTCTTTCCCTTCCTCCCTCATCACCCACCTCGACTGGAAGGACAAGCAATTCAATACAGGCTGTACATGTGTAATTATGCAGAACATCTCCACAGTGGACATATTGTGAGAGACTGATTATATGTCCCTCCTTCCTGTCCTGCCCCCCCACCTTGTTCTGTTCTCTACCCTGTCCCTGTCCCTTTACAGAAGTGTGTACTTCCAGCAACCCTCCCCCTCACCCTGCCCTCCCTTCCATCATCCCAACTCTCATCCCCATCCCCCCTACTCTCCTGTGTGGCAAGATACCCAGTTTAGAGTTTAAATCAATCCTTCCCTAAGCCAAATTCAATGAGAGTAAGGTTGACTCTTTCCCTGTTGTTCTTCCCCTCCATTGTGACTATTATCCCTAGCCTCTTCTATATGAGATGATTCACCCCATTCTGTCTCTCCCTGTCTCCTCTCATTCTAAACTTCTCTGTCCTCAGAATTTCACCTTTTAAAGTAGCATCCCTTCCTATTCAGTGCCCTCTACATACACATATGTACACATATTCAGATATGTGTTCATACACATATATAAACCCTCCTACATAGATATATGTGTATGTATATGTACATATACATTTGTATTCCCTTCACCTATCCTCATACTGAGAAAAGTTTCAGAAGTTATAATTATCGTTTTTCCATGTTGGCATGTAAATAGTTCAACTTTGATAAGTTCCTTGTGATTTCTTTTCCATGTTTACC
>CM053587.1:171409810-171440841 GCA_028646515.1 Pseudochirops corinnae | reverse complement strand
TGTTTGTCTTGATTTGTAATGGAATAAACAGAGTGTTCACTATATTTTGTAATCTGAACTCTAAAAGCTGTTCACAGTAGCATTCCTTTGGGAATCTGCTGGTGCATGGCATTACGCAGTCCATTTGAGAGGCTTTTCTACTTGGTAGTACCAACCAGACATTATTCTCTAGTGGCATCTTCAAGTATTTGAAGAGCTAGAGATTTGAGTGGTCTGCAAGCTTGGTATGAACCTGCGCTGTAATTTGACATTGGTGACAATGTCAAATGCTAATGCCATCTTGGGCTGCAATAAGATAGCTATAGCTTCCAGGAATAAAAGAGACTGCTATTCATCAGACCTCATCTGGAGTTTTGTGTCCAGTTCTTGGCACCATGTCTTAAGAAGGACATTGATAAGCTACAGAGCAGCCAGAGAAGGGCAACCAGGATGGGATGATGGAAGAGTCCTTGTCATATGAGGATTGTTTAAAGAAAATTGTCTTTTTTAAATTGGAGAAGACTAAGGTGGGTGGCATCATCACTGTCTTAAAGTATTTGAAGGGTTCTCATGTGAAAAAGGGATTAGATTTATTCTATTGGCCCCAGAGAGCAGAACCAGGAGCAAGGAAAGGGTGGATGGTGTCCAGAGGCAAATTTTGACTCAATATCAATGAATAATTAGAGCTGTCCAAAAGCAGAATGAGCTGCCTAGAGGGCTGAGAAGAACCCCTTCCTTGGAGATCTTTAAGAACAGGCTGGATGACCCTTTATCAGGTATGTTACAATGGAGTTTCACTTTTTGCATGCAGAGGACTAGATGTCACCTGAGGTCACTTTCAACTCTCTAATTCTGTGCCATTACTCAGAGCTATTCCATATCATAATGTGGCATCAGAAGACTTTGCTGATTTGGTGCAAAAATACTTATTAAATAAGCTTGATATTATGCTAAGTATTAAAATAAATAGGCCTGCCTGCAAAGGCAGAAAATACCAATCTGGACAAATAGGTAACTGAACAAAATTGAGCTTATACATAATTGAAGATGTTATATACAGAAGTGTCTTTAGTTTCTGGTGTGGAGAGCAAAGGGATAGCTATGGGAGCTGTGATTTTATAGAAGAAAGAAGTGGGGAATAGCTTACCCCTTCTCTTTCCACTGGTTGGAGAAGGTTTCATTGAAGTGAACCCAGAGTCATGTTTTTAGGGTAGGCAGTAACCTTATAAGGAAGTTAGATGGCTCAGGGAAAAGAGCACTGCGTCTGTATATACATATACACATACATCTACATCTACACATCTACATATATGCATATATACATATATATACACATATATATACATATACACATGCATCTACATCTATACATCTACATATATGCATATATGCATATATATACACATACATATATATATATATTTATATACACATACATATATATATATATATATTTATATACACATATGCTAGTTAAATTTCCACACAGTTGAAGTCATAAGAGTCACAGCCTTATGACAACTATTAAGGCAAGATAAGGGTGATAAGGGTTGCCAATCAATCAGTAGCAGGTGAAAAAAATTCAGAAACTACAAACTTGGGGCCCTAGGTAAACCTACTCAAACAGGTGAGGTTAATCCTCGGTCAGTGACTTCCTGCTATTGCCCATGCTCAATGAACCTTATACATATTATCTTACATGCCCTATATAAAATTAAGACCTCATTAAGTGAATATGTGTTGCATCACCAGGAAGGGGGGACATATCAAGGAGTTACATGGGGTGGGCATATAAGGAAGATTATAACTTGGAAGGATTAGGACAAATCCTGATCTGGAAGGGAGGAGCTAGGATTACTAACCCTATAAAGCTTGCTTTTGCTTCTGTATTCGGTGTACTCTGTCTTACTAAGGAGGTGTGCCCACTTCTCAGGAGAATGGAAGGGGAAGTCTTTCAGCCTTTCAAATAAAAAACTTGAGACACCAACTTTGGAATTGAGTCTGGGGTTTTCTCTAGAATTGAATCTGGGGTAAAGAAGACCTGAGTTCAAATCTAGACTCAGATACTAGACCCTGGACAAATCATTTAACCCTGTTCGCCTCAGTTTCCTCATCTGTAAAAGGATCCAGAGAAGAAAATGGCTAACTGCTCCAGTATCTTTGCCAAGAAAACCCTTGGTCAATATGGTCCATGAGGCATAGGGTCACGAAGAGTCAGACAGCACTGAACAACAATAACAAATAACCTTACAGATTTTCTAGTATTTATTTTACACATGAGGATACTGATGGAGAGAGCTAGAGAGAGAGAGAGAGAGAGAGAGAGAGAGAGAGACAGAGACAGAGAGACAGAGAGACAGAGAGAGAGAAAGAGAGAGGGAGAGACAGAGAGAGACAGAGACAGAGAGACAGAGAGACAGAGAGAGAGAAAGAGAGAGGGAGAGACAGAGAGAGACAGAGACAGAGAGACAGAGAGACAGAGAGACAGAGAGAGAGGGAGATTATTAAGTGACATCTGAGATCACACAGCTACTGGATAAAATGGAGTAAAAACCTTGTCAAGTTGAGTTGGAGGAGAATATTCCAGGTATACGTTTTCTCATTACTTCCTTTTTCTATCTATAACTTTTACATAAACCACAGACCAGGGAAACAAGAAGCAAACAACCCTATACTTTCATTTCGGGACTCCAGAGCATCCCTTTACACTTTTATGAGACTGCTGATCCCAGAGGCCCTTGTGAGCAAGTTTGAAAAGCTTTAAGCTATTCCTCCTGGCTGGCTGACATAGAATAACCTGTATTAGGAGCTCACAAAGGGGAAACTAGATCCTCTCTCTCTGTATCACAGATAGCCCATTTATAGAGCCAAATCAGAAAGCAGACTGGGTGGAGGAAAATGACTGAGGAATTAAATGAAGGACTTGGAGCAGAGTACCTTGAATCCACTAGTAAATGCTTCTTATTATAAGCTCAGTCTTGGTCAAAATGTCAGTAGGCAAGGGCAGAAATTGGATGCATAGCAACGAATGCAGCAAGGACAATTTCATGTGAGCTTTCTCTTTTCTCCTAATGGCCACAGAAAGACGGGGAAATGGATTAACCCCACTCCCCAACCCCTTCACCCCTTCTCCCTGACAGATCTGCATTGATCAATAAACCAGGAAAGCCGACAGAATAAAGCAGTATATTTTAAAGTGTTGATATCAGACAAGCTGAAGAAAACAATTGATTAGTGAAAATTATTTAGAAAGAGGAAAATCCAGGAAATATTATCTAAGATAATATGATAGCTTAGCCAGAGACTGCTTAGAGAAGAAAGTGAGAAAGTGATTGAAGACAGCTCTTATGACAGTTATTTTTATTCAGACTATCCTGGTCTTATGCACAAGCTTTGGGAGAAATTCATTTTGATGTGTTTAAGAGCACTGAGACATAAAATACTGATCGTAGCATTTACTTCTTGGACAAGTCAACAAACTATGGCTTTTTTTCCCTGCACAGTTATACATAGGCCTAGGTAAATTTTAGTGCACTGGATATAAGTCACTACTAGGATATTTTTTTGACTTGTGGATAACCCCATGCTGAGCTCTTTGGTGTTCATATATTTTTATTGGGTTTTTGGGGAAAAAAAATCATTTGAAAAAATTCAGCAGCATTCCTTGTTTCTCTCTCAGCTATACCTACGCGTGTACATAGAATATGCCACTATGTCCTGTGAGGAGTCTAATTGGTGACACCCACCACCATATGGCAGTTTAGGAAGTGATCTTAAAGATTTTTTTTTAAAACATGCAAGCTTGCTAGTCACTGATATTTCAGGTCTGATTGCTGCCCCACCCCCACCCCATCCTAGAAGTACATTTGCAATTCTTTGATAAAATTGCTATAGTTTCTGTGTTTTGTCTTAGAAGGAATGAAAATAAATTGTATTCAACTCCATTGCCTTTATTATATGCTTTATTTTTATTGTCTTGAAAACAAAAGCACAAGGAAAGTTCATCCTTTAAAAAACAGGCAAACAAGAAACCCAGATTTTAATGAAAAACATCTTGTTCAGATAAGGATATAGCCTTTTGTTTTTTGTCATTTTTATGGTTTCAGGTTTTTTTTTTTGAGGATTTTACTTAGCAAGATCAAGTGATCATGGCTGAAAAGACTTTTCAGAGGCCATCTAATCCAGCCCAACCCCTTTCTTCCCAAGCTTTTCCCCAAGCTGAGGAAACTAAAAGCCAGATAGCTTAAGTGAAGTTCTCAGAAGTGGTAAGAGTCAGAGGTAGGATTTGAACCGAGGTCCTCTGATTAGACCTAGAACAGGGTTCCACTGTACCATAAGAGACAATTTATTGAGATGAGGTAGTGAGATAACTATACGAGATTTACTTTACAAATTCCAGTCTTTACTTCTCTCTTTCTATCTTTTATAACCATTATGTTATATTACCAGATTGTTTCTTCTCACTCTATGTTCACACATCAATCTACTTTTTTCAGTTTTGGTGCTTAGAATCTTCTCCTACCTCCTTCTTTTCCCTCCTTCCCTTTCTGAGCTTGACAACAATTTGCATATCTCTTCCTATGTCTGAAATTTCTCTAAAAGACCCAGTATCTCCTCTCTCTCTCTTTTTAATCAATGTCGTCAGAAATGTTTCTCAAGAGACTATTTATGTGAGCTGCTGGGCCATGCAAAGTGAAAAACAGCTTCCAGAACTGTAGGATCATATATTTAGAACTGAAGGGACTTTAGGGGTTATTTAGTCCAATTCCCGCAATTTAGAGATGAGGACTGAGGATAGAGAGGTTGAATAACTTACTCAAGGCCAAACAGGTAGGAAATGACAGACTCAGGATTTAATTCCAGGTCCTTTGACTCTAAATCAAATATGTTTTCCATCAGCTATTCAGTTTATAACTTGAGATGATGCATTCTCTTCTTTTGTAAGCAACTATAAGCTCACTACAATTACTTAACCCTTCAGCAAGGAGGGATATTTTGCACAATGAGCATCCTTCATGGAATATTCATGGATAATAGCATGATTCTTTGTCCTCTTATCCAAGGAAATAGTCATTAGGCCAAGGAGAGGGTGAAAAGTCAGAAGGCAAGGCTATGGGAAAAGTACAAATGTGAAAAGAACAATGGGGTGGGTACAATGACCTGTGGGGCCCTTCTCTTCCCCCTCTGACTAAATGTCACAGAACTAGGCATGTCATTTCACAGTCTTTCTTGAAAAGTAAATTTTGTTGGATGGAGTAGTGGTGAGGAAGGGATAGGAGGAAAAAGCCTGAGAACATTGTGGTACATGGAGTTATAGAAGGGAGTTACTAAAAAAAAGAAAAAGGTATAAAGCCATTGAAAGTAGAGATTAGAGACTCAGGAGGCAAATTTCTACTACCTCATAAATTACATAAGGGAAGCCTTGCAAGGAAGAATGAAAGCTTTAGTAATCCTAATTCAATCTAAATTAGATCTCTTTCTAAAAAACTAATATAAATTGCAAAAGGAATCTAGAAAGTCAGAGTTGGAAGGGACATTTTTGTTGTTGTTCTGGAGGTATAATTTCATCTGTGTATGGAATTTCAAGTAGAGAACATCCTCTGCCAATGCAGATTGGGCAACATTTAGTCATAATAGCCAAAATTTGTATAGCAACTTTAATATTTGTAATGCAATTTATATACCTTATTTGGTCCTCACAACAAAACTGTGAAGTAGGTGTTATTATCCCCATTTTATAGATGAGAAACTGAGGCTAAATTAGGTGTACTTAGGGTCACATAGAGAAAAAGAATCTGCATGCTTTGACTTCAGGTCTTCCTGACTCCAGGTTTATCCCCTTCACCTTATAAATGCCTTTAATAGAGAGTTGCTTGAGTCACTTAAGAGTTTTCTTTGCCCAGGATTATGTACCCAGTACATGTCAGAGAAGGACCTCAAAAGCTCATCTTCTTGACTCTAAGGCCTGCTCTCTATCCATTCTCCCATCCTGCCTCTCTAAGAAAGGGATGTTGGAGTTATTTTGTTCTTCTTATTTTATAAATGAGGAAATTTGAGAACTGGGGAAATGAATGATTTGCCCAAGGTCACACATAATAGTAAATAGAAGCAGAACTAGAAATTTGGACTTAGGCCTCCTAACCAATAGTCCAATGCATTCTTCATTGTGAAAGTCACACTGTCTCCTCATAGTTCAGTAATGTCTAACATGTTTGATTGCAAACAACCCCAAAAATTGTGAGGTGAAAAGTTGTATCACAAACGGAAGCAGGCTAAAAACACAAATTATATTCCTATCACTTCTCGTATGGATGTGAAGATGTATAAGTAGGGGGGAATTTCTATTGAAATCCTTTCTGGGTTTGTCATCCGAAAAGAATTACTGGACTCAGCTGTCTTTTGGCAGAGTTATAAAAGTTTATTTTTACACTGGGGCAAAGGGGCTAGGAAACTTGCAAGCTGATAGGGATTTAAGGTAGAGTTAGTGTGATGCTCTTCAGTGGGCGGGGGTGGGGGGGGCGGGTAGAAAGAAAACCTGCTAGAAAAAGCCTGCAAAGTGTGATGCTCCGCAGCAGGCAGAGGGTGTACAGAAAGGGCCTGCAAAGTTCTAGGAGATTTAGTGTGACACTCTACAGCAGGCAGATAGCCTGTAAAAACCTGCAAAGTATAGGATTATAGAGTTTAAGTGTTACACTCTGCAGCAGGCAGGGGGAGATAGAAAGACGACCTGCAAAGAGTAGGGGCCAGAGATGCAGTTTTTGAAGACCTAAAAGTGTCAGTCATAGGTTCATTAGGCTAACTAGGTGTACAAAGGTGGAGTTAGGGAGGGGTTTGGGAGGAGCCAAGGAGTGACTAATACTTTTGCCTTGAAATGTCAGAAAGTCAACCAGAGGTCAACTTTGAGGTCAAATTTAAATGAGAAGTACCCATCCAGTTTGCAAATGGATAAGTCTTGTTTACTAGAACAAAAGGAGGTAATGCTTTTAAATTCCTAGGTATGGCTTGTTATCATAGCTATAGAGTAAATGGTTTCAGGGAAATACCTCTAGGCTGGGGGCAGGGAAGGGACAGAGTTAATGCTTTTCACCTGGGGGGGAGGGAAGAGACAGAGTTAATGCTTTATGGCTGGGGAGAAATGTGGCTTTTACAACTTAACACAAGACTGAAATTACGACAATGTTACAAAATTATAAATTCATCCCAAAATATTCCAGAGGCACCTCGTCAGATGTACTTTTGATACGCTTATGACATAGCAGATCCATTATTTAATGAAAAGTAGTTTGAGATGTGGGTGGAGTAAGGATGATATCCTGGCAGTGGGTAATGTATTCTATGCAACAGACATACTCCTTATCTTCTCCTCTTGCCCTGTCCCCCCAAATATTCCTATAGTAAGCAGTTTCCCCTCTTTAAGGAATTAGGAATCAACTGCATAAATATAGATTTCTAGAAAAAAGTTAGCATGTTCTTACTTAGGATTAAAGATATGTTTTGTGATAATAGAGTGTTACTGAATAGTATGGCAATAAGAAAAAAGTATATAATAACTTATTCTAGTTTAATGTCTTTAACAATGTCTAAGATTTCTTTCAAGATATTTCCAAGGAAAGCCACTATTAAGCTTTGCCATATCTTTTTTACTGTATATCTTGCTGGGTTTTTTTTTGTCACTGTTCTAAAAATGTGGCTTTTTAAAACCTAATAAAGAAAAAACACATAAGGAAAGTCATTATTGTAGGCTAGAGTCAATACTATGAATGCTTTATTCAAAGGCAGGAAGTAATCAGATCTGAGTTTGCAGCTAAGGAAACGGTTGTGTTCATAACAGAAGGAAACAAAAGCCAAAAGCAGGTAATGCATTGGGGTCTGAATGAAGCAGCCACAAGAAAAAATAAGATTATTCTCACCAGTTTCATTATGCATTCCGTTGTCCTATTCAAGTTGTTAGTACTGTTATATCATAACGTGTGTTTACATAGAGTACTGATAGAGTACATTTGGCATCCCTGAGTTGGCAAAGGATTGTCCCCGTAATTCTGTGAAGTGTTCATGTTGTTGATTATTTCCAACTTTAAACATAAAGGCTCTGTGGTAGGAAGACATCTGGGACTAGAAGAACTAAGTGTTTATTTACACTTGAGCTAAGTTCTTTTACACCAGTTACTAAAAAGAATGTTAGTGATCAGGGCTGGACAAAACCAGATAGTAATAGCAGCATTTTGCAAACTGGTCTGTGGTTTAATCCATGATTGTTCACACTATTCCAGAAGTGAAGAAAGAATAGGAATAGCTTATAATGTTGGTCAGGTAGGGTTTGGAAACTGCCTGGCTCAGTTTAACAGATCCAATTCCACAACATTTATTAAGAGACTGCCATGTGCAATGTGCTGGGAATAAAAAGATTGAAAAAAAAGGATAATGTTCCTGCCTTCAAAGAGATTACAATTCTCTTACTTCCCCTGTTCTAGCCAGGTATTCCTGTTTCTACCTGTGGCCTACTCTTACTCATCATTTCTAGCTTTGAGGTAGATAACATAAAGCTCAGTATCAAGAATCCATGTAGTTGCTATTATCTTGTGCCTATACCTAGATTCTTTTCTTAGATTCATGTCTATTGTAACAAAGATTCTTTAGTTTGGATTCTTTTCGTCTTGTTGCTTCTACTTTGCTTCTCACTTTCCCCCCTCCCCTGCCCCTCATTTTCCTCCTATGTTGATATGCTGGGCTATTATGAGGCCACAAAAGAAATTCAATCAGAATTTGGCTCCTATTATTTAAATTAGTAAGCATACCTAGATATGTATTAAAAATGAAAATACAGACAAAATTGAAATGTACATAATTTGGTTAAACACACAGAGTTTAGAGTTCAAAATATCCAAACAAATAATCTCTTGATGAGCAGTTATTGGAACATAATGCAGGATGATTTAGACCAGGAATGCAGGAAGGGCACAGCTATCAGGAAATTCTTTAAGATATGGATAAGGAGTTGGTTGAAAGGAATACAGGGGCAGCCTGTTGCTACTAACAAAAGGCTCTCAATCCCTCCTCTCTATGGACAGTTATTAGGTGGCTGGTACTTTGCCCATCAGTTAATGTAATTGGCCCCACTTGCTTCACTGAGCTGGAGAGCACAGACAATGTAGACAAAACCATTTTTACTTCTCATGCAATACCTGCTGATGGCAATAAGTCTGGTACGGAAATTATGCCCTCAGCAGCATCCTTTCTGACAGTGAAAAGCAGTTCATGTACTTTGCTCTGTGACAGTTCACCGCAGAGCAGAATTTGAGGGGATTTCATTATTATAGCACCCAAAGGGCTTCATTATAAATTGGCCCCAATGTCCCCTAGGATGGCCTTGCAAGGGAGGCTCCGGGGTATATACAGATATTCATATATGTGTATGTGAATAGTTTAAAGAAATACTTTTTTATTTCTAGAGAGGACTAATTTTTTCTCATGAGTTTGAAAGGGATTATCAAGCAAAATGAATTCTCTATTCTTCTTGTTTTAGTTTAAAATGTTTCTTCCCTTCACAGAATATAATAAAGGGCTTTTCTTTGGACAAAAAGTACCTGAGGATCAGTCATCTATATCATAGCCATAAATCCAACATCCCAAGTATCGTGGCAACACATTAATTTGAAATGAATTTGAAAACATTAATGCAGTAGTCACTGTCTTCCAGAGGCATGCTATCAGTTAGGGAAAGAAGGCTGGACCACAAATGACTTTTCTGTAGCCTTTTTTGGGGAATGTACCTCTACTGGATATGACAAATAAGAGTGGGGATTATCACTCATTGTTAGTAATTCAGTAAAAATTTAAAAAGTAAAATAGCACTATTTTGTAACAAAATCTCAGGATCAAAATAATAGATCCTCCAAGAATGGATAGGCTATTCATTCAATGGAAAAAAAAAAGATCAAGGTTCAATTTATTTTTCCTTTAGTATCCAACGAGGCAATGTGTACTGAGCGAGTATGATAGGGAGATAGAGAATGTTGCATAAGGAGTTCTTGAGTATATTAAAGAGAAGACTGAGATGAAATGATACTCATTGTTGAATTGCAAATTATCTCAATTAGTATGTTTTCATTCATAGAATAATATATGAGAGGCAGAGGATCTAGGTTCGAATCTTGTCTGTGTCACTTTCTATGTGATCTTGAACATGTCAGGTAATCTGTTAGTCAGTATTTCCTCCTCATCAAAATGAAATCATTGTACTAGATAACTTACTTTCTTTTTAAAAAATTAAATTAAAATGTAAATTAAATAATTAATTTTTAATAATTAAAAAGAAATTAAATTTAAAAATTAAATTAAAATTGTTTTAGTTGCATTTTATGTTCCAGACTATTTCCATCTCTCTCCACCCCAAAGGCCACTATTTGACACAGATTTATAAATATGTGTAAAAACTTACTATCCATACTTCTATTTATCAGTACTTTCTCTAGAGGCAGATAGCATTCTCCTTCATAGGTCCTTTATAGTTGCTTTGAGTATTTATAGTTCTCAGATTAACTTGGTTGTTCACAATTCTTCTTCGAACAATATCACTGTGAGATGGTCTTTTGGTTCTGCTCTCTTTGCTCTTCACTATTTCATGCAAGTCTTTCCATGTTTTTCTAAAATCAACCAGCTCATCATTTCTTATAGCACAGTAGTGTTCCATCACAATCATATACCACACTAGATGATTTTAAAGTCTTTTTCTAGCTCTAACGTTGATGCTTTACTATCTAAATTCTTTTTTTTTTAAAACAAGCATTGTGTATTGCTTACCAAATTGACTACAAAATGGTGAAAATTTCATGAACCAGACAAAATATATAAAATCTCAAATTATTGCATATAACTTCATGATGAGAAGCACAGGATTGATAAGCAGGGCCCTTAAAAGGGATAAAGATACTCCTACTAAATTTCAGTTCTGTATCAAACAAAATCAATGAGATGGGCCAATGCCAATTTGGAATGAGGTTTCTAGTTTTCTATTCCAGGAATCAGTCTCTGCCTGTGTACGTTTTAACATGTCTATCAGTGATTTAGAGGCATAAATCAAATGTGCATATCACATGGAGTTACAAAGATACCTAATACATTGCATAGCAACTTCAGGATCCAAGATCTTAACAGACTCTCTCTGTAGTCTGTTTTTTAGGTAAAATCCAATTTGAAATTTGATAGGGAGAAATGTAAAGTCCAATATTTGGATTAAAAATATAAATTGCATAAATATAGGCTAGGGAGGCATAGCTAGACTAGAATTGTTGTTCATATGAAAAAGATCTTGGGATTTTAGTGAACAGCAAATTCATTCTGAATTAATGTGTGATATGGTAGCTGAAAAAGTTGACAATTACTTTTGCTTCTATCATACTCTATCCTGATCAGGGAACACATAGAATACTGTGCTTAGTTCTGAGGGCCACAATTTATGAAAAACATTGATAATCTGGACTAGGTTTGGAGAAAGGATTGGAAACTATCATAGATGAATGAAACATGTTAAGCTATGTTGAAGGAAGCAGGCATGCTTAATCTGGAGAAAAGAAGATTTAGGGGAGAAATGGTAGTCTTTTTAGTTTAGATGTCATTGAGTATTTGAAAGCCTGTCATCCAGAAGAGGGATTAGAAATGTTCTTCCTGGTCCATGAGGGGAAAAAAAATAGGACCATTATGTACAATGTGAAAAGAGGATGATTTTGGCTTCATTTAAGGAAGAATATTTCAAACAATTAGAGCTGTCTAAAAGTAGGATGGGATATTTCAAAGGTAGCATGCTCCTAAGCACTGGAGACCTTCAAGAAAACTCTGGATGACTATTTGCCAGGGAAATTATAGAGTCCAAAAAGTGCAAGTCAGATCAGGTAGTAGCTTGAGATTCTTGTCAGCTATGAGATTTTGTAATTCTCTGGGAGTGACTTAAGAGCAGAAAAAAAATATGATGACAGGAGGTGAAGAGTTCCCAGGTATGGGCTTTTACAATTTGTGCTTTAGAACAATAATCCTGTTTTTTTTAGGAATCGGTACTTCTGCAGATATCAATAGTTATGTGTTTCAAAAACACTATAAAAGCGACTGAATCAGAGTGATTTGAGAGGAAAGTATGATATGTTTAGGTGAAATGTTTTAAGTCAGGAGAAGTTGAATCCAAGTAAAACAGATGATTAAACTTGACTGAGCTGGTTTTCCACAACTAATCAAAGAAGACAGTCTAATAGATACAGCTAAGTACTTTTCCCTTTTTCTTTCTCAGGGACTTTAGGGACAGTTTGAATTTTCATCTGTGTGACATGTGAACTCATATTGGTCAGAGTTAGCACTCATTCTGATTTATCCTTTATCTACTTTATCCAATAGAAAGATGAATGAAAAGCTGATTGAATTGTTTCTGGAAGATTATTTGTTAAAGCAATATATACATACCTTGCAGTAAATACATTTATTGGAATCATCACCTTTCAGAAATAACACAATAATCCTGCTCAGGTCAAGATCTCTTATTTTACATAATAATGTTGGTCAGCTAAGCTGTCTTTCCTCCTATGACAGAAGAAAAATTGGCAAACTGACATGTTTTCATTTTTCATCTTCAATTATCTCATCAGTGACAAATTATTTTATTCATTATTTGTGTTTCCAAAAACTGACCATGGCTTTCTGGTAGTGCTTTTTGCAACTGTAAAATTTCTGTAAGGATCAAAAATTTTACATATGTGTCTGCTTCATATATAATGCAACAACATACATTTCCAAAACCAGAGAAGTACTTTTTTGATATGATGCCATTGGATAAGAGCCCACCATGATGTTAGTTTGATTTAAAAGGGCTGGTCATCTAGCATGACTAGATAATTTTAGAAGCCCTAAACAACTGGTTTATATTTAATTTTGTATCTATATGGGATAGAAAGCAATGGTTTCCAATTTGGAGGCTATGGCCTGATCCCAATGGGAAGGCCTGAAAGATGGGTAAAATCTTAGCTTCTCCACATGGATAATCCTCTTTTTCTCTAATACAATTACACCATCCTATTCAATATTCCCCTACCCTTCACCTTTCTAATGCTGGTCTTCCATGGCTATGCTCAATGGGATGTTGTAACTCAAACTAATCCAGGCAGCAAAGCAGCGGTACAGGCAAAAATTCCTCCTCCCTACTCCCAGAATACTAAAAATCCTATAACCTGTACTCTTCACACTTCATTATGCTAAAGCTACTTCAGGTACCACTCTGTACTAGAGTGTGATGGCTCTGCACTTTGGAGCAACAGGCAGTGAATGATTAAGCAATTAACCCCACTCCCTAACCCCTCCCCATCCTTTTCATTTTTTTGAACGCAAAGAGTAAATAAGTACAAGATGAATGAATAAGAATAATTTGTGGCGAGGGTGGCCCTGACTCAAGCTGATTTACTATCAATTCAAATTTGATATTGGGGCAAGATCATTTTATAGATCATTCCATAGTTAACAAAGAGGAGCTAATTAATCAATTCACAGAAAGGATGTTTCACAAGGTTATTCTAGAACTTAGTTTGGGTAGTTATGACAAAACTCCTTGTCTCCCAGTGAAAATGTGTCTGGTCAGCAAGGCAAGATGTGGTGATTAGCATGTTCTTAGGACATCTTCCAAACCCTGAAGAGGCCTAACTTCACATAGTTGGACTTTTTTATGTACTTAGGTAATAGGAAATTATGTCAACAACCAGAGGCTACTATGAAGCTTGGTCAAGGGAGGCATAATTTAAGTCTTGTTCCAAGGGCCAGGGGACAGTTTTATTGTTTTTCAGGGGAAAATGAGCCTAATCTATATTGTATAGTGAGAGAAGAACCATGGTCTTATCCCAAATTGGTGGCAATTACATTTTCCTCTCTCCATCAAGCTCATCTTCTCTAAAACAAATTTTCCTGTTAATCTTGAAGGTACTGTCATCTTTCTAGTCTCCCAGGTTCTCAATCTCCTTATTATACTTGACTGCTCACTCAAATGCTCTCTTCTGTTTTATGAATGAGCTCTAAATTGTCCAATTCTCAACTGTTATCCAATATGACGTCTCTGCTGCATTTGATATTCTTGAGCAACTTCTCCTCTTGCGTAATTATTCTCTCATCTCAGAGTTGCCATGACACTATTCCCTTTTGGTTCTCCTCATGCCAGTTTGACCATTCCTTTTCCATCTCCTTTTCTGGATCATTGCCTATATCATGCTCCCTATTTGTAGTTAAAGCAGAGAGCTCATAAGTTTAGACCTTGAATAAATACTAGATCAAGGAAGGTGCTTCTGGGGAGTAACGTATGAACTGTGTCATATGCAAATGTTTCTAGCCATTACAAAACTAACTTATAGACCAGGGACCAAGTTACCTATTGCTTATACAGTAGTTACTTATTGGAAGCACTAGCATCTCTTTTCTGACAATAGAAAATTAATTTTTGTTTCAATGATTATTTCTTTTGTTTTCTTTATCCAGGCCTATAATTTGATCCAGTTAGTGAAATCCCATACTGCTTAGCCTCTCATCCAGAGGCCATAGTCTTACAAAGTTGCCTAGGACATGGAGATGTTAAGTGACGTGTCTGTGGTTATGTGGTTAATCTGTGTCAGGAATAAGACTAGAACTTGGGTCTTCTTGACTTGAAAGTCAGTTCTCTAACCACTATGTCTGTTTGCCTCTCAAAAAAAAGTACAGTGAGAATCCTCTGAAATGAAAATCCTTAAATGGTGGTAAATAATAACTAAGTATGCTTACTTAATAACATAAGTATGTTAAGTATTCTAGAAGGCGAATCCTCAGTGTTTTGCTGCGGCTTTTCTACGATTGAGGCAGTGGACTAGGGTTGCTAAAGAGTTCAGGTTTTTTTTTTTTTTTTGTTTATGACAGAAATAAAACAGAAAAGTCAACACTAATAGCACTGAAACCAAAAAAGGCAGAGAGAGTCTATTTGAACTACCAATGACCTAAAGCAATGAGACTTATGCAGAAAGATAAGAGAAAAAATAGCATACATACCTTCTTGGGTGTTGGTATGAATGTAAGGAGGGAAAAAAACCAAAAAAAACCATAGGGTAAATATTATGGCATGTTGTTAACTGGTCAAAATAAAAGTACAAAAGTATATTTTTCTCCTCTTAGACTTTATATAAAGTTCAAAGATCTTAAGGCATTTTTTATCATTCAAATAGAATAGGCACTTGGATCCATAATGGAAGGAAAATATTGAAAAGGTGGGAGGGAGGAGAGTGTAAAATATATTCTTCACTGATCAAGACAGTTTAATACAACAATAGAAAAAAGAGAGGACAGGAAGAACACAGGGAAGATATGATCATAATATGTATTCACAGAATAATACAAATGAAAGAAAAAACCATAATTCCTATGTTAAAGGAGAAAGGTCCTAAATCAAAGAAGAAAACTCTTTTAGAAACCATGAAAATATATTCTTTCTCATCATAGTAATTGATCAACAGAATGAGAAAGGGAAATCAAGGCATTCTTCTTGGATGTAATCAAGATGAAAGAGAATAATTTACACACACACGTATACAGACACACTGAAAAATACATCTCTTAAAACATTTTCTTTCTATATATATTATTTAAATATTAAAGAGCTAAAATGACCATTATGGAAGTATAGCACCATTATCGAAATAATATACTTATTGACTAATATATGACTATAGCTAGTTCTAGTGTTGTTAAAGAATCCTGAATTCTTTAAAATAATAATGGGTTTTGTTTATTTTGACGGACAAGATTGGACATGCTCATGCTTTCTTACAACTTTAGGAGTTCTTTATTTTAAAATACCTTTATTTTATAGCTTTTAAAATTAATTTAATTTATTTTTATTGTATTTATTTTATAGCTTTTAAAATTAATTTAATTTATTTTTATTATATTTATTTTAAAATACCCTGACTTTATAGCACATGAAGCATGTGTCTTGGGCTTACACCCATTAGGCTCAAGGGCTCCAGGCTGCTACTGCCACTCCTACATAAGGGTTCAGATACAGAGATAGATCACAAATCACCCAGCCTATAGGAGGCACTGACACTAGGAGACAAATTTTGGAGGTGAAGCAGCAAGGTGATAGAAGGAGAACATTCTACAACTTGCCTTCATCAAAGGCTTTAATTGTATCCACTAACACTGCCTGATCATGCTCCAGTGGTTAAGAAACTCACATGCCCTTTTAGTCTTCCCATTCCTACTGAATTCTAGGCTAATGAATATCAAACTTCCCTCTTCATCTGCTGCTTCCTGCCTCCATCTCATTTACATATAGAGATGATCACATCCAGAATCTTTTTTATCTACTGTCAGTTCTCCATTCCCTTGATCAAAAAATTTGAAATTCATTTACCTGACCTTCGTTGTTTAGCATTCCATCTCTTTATCATTCCTCAGTATGACCTGCAACTAGTCCAAACTTCTATACTTTGACAAGCCATCACTCCTGCTCTGGTTCTTTTCTTCCTTTTTAGTTGACTCCTTAGTGAAAGAGTTTTATTCTACACTGTCCTCTTTTCTCAAATCTCTTGCTCCTTCATTTCATCACCATTCCTGACTTGCCCAACATCAACCCTGAATTACTTCTACCACCTGCTTCTTCACTCCTATTTGTGCACTGGTGAAAAAAGGAAGAGAATGAAATGCCACTGTGCTGACTGGGGCAGTTGCATATTTATGCTATCTAGTATCAGCCAAGTAATCACTGTAGCAAAGCAATCTCTTTACTCTTCCCAAAATGATTTTCTATTCCAAACTCCACAGCATCTATTCTAAAACTTATCTTCTTCATGTTTCTACATATGATAGATTTTGATAGTATCCCTTCCTAACATCCTCTCCTATAAGGTCCGTGTTTCACACTTTACTGCAAAACATTGAAGCCATTTAAAGAAGGCTACCTCTTTTCTCCTGACAATCCCTTCTCTTCATCCCACAAACCCTTGACATTATCCCCTATTGTTTTCTCTTTTTCTCTGACCTCTCTTGATGATATGGCCCTTAACCTTGCCAAAGCCAATCCTTCTACTAGTACTCTTGATCCTATACCCTACAATTTTTTTCCAGAGGAATTCCCTCACTTTAATTCCCAAGTCTTGCTCATCTTTAATTTCTCTCTCTATATTAACTTGTTCTTTGTTGCCTAAAAATATGCCCAAGTTTCTCCCACCCTTAGTGGAAAAAACATCTTCACTAGATCCTATCATTCCCTTTAATTATTGTCATATCTTCTTAGTCAAAATCTTTGAAAAAACATTTATATTCAGTACTTCCATTTCCTTCCTTTTTAGTTTCTTCTTAATTCAATTCTCTCTTGCCTCTGATCTCATCATTTGACTATTCTCTCCAAACTTACAAGTGATCTTTCAGGTGCCAAATCTGGGCATCTTTGCAATTCTCATTATTTTTGACCCCTCTGCAGCTTTAATTGCCTTTTCCTCCTAGATACTCTCTCTTCCTAAGATTTTTATGAAACTACTCTCTTCTCATTCTCTTCTTAGATTCATTCACTACATATATCCAAGCAATTGGCAAATTTTATCATTTCTATCTCCACAACCTGGTTCAGAAAGTTGTCTAGATCTCATATATGTCAAGTCAATAGTCATGTTTTAAATGCTTATTATATGCCAGGCTCTGGGCTAAGTGCTGGGAATACAAAAAGTATGGACTAAAACAGTCTCTTTCTTCATGGAGCTCATAGCCTAATGAGAGAAGCTATGAACAAACAGCTGTGCATGAACAAGAGGTATACAGAAGAAATGTCAAATTATAATAGAAAGAAGGTGCCAGTATTAAAGGAGATCAGGAAAAGATTTTTTGCAGAAGGTGGGATTTTAGTTAAAACTTGAAAGAAACCAGAGAAGTCAGAAAGTGCAGATGAGGAGATGTAGTGTCTTGTTTGAGGAACAGCTGGGATGCCAGCATCACTGGTGTAAGAAGATTGGAAAGGTAAGAGGGGAGCAGATTATGAAGGGCTTTAAAAGTCATACAGAAAATTTATATTTGATGCTGGAGGTAAAAGAGAGCAACTGGAGCTTGTCGAAAAAGTAGGGTGATCTTGTGTATATGTATATGTATACATATATGTGTGTAGATATACACATAGACATATACAGGGAACTATATATTTGGTTGGCTGGTTGTTGTCCTTTGTTCTTGAAGAGAACCACTATCAAGAACCACTTGAAGACAACACTATGCTAGAGTACAAGTTACAGCGCACCTGACTGTGACTGATCAGACCAATACAAGCTCAGAATGTTCTACCATAGGTCAGGCATAAATAGTCCATCTGAATATTTGGGGTGGATTCTTTAAATTTGCATATCTCATGTTTCTTTGGACTACTTCAATTCTGTTTTGCTCATAGAGCACTACACCTTCTCTGATGAGGGTACACCCTGTTGGGTGGTCCTGTGCTAGTATCTCCCAAGTCACACAATGAATTCCAGAGTTCTTAAGAGAGACCTTGAGAGTGTCCTTGTAATGCTTCTTCTGACCACTATGTAAATGCTTGCCCTATATGAATTCTCCATAAAATAATCTTTTTTTTTTTTTTGCTTTTTTGGAGAGGGGAAGGTAGGGCAATTGGGGTTAAATGACTTGCCCAAGGTCACACAGCTGGGTTTTTTTGTGTTAAGTGTCTGAGTCTGGATTTGAACTCAGGTCCTGTGCTCTATTCACTGCACCACCTAGCCTCCCCTCCCTAAAATAATCTTTTAGGCAAGCATACATTTTGCATTTGAACAACATGGCCAGCCCATTAGAGTTGCTCTCTCTGAAGCAAAGTTTGAATGCTTGGCAGTTTAGTTTGAGAAAGAACCTCAGTGTCTGGTACCTTACCCTGACAAGTAATCTTCAGAATCTTCCTAAGACAATTCAAATGGAAATGATTCAGTTTCATGTCATGGTGCTGGTACACTGTCCAGGTTTCACAGACTTACAACAACAAGGTCAGCACAACAGCTCTGTAGACCTTCAGTTTGGTAGTCTAACACTTTCTCTCTCCCACACTTTCCTTTGGAGCCTCCCAAACACTGAGCTAGCTCCAACAACGCGTGGAAACATAAATGGAAAGACATTTCTAGACACATGTAAAATGCTGCAATACTCATTTTTATAAATATTTTATAGTTATATGTGTACATGATATCTCCTGTACTGGTATGAAAGGACCTGAAGATATGCGACTGTTTCATCTTAGTTTTTGTATGCTCTTTGCTTAGTATAATGCCCAGCACTTAGTAAGTGTTTAATAAGTTAATAATTCTTGATTGATTGACCCCAAAAGTGGCTGAACTTGTATTGAAAACTAGATTGTCTGACTCTAAATACAGTGGACTTAAAAAAAAATTAAGTTTTGTTTATTTTTAGTTTACATCATTCATTTCCACAAGATTTTGAATTACAGATTTTCTCCCTGTCTTTCCCCTACCCACCACCGCCAAACAGTGATCCCACTGTATACCCCCTCCCTCAATCTGTTCTCTCCTATATCCTCCCCCATCACCTCTGTGACTTTCTGGTAGGGCAAGATGGATCTCCCTACCCCAGTGTCTGTATGTCTCATTTCCCAGTTGCATGTAAATAATGCTAATACTACTACTACTACTAATAATAATAATACACATACGTATATATTTTTAAACATTTGATTTTAAAACTTTAAATTCTAGATTCTTTCCCTTCCTCCCTCATCACCCATCCCCACTGGGAAGACAAGCAATTCAATACAGGCCATATATGTGTAGTTACACAAAACATCTCCACTATAGACATATTGTGAAAGATTGACTATATTTCCCTCCATCCTATCACCCCCACACTTGTTCTATTCTCTACTTTGTCCCTGTCCCTTTACAAAAGTGTGTGCTTCTAACAACCCACCGCCCCAACCCATCCTCTCCTCCATCATCCTCCCTCTCATCCCCTTCCCCCCTACTCTCCTGTAGGGCAAGATACCCAATTTAGAGTGTATGTCATTCCCTCCCTAAGCCAAATTCAATGAGAGTAAGGTTGACCCTTTCCCTTTTGCCTTACAGTGGACTTTTCACTGGAATGTGTTGCTTACTTTTGGTGCTCCCAAATTTTTTGTGGATTAACATTTTTCCTTTTCCAAAATAACAAGGAGAGTTTAATTGCTGGTTTGCGGGAAAAAAACAAAAAGTAAAAAACAAAAATGAAAACAAACCAACCAAAAAATCCAAGCCTAAACTATGTGTTACTGAATTTCTATTGAAGAATCAGAAGGGACAGGAATTTGTTCTTAAGCACTATGTCAGTAGGGACATTTGTCCTTTTTATCTTCTGATAAAAGCACTTTGCAGTCTTCCAAGTTTAGCATCAATAAGATTAGCTACAGTTTTTCATAATGACCAGGGGAATGAAGAGTTTCCTTCTCTGACATGCTGGGAAACTATTTTCTGGTATCACAGCACTACAAGGCTCAGCCACAGGAATAGAAATTCAGACATTTAGGACTTTTATGTTAAAATCGAAGACTGAAGCAATTTCTCATTAAACAATGAAGGATTAACGCTGTGACGTTTTGCTTTTTACTCTTAGGACATGGTTCTGAAGTTTTCTGTTTAAACAGTATTTTTGCAGTTACATGTGGAGCAGAAATATGAAGTCTCAATTTCCTAAAGTATCTTGAGTTATAATTCAAACTTCCTTATACATGATACTCATAATACAAAAGAAACAAACCCATAGTGGAGAAAAGCTTTTGATACTTAAAGGGAACATTGTTCTTTTTAATAGATGTAATAATATGATTAATGTTCCACTCAACTGTAGTATCTAAAAATACAGTTAATGGAGTCAGTTGTAGTACTGGTTGATTTTATTTTTTTTTAACTTACAAAAGTTATAAAATTCAGACATTTTATAGATTTTAGAGCTGGAAGGGACTCTAGAGACCATATCTAATTCAATGAGGAAACTGAGCCTCAGAGAGGTTAACATGAATTGTCTAAGTTTACTTGGACAACTGGCAAGGCTAGGATTCAAGCTCAGGCCATCTGACCACAAATCATATGCTTTTCTCACTGCCTTTTTGATTTGGCGGCAAAGGAAGATGTAACGACTTAATTTTAATTTAATACCATACTTAACAGTCAGCATTTTGTTAAGATATGTCTTGAGAGGAGAGAGAGGAGAAGGGGATCCTTAACATTTTAGGATTTTGAATAGGATTGCCTGCTTCTTACTCATGTCAAAGTAGGAATGTTGACTCTGGGGAAACTTCTTGCTTTCCTGTCTGAATTTTTCCCTCATCCAGCTCTGTATTTCTCCTCCCCTTTTGTATGTTTAGAATGCCTTCTCAAAGTCTCCCTAGATACACCCTTACCCTTCTTCCTTTCAAAGACATTCTGAAATTTCACTTTCTTCCTGAAACCGTCTCTGATTAACTGAGAGCAACCTGCTAACATCCTTCCTTCTCATCACAAACTATAGAAATCAGAATATACTCTGAAATTCCAGACACTGAAAACTAAATGTCTATTATGTAACTGTAGAAATTCATTAGCAACTTGTTGGAGATTATGAAGGAAATACTTTCAACATATAAAGTATATGAAATGGCATTGAGTTTTAGGAAGTAAAGCAGAGCATCAGTGATGTAGCTATCCTAGAATTTCATATTTAGAGCTAGAAGGAAATTCAGAGATCATCTATTCTGATCTCATTTTAGAGATGAAGGCCATCAGAGGAGAAGCAGCTTCCTCAAGGTCACATAGGTAGTACATAGCAGGAAGGATTTGAATCATGCCTTTTGACCAGAAGTCCAGTGTTCTTTCTACTAGATCCCTTTGCAAAGTATTTACTTAATAATTGTTTGTTGAATTGATTTGAATTATATTAAATTGAATCTAAGAAGTATATTTTCATAGTTAAAAATATACTGATTTCAGAGCTAGAATATATTTGTGTTAGCTGTGATCCAATTTAAAACTGTGACCTTGAGCAAATTGCTTTAATCCATAGACTTTAGTTTCCTTATCTGTAAAATGGGACTAATAATACTCACAATCTTTATCTAAATGGTTGCTATGAAGACTAAAAGACAAATTGTAATAAACTTTGTTATTTTTGTTTAACCTTTGTTAACTATAAAACCTTATATCAATGTGAACTATTCTTATCTAGCAACCATAGATTTAGGAAAGAATGCATTTTAATTTTTGGATACCAAGTTAGGTTCATAACTAATAAATTCCATAATGTTGTCATATTCTAACAAATATGATATTACTAATAAATGATTTACTTGAATTTCAGCTCACAGAGAAGATCTAGGTTCAGGTTCTACCTAGGATAGATCCTTGCTGGGTGACCATGGGCTGGTCACTGCACATCTTAGCATCCTAAACCAACACTATGTGAGTTGCCTGTTTTGTTGTTTCCATGCAGGAGGTTCCTCACAGCATTGAAAACATAGATCTTTACCAAAAACACACCAAAACAAAAACCAGCAATCTTTTAAAAAATATCTATATTTTATTAAACATAGTAATTTACTAAACATAGAAACAATTTATTAAAGAAACTATACAAGTGCCTTGATAAGCTATGGTTCTTCCTCTATTATTGTAGACCACAAGTCATTCTTATATTTCCAACATTTATGATTATTGTCTAGGTTTTTTTTTTTTGAAGGGGGGAAGGCAAGGCAATTGGGGCTAAGTGACTTGCCCAAGGTCACACAGCTAGTTAGGTAAGTGTCAAGTGTCAGAGGCCAGATTTGAACTCAGGTTCTCCTGAATTCAGGACAGGTGCTCTATTCACTGCACCACCCAGCTACCCCAATGTCTAGGCATTATTTTGGACAAATCCTCCAAAAATGATCTATTGAATGTGTTAGGGGCATTCTTCTAGTTATCATAATACTGTTATACTCCAGTAGAGGCATGATTTCATACATGTGGATATTTCTCATTCATATCTTCCCATCCTATACAGTTTTTATTCCTGTGCTCTCACAAATAGACCACAGAAGCTCCACCCAACAGTCTAGATATTGGATAGATACAAACAGAGCATGTGGGCCAGGCTTCGACTATTTCCTGATCTTGATGTGTGACTGGTCATATCCAACTGCCTAATGTCTAAGGATCGTTTAAAAATGGATATCCCCAAAACATTTAAATTTACCATGTCTAAAACAGAATTTATTATTTTTTTCTCTCCCAGACTCTCCTCTCTTCCAAACTTTCTCATTACTGTCCAAGGTACTGTCATCTTCCCAGTTACCCATGCTCACGCCATGGATATTATCCTCAATTCCTTATTCTCTCTCACTTCACATATCCAATCTGTTGGATTTTAAGACAAAGGGTGAATGGGCAGTGAAGGTACCCTCTTTATGGCTCCTAGCTTAAAAAAAAACATATGAAGGGTTAGGACCAGGAAATTTTGGAAATAATAAGCACACATTTCTGGATATACATATACACATACATAACTCATATACACACACCATACATACAATCAATAGAATTTTAAATGTGGTCCAGACTGGAACAATTTCTAACCTCAGAATGGTTGGAGAAAGCAGGCCAGAGGCAGATGTCAGGACACAAACAGAAGTTTAATTAATTTCATAGTGAACAAAACAGTTTTCAGGCAAGGACACATGCTGGAGGAGCTCAGTCCCTACTGGGAGGGACCCGAAGCAGTATGGAGAGATCTAAATATTTAGACCTTTGACTACACAGTGAACTTATAGCCCTGACAATGAGGTGTAACAGTAACAATGTGACAGGTTTGATTCGTAGCAGGACTTTGTGACTAGAACGTGGGTATTACAGGTGTTTGTCCATGCACAGAGACTATCTGATGATGGTGGGAAACAATTTTGGGATTTTGCTATGACTGAGATCATCCAGAGGGTAAGATCATTTAGAAGGTGAATGCAAATGGTTGTTGTTATGTCAATATGTCAAACTCAGGGTACAGCCTGCTTGCTATGCCTTAGCTCTAGAAAACAGGCACACACACACATCAGAATAAGGATAGCAAGTATGAGAGGGTGAATTCCTGTAGTCATTGGCAGTCTTTGGGTTTTGACCAAGCAAATGGGAGATTGAGTTTAGAGCTAAGCCAGGACAGTAGTGGGAACAAGCTGGTTCATTTTATGATCAGGATTTGAAGGGAGGGTTCTTGCTTTACTCCAGCAGTTGCTTGGGGCCCTTCACTAGGCAGCTGCATAGTCATAGATTTCTGCTTAGCTTTTGCTGGTATGAATCAGCCACACTAAATCGAAAATGAAGAGAAATTTCACATGAAGTCCTAGCCTGTGGGTTTAGGTGAATTTTTACCTGTGTCTCTCTCTGCCAGTATCACTTTGTCTTTATGTGTTTGACTTTCCCAATTGATTGGTTTAAAAATATACTATGTGTCGTTCTGTGAATATTGGGTTTAAAGACAATTGCAGAAGGTTGCACTGATTAATTAATTGAGTTTTATTTTACGAGCTCCATGTTAAGAACACTTGAAAACAATATGTAAATTTATGCAGAACATGCAAATCAGTATTTTGATCCCAGCATTTAAATTAAAAAAGAAATACTGAGTTCATAAGCCCTGTTTAGGTTCTGCTCTTCTATACCAGAGGCCTCAATACCACCTTACCGACTCTGATGATGGCTCCGACTGGCTAGGTTTGCCTAGAAAGGCCAGCAAACTGCTTATTTAAGAATTGACATTTTTCAAGTGATTTAGTGGCATTCAATACTTCCTCAATTTGTTGCTGTTGACTCATTTCAGTCATGTCCAACTTTCTGTGACCCCATTTGGGATTTTCTTGGCAAAGATACCAGAGTGGTTTGCCATTTCCTTTTCTAGCTACTTTTACAGATGTGGAGACTGAGGCAAACAGGGTTAAGTGACTTGCCCAAGGTTACCTGGCTAATAAGTGTCTGAGGCTGGATTTGAACTCAGGTCTTCCTGACCCCAGCCCAAATGATCCACTTGTGCCACCTAACTGCCTATACTTCCTCAAATATCAGATGGCAAAAAAGAAAAGGGAAGATTTAGTTAAAGCCTTGGTGTTGGTCCTGTGAAGTACTCAGAGGGTTTTTTCTATTATAGCCATGCTGAACTATTAACATTCTCCATTCTCATTTCCTTCTTCCCCAGCTGCTCCAATAGGGTATTTCCTCCTGTCCTCCACACCATTGTCTATGGAATATTTCTCTTTCATTAAGAACCAGTAAATATCAAAACTTTTGAAAACTGAAAATTACTTACTTTACTTTTTTCTGCTTTTTCTCTTTGGCCTCAGGGTGAAGAAATAAAAACTCACATTCATTAGATATCAAGTTTTACAAAGCACTTTCCTCTGAAAAACCCTTGTGGTACAGGTATTATTATTCCAGTTTTAAAGATGAGAAAAACTAAAGATAAATTACCATATTTCTGGAAGTCATAGACAGCTAATAAGTGGTGGAGTTGATATAGTATCAAGGGAGGGAGACTCCAAACCTAGCTTACCTAGAGAAGATTATAAACTCAAGAGTTATGAAGTAATCAAATAATGCTGCATCATTTCTTTCTTTCCATACTCTCTCCTTTCATTCCTATCTAACACTAACCACCTCGTCTTTTCAGCTGGTGTTTATTTGTCTACCTTCTTATAAACTCATTTAATTCATTCTTTCTGTTCAGTCTGCATATCCTTCCAGGGTAGTTGGACCTATTAGCATAATGGGAACTTCTTCATGTAAATTGGATTTTTAGAATGTGAAATTAATTACATTTAGAACCAATGAGATTAATTACACCTTGAACACAACACATGGAATGAAACATTCTCTTGTCTATCCGAGCTGGACTACTGGCCAGCTCCCGATCTCAATCCCACCTCTGTGCATTTTCATTGGTGTTCTCTCCTCTCTGCCCCATGCTTAAAACGGACTCCCTCCACATCTTTTTGTGTTACAATATTTCTCTTTTTCCAAGTCCATTTGTACTGTCTCCTCTACAACGAATGAAGACCTTTGGGTTTTATTGAATTGGCTACAGAGACTCCAAGGGAACACTTTCATTTCACCTAGCCATTTTTCTGAAAATCTTCTTTACAGTTATCACATTATGGCTTGTTATGTTATTTATCGATGTATATATAATATCCCCCCTTAGATGGTGTATCACCAATGTGATACCCATAGCAGCTGCTATGAATATGTAGATGTATTTCTAGGTTTGAATCATAAAAATAACAAACTCTCTTCCTCAAAGACAAAACCAAGATATTTATTCAGATACCAGAAATCCAATTCCACTATGGTAACAAATAAGTTTATACATATCAACAATGTAGAAAGCAATGCCATCCCCAAACCTTTCCTCCATTAGGCCTCCCCACCAACAAACTCCCCTAAGCAAAATTCCTCCCTCACACTAGCTACTCTTGCTTCAGCTTTCTCCTAGGCTCTCCTCAGCTCTTCCTCACTTTCCCTTCCTGCTCCACCCTTCCTGCTCACCCTTAGGCATGGTCTTCTCACCATGGACTCCATGTGACTCCAGCTGTGGGCTGGATAAAATCTCCAAGGAGGTCACATGGGCTTGTTAAGGGGCAGGGAAGATCTTCAAATTCCCTTAACATTACACATGGTAAGTTTCTTGAAAGCAGGTCTGTGCTTATTTTCATCCTTGTATCCATGGTATTTGGCATCTTACTCGGCACATTATTAAATAGTTATAGAATTTAGCCTTGAGTGTAGCAATAGAGTTCTATCTAATTTCAGGAAGAAAGTATATATCTATGGAGAAGAGATGGAGAAAAAAGGGAGAAAGACTTTTCTTGGTAGTATTCTACAGAGAAGGACTTGAGCATCTTAATTTCCCACTTGCACAATTGCTGGAGGCATCCTTCCTGGTGAGGCTCACAATGTGAGACCTCCAAATGATCAATTAATTTCCTAGAACAATTGTGTATAACTTAAAATTAATTTTTGAATGCCTTCGAAATTGACAAGGGTAAATTAAGGAATAAAATATACCAGGGTATTTTGCTTTGTACAGTGCTATATACCTTGTCTTGATGTATTCATTCATTCATCATGAATTCCTTGACTTTTTTTTTATATTGGATTCACTGATTTATATAACAAATAATTCTTGAGTACTTTTAGATCAAAGTTGAGATGGAGAAAAAATCTATAGGGGGATAGAAATAAATAACAAGGCAAGATAAAGCAAAATGTCAAAGGAAAATTACCAACATAAGAAATCATAGAGTTGGTATCTTGAGGAATAATATTTAGATTGCTGGACCTGGAGCGAAGAAAACTTGTGTTCAAATCCCACCTTCCAGCTTATAAACTGTGTAGTCCAAGCAAGTCACCATCTTTCAGGATCAGTTTGTTACCTATAAAATGAAGATGATAATAATGCCTGCAGTTCTTGTCTCACAGAGCCCTTGTGAGGATCAAATGATATAACAATATTTAAAGTGTAATTTAAATATCAGAGTAAGGAAAACTAAAAGAAATGTCGAAGCCAGTGATAGCTTTGCTCTGCAAAGAAGCTCAAAGCCTTTACGGTTTCGTTTAGAGGAGTCTATTCTCTCTGGATTAGGGCATTAGGTGGTTGTTGCAAGGAAAACAACCCAAAGGTTAAAGATGTTGGTATTGAAGTTTTAATTAGATTTCATAGGTTTCTAATTCACACCTATCTTTTCCTACCATTCCATCTGTTTAGCAAAAGCCTGTAGAAAAACAATAGAACATTTTTGCAATCATATGGGCTAGTGACCCAAGGGGTTATTGTTACAAGTAAACTCTGACTCTGCAAAAGTATGCATTTCACAATCTGCAAATCCTCTTAATTAGTTGAATTACTTTTTGGCAGCTTTCCATTGTTTCAACCCGTTCTAAGTGCTTCTGCTGTGAAGAGGGGGATTAGAAAGTAGATAGTGAATCTCAGCTGCTCCAGAAGGGATCTGCTCAAAGGCCCTACCTCCTATAGGAAAGGAACTCTTATCTAGTTCATCCACCAAATCTCCATAAGAGGTTTTACTTAGGTGTTTGATGTTCTAGAAACTTGCCCCAGTGATTTTTAAATTTTTTTTTTTAATCCCTCAAGGAAAACAAAAAACAACAACAACAACAACAACAACAAAAAACCAACAAAAACAACAAAACTACAGTGAAGTCCTAAAACTACACAGGGTGAGAGGCAAACTTCTTGTCATGCTTATTGCAAGTTTCCAACAATCAAAATTAAGAGAGGTTTGCAAACTGACTGGCATCCTGGGACCTGTAGTTTCGGGGGACAAGCATTCATTCTTAGCCCTCCCAGTTATTTCAGTCTGTTCTGACCTTTGAACCAAAAGGTGGATAGGAGTCAGGCCTGGAAGTTGACAGCCTGCGAAAGGTAGACTGAGAGGAAGGAGCCAGGACTGATTGCAAAAGCTGAACAGTAGCAACAGTGGGGAGATTTCATCCCTAGCCCCGTTCAAGGCTTGTTCACTTCAAGTGTTTCAGTCACATCTGATGCTTTATGACCCCAGTTGGGGTTTTCTTGGCAAAAGATACTGGATTGGTTTACCATTTCCTTCTCTAGCTCATTTTACAGATGAGGAAACTGAGGTAAACAGAGTTAAGTGACTTCACCAGAGTCACCCAACTGGTTTAGATTTGAACTCAAGTCCCTACCTTCAGGCCAGGCACTCTATCTACCAAGCCAGGATTTAAAACTGAATAATTTGTTTTCGTTATGGAACCAATTTTATTCACCCAGGACTTAAAACTGAAGAAACTGAAAGCAAGGCTGAGAGTTAGCAGAAAAGGGAGAGATGGAGGTAAGGCAAAATGTAAGCATCATGGAAGAGAAACCTGGGAATCAAGCTCAGTTGTGCTCACCTAATCAACGACTGAAGGAAGGTCCCCCTAAAATTTGTTGTTGCCTCAACTTCCCCTTCTTGTGCCTTACTGGTGACAGACAATGTAATAAACTCTGCCCATCTTTTTTTTACTAAATGTTTTCTGTGTCCTGATTTTGACTTATGGAGAGTGCTTTATTATATTGTTAAAAACTTATTAATTATTGTACCATTCTAATCTGATTTTGTGTTATTACAGGTAATTTACACCTAGAATGTCACCTTATCCCAGTAACTCTCTAGGAATTCCAGACATGACCAAAAGGAATTTTGGGTTTCCCTAGGTCCTGAATCCACCCCAAACATCCTTGTTACACTTAGGACTTGTTTTGGGTTCACTCAAGATTGGGTTTTGGGTCTTTTTTTTGTTTTAGCTTTGCCCAAATTTTACTTTTATATCTACTCATATCCATCTCAATGTACTTTGCTTTCAAGTACCCCTCTGGGTGAGATTGCTTAACTAAAGTATATGCGATTTGTATATGACTTGTATGTGGATATCTTTGTCAAAATCCTATTTAATGTAAATCTTCCAGAACTGTAGGAGATGTTGCTGCACCTCCTTTCCAGCTTGCTTAATCTACCAAATGACCTAATTAATTTCTTTCTAAAATTATTTTGGATTTTGGAGTTGGTTCTCAGGAACAACAGCTTTAAACATAAAGGATGAGGTTAGCTAAAGATACACAAAACATTTAAATTAGATCAGAGAGCCAAACTTCTGTCTGAGTTTTAGAAAATTTCCTAAATAGGGGATTTCAGCTATCGTGATTGTACTGGTATTTTTTCTTCAGACGAAAACTCCCTAAAACAGAAGGAGGAGCCATGAAGACCTGAGGGCCACTGTGCTGTCCCTAGGCTTTAGCCTAACTGTACTGCAGGTGGTTATTTGAATCTCCAGCCCATGATGTAAGAGAGGAAAGGGGACAGAGTGAAAAGAGAAAGCCTAGGAGAGAGAGATAAGGCCTAGATGAGATTTGGTTCTAGAAGGGAAGAAGAAACAGAAAAAGATTGAGTACATTCTGTCATGTCACCAACTAGTATTATACAAGCCACAAATTGAGAGCTTATTGTGCCTTGGGAGATAGCCCTGTTTCTTGCCAAGTGGGAAAGCAAGATCAGATAAGAATCAAGAAGCAATAGCAAAGAAGATAGTACAGTCAATGGCACTGATTACCATAGGCACCCTCAAAGTCCACTCTCATAATTGTTCAGTCATGCCTCCCAGGTTATAAACCCCAGATGTTGTAATATAGATTGTACCAGTCTCTGATCCATTCTGGTATTTTGGTAACATCAGTATGTAGGATTAATGGAAGAAGGAAAACACTGGAGGCTAGGAAATCATTTAGGAGATGTTATAGTAATCTAGACATAAGATTATAAAGTCTTGAAGGAAAGTGGGAGTGATGGGGAAGAGGAAGAAAATCTGACATTTCAAAGGAAATTTTAAAGGAATAACTGATAGGATGAGTCAACATAGATTACTGTCTGTTCCCAGTGCCATCAACCTAAAATAGTCTTTTAAAAACTTAGTAGGAGGGGCGGAGCCAAGATGGTGGCATAGGAGCAGCAAGGCTCAGCAGCTCCCACACAGTCACCTCAAAAAACCCATAAAATATGACTCTAAACAAATTCTAGAGCTCTAAAACGCACACAAATATACTTTCCGCTGAAGGCAGCTTGGCTAAGAGGGACCATCTCAGTGCTGGGAGCCAAAACCAGCCTAGCCTGAAATGGTGGCTTGGCCCTGGGGGTGGCCTGATGAGCTGAGCCACAGCTGGAGCTTCTGAAGAGCGGATCTGTGGCAGCTGTGGCAGTTTCCAGAATTATCAAGCCACAAGAAAAAAAGGACTTAAGTGAAAGGTCAGTGGAACTCGGCTAAAATTGGGGGAGAAGAGTGGGTCTGGCCAAACTGCCTCCAGGGCAAGGAAGCAGCAGAAGCAGAGGCCCTGCAGCTGCCTCCACATTGCTACTTTGAAGCTTCCGGCCTGCAGACTGCAGGGGGCCCAAGCAATCTTTCAGAGGCCAAGTGCTCATGTGTTGAGCGGCCTGGATCTGGATCGTGGTCTTGGGTGGTGGTCCTGGGGTGCGTTTTCAGTGAGCCAAAGCT